>CM047425.1:64830226-64961262 GCA_026168455.1 Theocolax elegans
GAAACTATAAATGGATTCATATTTTACCAGAGTTAATTTTAAAATATAACAATACAGTACATAGAACAATCGGTATGAAGCCCAAAGATGTTACCCATTCAAAAGTTGACTGTATACTCGATAAATTGAAAGATACAAAACCTCAAAGGTCTTTAGCAAAACGAGCAAAATTTAAGGTTGGAGATAAAGTACGAATTGGTAAGAGTAAACACGTTTTTGAAAAGGGATATACTCCAAATTGGTCAACGGAAATATTTATGATTAGTCAAGTAAAAAACACAGTTCCGTATACGTATATTCTAAAGGATTATCAAGAACAACCTATCGCTGGAGGATTTTACGAAGAAGAGCTTTTAAAGACCAAATGCCCAGACATATATTTAATTGAAAAAGTTTTAAAGAAAAAAGGAAATAATATTTATGTAAAATGGTTAGGATTTGATGGTACTCACAATAGCTGGATTAACAAAAATGATTTGTAAATGTGTTTTATTATCAAAATAAATAAGACCATAAAATATTTTTAAACTTTTTTATTTAAAGATACCTCTATTTTTTTTTACAAGCATCGGTGAAATAATTTTTTCACAATTTTAATTCTTAGTTTAAATTGTTCACGATCACAAGCTACTTGCTCCCATACTCCACGTCGAGCAGTTTGATAGGCATACGCCCATGCGTACATATAATGTACTATAACTTTATCTTGAAAGTGCACATGTTTTACACAAGTACGAATTTTCGTTTCTGTTCAGTCTCCATCAATCTGCAAACTAATAATTAGTATATTTAATGTTTAATAATAAAATATTGTATATAAATATATGTATTATAACCCATACCCAATTTTATAATGACCCCAAGCCAATGTTTCTGCACTATTTGCAACCAATACCTTTTATCGTCATAAGGATTCAGTGCAAACTTTTTCTCCTGTATAGTTTCCACTTTATGTAATTTAGATCGAATAGTGCATTGTCTTTTCTTTATCACCTTTAAATTTTGCAAACAGTCTAGGTAGTCATCAAAATTTATTGATTTTTTAATAACATTGTTCTTAATGCCTTTAATTTTTTTCATAAAATCTTAACCATTCACACGAGTGCAGTACATTTTGCTCCTTAATCCTATAAATTCAGTTAAAATATTACCATTGCACTCATCCTTCATAAGTCCAACAACTTTTCTATTTACAAGAGGGATCTTGAAATCATTATCAACTGCAATAATCCGAAGTATCGAAATATATTTGGAAGTATAATTATATTTCATATCTTCGTAAAAATTATCACAAATAACTTTATAAATTAAACTATCAGTATCAGTAGAAGCAGTTTACAATTTTTTTTGTAGATGCGCAACATGTAGTCATAATGAAAGCTCTATATAAGCGTTTTGGATATGTCGAGTACAGAAAGACCAATATAGATTGGTTTACTCATAAGACGCAAGTTCTTTGGAGTTAAATAGCTACCAAGTTTTCATTAAATATAGCACTACTGTGGAAGTTTGGTTTTGAAATAGTGCTTCAGCTCCATATCGTCCACTCCATCGAGTCCTAAATTTCACATCAACGTGTTTGCGTACATTTTCCATAGTTTTTTCCGTATACTGCATTATTTATCATTTGAAAAGATTTTTTTCAAATTCGTTTTCGGCAGTAGCTCTCATGTTACTATACAATTCTATATAAGTTTTTAAATTAATATTGAATTTGTCGGTCTTGCTGAGCTAACGTCTAACGACTCTAAGACTCCAAGTTGCTCGCTCGAAAAGGCACGACAATTCGCCGCGTATCAATCCCGAGGACAACATTATGAAGGCCACAAGCCGCCAGACATAAACCAAAGAAGAAGCAAATAAAATACTAAGTATAAAATTGAAAATATTTTAATAAGAAGAAAGAAATTTTAAGTCTATGTGTTTCGTCTTGGGATTGTCTGCCAGAACTCATCAGTGGGGTGCAGACGGTCCTTGCCCCAGACACACAGACAATATTATTGAATCAAAATAATGATAAACTTAAAATTTTGGTATCGTAAGAACGATTGAACGGAGCCTATATAAGTACACATAAGGTGGAAAATCTGATTGTGGATGGAAAAGTGCCCCTAACATCAGAAGTCCTGTTTATTATTAAAAATATAATTTTTCTCGCCCAGGCAAAAGTTTTAAATTAATATTGAATTTTGTCGGTCTTGCTGAGCTAACGTCCAACGACTCTAAGAACTCCAAGTTGCTCGCTCGAAAAGGCACGACAATTCGCCGCGTATCATCCCGAGGACAACATTATGAAGGCCACAAGCCGCCAGACATAAACCAAAAGAAGAAGCAAATAAAATACTAAGTAATAAAATTGAAAATATTTTAATAAGAAAGAAAGAAATTTTAAGTCTATGTGTTTCGTCTTGGGATTGTCTGCCAGAACCATCAGTGGGGTGCAGACGGTCCTTGCCCCAGACCACAAGACAATATTATTGAATCAAAATAATGATAAACTTAAAATTTTGGTATCGTAAGAACGATTGAACGGAGCCTATATAAGTACACATAAGATGGAAAATCTGATTGTGGATGGAAAAGTGCCCCCTAACATCAGAAGTCCTGTTATTATTAAAAATATAATTTTTCTCGCCCAGGCAAAAGTTTTTAAATTAATATTGAATTTTGTCGGTCTTGCTGAGCTAACGTCTAACGACTCTAAGAACTCCAAGTTGCTCAACGGAAATATTTACAATTATTCAAGTAAAAAACACAGTTCCGTATACGTATATTCTAAAGGATTATCAAGAACAACCTATCGCTGGAGGATTTTACGAAGAAGAGCTTTTAAAGACCAAATGCCCAGACATATATTTAATTGAAAAAGTTTTAAAGAAAAAAGGAAATAATGTTTATGTAAAATGGTTAGGATTTGATGGTACTCATAATAGTTGGATTAACAAAAATGATTTGTAAATGTGTTTTATTATTAAAATAAATAAGACCATACAATTAAAATATTTTTAAACTTTTTTATTTAAAGATACCTCTATTTTTTTTTACAAGCATCGGTGAAATAATTTTTTCACAATTTTTAATTCTTAGTTTAAATTGTTCACGATCACAAGCTACTTGCTCCCATACTCCACGTCGAGCAGTTTGATAGGCATACGCCCATGCGTACATATAATGTACTATAACTTTATCTTGAAAGTGCACATGTTTTACACAAGTACGAATTTTCGTTTTCTGTTCAGTCTCCATCAATCTGCAAACTAATAATTAGTATATTTAATGTTTAATAATAAAATATTGTATATAAATATATGTATTATAACCCATACCCAATTTTATAATGACCCCAAGCCAATGTTTCTGCACTATTTGCAACCAAATACCTTTTATCGTCATAAGGATTCAGTGCAACTTTTTTCTCCTGTATAGTTTCCACTTTATGTAATTTAGATCGAATAGTGCATTGTCTTTTCTTTATCACCTTTAAATTTTGCAAACAGTCTAGGTAGTCATCAAAATTTATTGATTTTTTAATAACATTGTTCTTAATGCCTTTAATTTTTTTCATAAAATCTTTACCATTCACACGAGTGCAGTACATTTTGCTCCTTAATCCTATAAATTCAGTTAAAATATTACCATTGCACTCATCCTTCATAAGTCCAACAACTTTTCTATTTACAAGAGGGATCTTGAAATCATTATCAACTGCATAATCCGAAGTATCGAAATATATTTGGAAGTATAATTATATTTCATATCTTCGTAAAAATTATCACAAATAACTTTATAAATTAAACTATCAGTATCAGTATGAAGCAGTTTACAATTTTTTTTGTAGATGCGCAACATGTAGTCATAATGAAAGCTCTATATAAGCGTTTTGGATATGTCGAGTACAGAAAGACCAATATAGATTGGTTTACTCATAAAGACGCAAGTTCTTTGGAGTTAAATAGCTACCAAGTTTTCATTAAATATAGCACTACTGTGGAAGTTTGGTTTTGAAATAAGTGCTTCAGCTCCATATCGTCCACTCCATCGAGTCCTAAATTTCACATCAACGTGTTTGCGTACATTTTCCATAGTTTTTCCGTATACTGCATTATTTATCAATTTGAAAAGATTTTTTTCAAATTCGTTTTCGGCAGTAGCTCTCATGTTACTATACAATTCTATATAAGTTTTTAAATTAATATTGAATTTTGTCGGTCTTGCTGAGCTAACGTCTAACGACTCTAAGAACTCCAAGTTGCTCGCTCGAAAAGGCACGACAATTCGCCGCGTATCAATCCCGAGGACAACATTATGAAGGCCACAAGCCGCCAGACATAAACCAAAAGAAGAAGCAAATAAAATACTAAGTAATAAAATTGAAAATATTTTAATAAGAAAGAAAGAAATTTTAAGTCTATGTGTTTCGTCTTGGGATTGTCTGCCAGAACTCATCAGTGGGGTGCAGACGGTCCTTGCCCCAGACACACAAGACAATATTATTGAATCAAAATAATGATAAACTTAAAATTTTGGTATCGTAAGAACGATTGAACGGAGCCTATATAAGTACACATAAGGTGGAAAATCTGATTGTGGATGGAAAAGTGCCCCCTAACATCAGAAGTCCTGTTATTATTAAAAATATAATTTTTCTCGCCCAGGCAAAAGTTTTTAAATTAATATTGAATTTTGTCGGTCTTGCTGAGCTAACGTCCAACGACTCTAAGAACTCCAAGTTGCTCGCTCGAAAAGGCACGACAATTCGCCGCGTATCAATCCCGAGGACAACATTATGAAGGCCACAAGCCGCCAGACATAAACCAAAAGAAGAAGCAAATAAAATACTAAGTAATAAAATTGAAAATATTTTAATAAGAAAGAAAGAAATTTTAAGTCTATGTGTTTCGTCTTGGGATTGTCTGCCAGAACTCATCAGTGGGGTGCAGACGGTCCTTGCCCCAGACACACAAGACAATATTATTGAATCAAAATAATGATAAACTTAAAATTTTGGTATCGTAAGAACGATTGAACGGAGCCTATATAAGTACACATAAGATGGAAAATCTGATTGTGGATGGAAAAGTGCCCCCTAACATCAGAAGTCCTGTTATTATTAAAAATATAATTTTTCTCGCCCAGGCAAAAGTTTTTAAATTAATATTGAATTTTGTCGGTCTTGCTGAGCTAACGTCTAACGACTCTAAGAACTCCAAGTTGCTCGCTCGAAAAGGCACGACAATTCGCCGCGTATCAATCCCGAGGACAACATTATGAAGGCCACAAGCCGCCAGACATAAACCAAAAGAAGAAGCAAATAAAATACTAAGTAATAAAATTGAAAATATTTTAATAAGAAAGAAAGAAATTTTAAGTCTATGTGTTTCGTCTTGGCGAATTGTCGTGCCTTTTCGAACGAGCAACTTGGAGTTCTTAGAGTCGTTAGACGTTAGCTCAGCAAGACCGACAAAATTCAATATTAATTTAAAAACTTTTGCCTGGGCGAGAAAAATTATATTTTTAATAATAACAGGACTTTGGTTTAAAATTATGTCCATAGTACATACTCTGATGTTAGGGGGCACTTTTCCATCCACAATCAGATTTTCCACCTTATGTGTACTTATATAGGCTCCGTTCAATCGTTCTTACGATACCAAAATTTTAAGTTTATCATTATTTTGATTCAATAATATTGTCTTGTGTGTATAGGGCAGGAACCGTCTGCGCCCCACTGATGAGTTCTGGCAGACGGTCCCAAGACGAAACACATAGACTTAAAATTTCTTTCTTTCTTATTAAAATATTTTCAATTTTATTACTTAGTATTTTATTTGCTTCTTCTTTTGGTTTATGTCTGGCGGCTTGTGGCCTTCATAATGTTGTCCTCGGGATTGATACGCGGCGAATCGTCGTGCCTTTTCGAGCGAGCAACTTGGAGTTCTTAGAGTCGTTAGACGTTAGCTCAGCAAGACCGACAAAATTCAATATTAATTTAAAAACTTTTGCCTGGGCGAGAAAAATTATATTTTTAATTCTATATAAGGTTTAAGCCATGCACACTGCTTGAACTTTAATACTTTATGAATTTTTGTGAGCGTAAGTCCATGTGAAATTGCTTGTTTTAGTGCACGATAATGAATCACATAATTTTTTTTATGCATCAATGCAGCTAATAATTTTTCATGCTTTGATCCAGGAGGTTTTGTATGCATGGGACAGAAAGGTAAGTCATTATGTATGTCATGAATCTCGGTAGGATAATCTAAATCTACCTCTAAAATATAACCAATCTTCTATACTTAAAAAATTCATATTTTCAAAATTTTCAAACCATTCGAAACAATCAAGTGGAAGAGGTTGTGTCATAGCCCATCCATATAAATTATTCGCATCCAAATACATTAAATAAATATATTGTTCATTTTTATTATAATTTTCTTTCATATATACATTATTAGCAACTGCATAACGATGCGAACATTGACTTAAACCACCTCTGATACCTCTTTCAATAAAGAGAAACATGTCAATATCCGTTAAAAGTCGTAATTTTACTCCTTTGTATTTTAACATAGCATCCCATGAAAATCTAGGTAATGTATAATAGTGTGCAGGATCCAAGTTATAGGCTATTAGACATTGCTCGCGAAAATTTTCAAATACTTCAGCTAGTAATAGTATATCAGTTTTCATATAAAGATCCGAATATTCACCAATATTTCTAATACTAGAAGCTTTTCATACGCGTTGCGCATGCTCATAATCTTCATCAGATACAGTGAAATCATTGAGAGAACTATAAAACTTGCTCTTATCGGGTAATCTTTCTTCACTCAACCTCTCCCAATATTCATGATATTCATAAGGAAAAACTACTTTCTTCGTCAAAAGCGCAATTTTCTCATCATCGATATCATTAAATACAGAATGTACAATTTTATAATCAGTCAAATATGAAGCTAATTTATCGAGTAACGATGCCATAAAGCGGAACGAATTGATAAATCAAAATTTAATACTACTGTTTTTCACATGTTTTGTAAAAGAAATGTACCGCTCTTTCGTAAAAGGAAGTAGATCTATGTGTCCAGAAAAATTATTGCATATGTGAGGAATAATAAAATGTGCGTCGCAACCACTAAAGTTATGGAAAACAACTGGTATGATTCGAGAATCTTGATAACGTAGGTTACAATCATCATGTGCAATACCTCTATATTTGCCGAATAAATGAGAGTGATCGTGACACTTTACTCTTTCATTTATAGGCTTTTCACAAATGTGGCAAATACTAGCTTGCTCAAAATGAATTTTCTGTTCAAACGTAAGAGTTTCCATAGGTTGAGGATATTGGTACAAATATTCAATGTTATCAGCTAAACATTTTAATTGTTCTGCAAACCAACCAGCTGGATTTTTACCTCTGTAACATTTGTAGGTTGATATAGAATCGTTGTAGCTACATTTTAAATAAAAGCCAATGCTAAACATGTGCTCGTGAAGTGAAATGGTATTATTTATAGCCTCAAATTTTTTGTCAACCTCATCTATTCGAGTCTGAACAGGTTGTAATAAGCACTCGCAGTCTGTATAATTAATAAAGGGTGCTTTTTCTTTAAAACTAAATTTTTAAATTCTATGAAATCCCTATCAGATTTGGGAAGACGTACTTGACAATCATTTATTTGCTTACAATGCTGCTCATGAGCCGTAAAATTCGTTTCAGAATAAAAAAAATGTAAACATCGATCACATATAAAAAACTTTTTTTTGCTACGTGATAAGGAACTTCCAACTAATCTAGACAACTCTTTTATGTACACATAATGATATTGCGTCCTATCCATACACTGAAAGAAATTAAACGCTATCGTGACCGAAAAGTTAGGCTGTTTTAGCTTGTCAACATCGGTAGACGTATTTACGCCGTAACGGCTTGGGTGCCAGGCTATTTTGGCTTGCGTGTCAGGCCGTTTTAGCTTGGGCCTGTTCGGTAGTATTTACAGCGCATCCATCAGGCTAAATGAGCCTAAAACTTAAGCCAAACTTAAATGTACATGTTAATCTATCATTTCGAGTGTTATATGCTTTCTTCATCTTCTTCTTTTAGTAATGGCAAAGTTATCAATTAATTAAATATTTGATAGTGCGAGGGTAAAAAATTGATGAAATAACGGAAATATTTATATGATTTTTTTGGGATCATTGAAATCATGATTACTTTACAATATAGTAGTTTTCGTGCCAAGGCCGTAAAGTAGAGAAAGTTTACGGCCGAGGCGCGAACATTACTTTTCGAGAGAGTATCCGTAAAGTTCATAGTAATTTCAATACAATATTTTTTTTTGTACACGTGTCCGTAAAGACTGTACACGTGTTCGTAAAGTCGCACTTTACGTCCGCAAAACAGTACGTAAAGTCGTAATTTACGGATACTCTATCGAAAATTACTTATTAATATTGTATTTGTACTAAAAAAAATAAAAAACTACAACAACATTAGCAATGAGTAACTTAAGTAAACTCAGTTAAGTAAAAACGGCATTTTATTATAATAATTTTTTATACTTTATTTATTACTTTTAATTTCTTATACATTATTTAATACTTTTTTTTATTCTAATAAAGCTATTAGGACCAAACTTATCGGCTGAATTGTACGAAAAATATTTCTTACCGTGCAGTGGAACATAACCTGTAATATTATTATTATAACACCTTTTTATAACTAACAAAAACATTTTAATTTTAAGGAAGAAGATACGATTAAATTCCTTACATATATTTATGTCAAACATAATAAATATTTCCATTTATAAACACCTTTTTTTCATTAAATTTGAATCTTCGGAAAACGTACGTTTTATGCTCTGTTTATATTGCACTAAGCTAAAACAGCTTACCAGTTATGCCGGTTTTACTTAACTGAGTTTGCTCAAGTTACTCATTGCTTATGTTGTTATAGTTTTTTATTTTTTTTAGCATAAATACAATATTAATAAGTAATTATTGTAAAGTAATCATGATTTCAATGATCCCAAAAATTCATATAAATATTTCCGTCATTTCATCAATTTTTATCCTCGCACTATCAAATATTTAATTAATTGTTAACTTGCCATTACTAAAAGAAGAAGATGAAAAAAGCATATAACACTCGAAATGATAGATATACATATACATTTAAATTTGGCTTAAGTTTTAGGCTAATTTAGCCTGATGGATACGCTGTAAATACTACCGAACAGGCCCAAGCCAAAACGGCCTGACACCCAAGCCAAAATAGCCTGACACCCAAGCCGTTACGGCGTAAATACGTCTACCGATGTTGACAAGCTAAAACAGCCTAACTTTTCGGTCACGATAGCGTTTAATTTCTTTCAGTGTAATAATGTCATCGTCACTATCCAAATCTTGATTTTTTTGTTCAATTAAAAGAAGATTTACATGGTATTACTTTTTTTCAGTTGTCAAATAAACAGGAACAATATTTTTATGCTCTAAAGTGAATAGATTGACTGATATATTAGTATTTTGTTTCTCAAATTTAGATATTTGTTTCACTGATACTGGAAACTCTATTCCACTCATATTCAGTACATTGTCTATGAACCACTGCGTTTTTGATGTAAATGAACAAATTTTTACGTTTGGTGTTGTAAAATATTTTGTATCTATTGTTTCTTCCTGATCACCATCTTTTAACACATACTTTTTAAATTTAGATAAAAATACAGTATTTATTTTTAAAGCATTATTATTGCTCTTTAATACACTTTTAACATGTTCACTAAATAAAACGGATGCGTCATTAAGAAAAGATTTGATATCAATGTGCGTTAAATTTACAACAGTACTCGTATGCATTCGATTTCCAAAGGCACTGTCTATATCTATCCAACGAACGCGATTATTAAGTCGTGAAGAAGGTGTTTTCATTAAATCTCAACCTTTTTTACACTTTGCGTACAGCTTCACTTTAGTGCATTCCAGTTTTGAAATCGCGTGTATAATACAGTGTTTTTGTGAAACTAGAAGATGTTGAATTTGCAAAATTTTACGTAAAGTTTTTACGGAAAGAGAACAATGATTTATCCATCGCTGAAGCATATTACTCGATGCGTTAGTCTGATTTATCATTTTGAACACGTCTTCTATATTACTAACGTGTCGCAATACTTCTTCTACAATACTATCCATTGTAATATTTTTTCAATTTGACTTGACTCGATCTGAAACGAATAAAGACTGAAATCATTTCGACTTTTTCGTTTATTATAAATCAATGTAATTTTTTATCATAGTGGGGATGAGATTTGAGTCCTATAAATTCTGACGCTGAGACACAGAGCGCAAGTAAAATTTTTTTTTATTCGTAAGGTATATTAATAGTTTTATATATACACAATATATTATTATTATTATTTTCATTAACATTCTTCTTTTTTTTATACTTTATATTTTGTAATAACGAAAAAAAAATCGAATTTATTATGGATATACAATGGGTTAAGAGTGGTGGAGATTGCTTATTGATATAAGTAGCAGTAATTAATCTTAATCAAGCAGACGCAGTTCCAGAAGTGCATACATTTAAACCACCTCATGTCTGGGAGGATCTAGATTATAACGATAAAATTGAAAACTGTTGGCTTGAAAAATATTTGTATGCACTTTCATGGAATGCTGGAGAGATAGAATATTACAAAGTGCCTGAAATATTGTACAAAATCACCCATAAGAAGGGAGAAGAAGACTACAGAGAGCCAGTTATCTACGTGAAGGGATTGACGAAAAAACGATGGTTACAACCTTTCTTTAAAAGTATTGTTAACTTAGATGACGTGCACTGTCCCTCTCTTTACCGAGGAGGTTTCCAAAGAGGAATAACCTGCTCTCATCATCCTCCAGGCTGGACCAAAAATTGTGCAGCGCAAAACGCTGATGTAGTTTATCGTTGGGTGTTTCAAAATTCAACGGTCTTGAACGACCCATCATTGAAAATATATGCAATCTATTGCATTCTACTCTTCGAAAAGAACTATAGGTACTTATATATAGTGAGATCTCGTTGATAATGAGAATTACAAAATCTCTCTTTTGTGACAGGCAATATAGTTGATTTTGTCACACGCGCAGGAAGATTCATACATAACCTTGCTTATGCTAGACCTAACCACTGCCGGTATAGTAGATTTTGACACTCGTGTAGCTAGATTCATACATAACCTCCCTTTTGCAAGACCTATCCACTGTCGGTATAGTAGATTTGGTCACTCGCGCAGGAAGATTCATACATAACCTTGCTTATGCTACACCTAACCACTGCCGGTATAGTAGATTTTGACACTCGTGTAGGTAGATTCATACATAACCTCCCTTTGGCTAGACCTAACCACTGTCGGTATAGTAAATTTTGACTACGCAAGGCTAGCGGGTGTCGGTATGATAGACTACCATATTACCAATCATTTAACCTATGCAAAACTACATTTAACTGGGATTAGAAGCCGCAGTCGGTAAGGTAGGAATCGCTTGCTCTGATGATACAATCATTTTTTAAATAAATAAATACAATTGAAACAGATTTATAAGCTAGAATCATTTTGTAATTCTCCTTTTCTATTTCTTTCCTTCTTTCATAAGTAACTTTAGTTATAAGCCGATCTCTGATTGGTTAAAAAAACAAAATGCCGGACAAACTAGCTAAACATAAACAAATGACTTTGTTTATATTTATAACATATAAACAAAAAACTTTGCTTTTAAAGCATTCTATGATTTAATTTTATTGTTAATCGTAACACAACCTCTCTCTCTCTCTCTCTCTCTCTCTCTCTCTCTCTCTCTCTCTCTACGTCGTTGGAGCAACAGTTGGGTAAGTAACAAAAACTACGCCGACGCCGCCGCCGACGACCGCCGCGCTAGTGATTCTCTCTGCAGCTTAACCTAACTCTCGGTAGGGTGGGCAAGGAAGAGTTTTTTCTTGCTAGAAATTACAGGTATAACAGATTTCTTTCTTAAGGTTTGCAAACCGATAGAGTAGTTTTTCATTTTAACGATTTTTTTAACGTATATAAACGTACATAAATGTACATAAATGATATTTGAAATAACGGTCGATAGGGTAGAATTCTACAAGGCTAAGGACTGTCAGTAAAGTATATTTCCATCTTAACGATCATTTTAACCTATATAAAATAACATTTAGCGGGGATCAGAACCCATAGTCGGTAAGGTAGAAATCGCGAACTCAGATGGTAAGTGGCTTAGAACCCGCTCGGCTTGACAGCCACTGTGCTCTATCTACTTTATGTAAACAAAATAAATATTTTACCTTGTTTTATGTTCATTTAATTTTAATCAATTATTAGAATAATAGTCTGGCGTTTTTTACAAATTTTGCTATACTATATTTATCATTTTAATTACTTCTTTACTATTTATTTATTATTTATTAGATATTATTCATTGTTAAAATATTCATTTTAACCTTTACTTTATATTGTGCATCTTTTATTTATTATTTTAATTGACCATCGGAATTTTATGCACTTGAAATCTTGGTACGGCATTCATAGCGGCTTAAGGGTAGAGTCTGGTCTAAAATTTTTAAAAAATCATTTTTTTTTTATTTTATAGACAAGTTTTAAATGTTACGTAGAATATGCGTAACTAACGTTTAATATTATAAAGCTTATGTGCTTACATAATTTCAGCATCAAATAATCTTCAGTTAATGCAATAAGTCATGTATTTTTATCTTTAAAGCTAAATAATTCAAAAACTATTTTTTATACCTTGTGATGGTGTCATCATTGGGGGGCACCTAAAAAGGAATAATAAATATTAGTAGTTGTTATTATCGATATATTATAATTGGAAGTAAACTTACCTGGTTCGTAGGTTATCCAGGAACAGTAGTGGGGATGCCGTCGAGGAGTTGTTGGTCGGCTACTCCAAGACACCAGCATCTGTAAAAGAAAAATATGTAAATATTAGGTGTTGAATGGGAAAAAGGATGAGGGAAATCAGGAATTAATTATCGAGGAAATATAAGTTAAAATAAGATAACGGAGGGATTTGGTGAAAGATTATACCAATACTTACCCATTCTGTGAGTTTTGCATCATTGTTTATTGCAAATATGCAAACATTACCATTCTCGCTGTGCTTAGTACCTCGTGGAGCGTTGGTGGGGAGAATTCGTCGCAGTCTTCGCGCACGGCGTATACGCGCAAGTATACGTACGCGCACACACATTATACACGCGCACTACACCCGCGGAACGGTTATCGTCGTCCCCGCCGGTGGGGATCGCGCGCACGCGGTGAACCGGTCGCGAAGCACGTTGTTTACGTGCCGGTTCGAGCTCAGTTGCGTCCATCTTGAATCGATCGAGATTCAAGCGCGCGCATAGTAACTAGGCGGTCCGCGCTTTCATCGACGTAGGGATATATGTATCGATATGTAGGGAGTTTCGGAACACGTGTAGTGGGGATTGATCAGGTACATATATTATACACGTATATATGCATTATACGTGTATAATATATATACCTGATCGATCCCCACTACACGTGTTCCGAACATATTTACTTATATATATTATACGTGTATAATATATATAAGTAAATAAGAGATTCAAATCTCGCGCCAATGAGATTTTGGTGATATTACTAAATGTTTTATAGTAAGGACGATGTGTCGTGTATGGAATTACTGTATAAAATAGTATTATGACAGTAACTCCGTAATACACGTATATTTACTGTAATAGTTGGGACAATGATAACTTATGCAAATGAGTTGTCAATTTTGATATCAGTAAGGACTATACGGTAGCGGGGGGGCACCTGTGACATGTAATTACATGGAGATAAGTCAAATAATGACTTATCTCCCGCAGGTGGCACGAGAGAGATAAGGAACTGGGACAACAAGTGAGAAAAGGAGAGAGTATTTAAATTTTTGGTTACGGAGGGTAGTTTCCGGAAAGGGAGTATTCTAGCATCGTGAGTTGGAGAGTAAAGTCAAGTTTTCGAGAGCAGAGTTATTGGGACAAAGAGATTTGTAGCCATTTTTGTAGCGGAACCACAATTTTGATTGTTTTATCCAGGAACTTGGAGATACTTGGAGTAATTTGTTAGTAGGAAAATAACGGGGAATTGGAGCGAAATTCCATAGAACTATATATTTAGTTTATTTAACAATTATACTCCGAGAATTGGTAAGCAATTTAATTATTATTGTGGTGTCTGATATATATATATATAATTAATTGTTGGTCAAACGTGGTTGTTCCGGGAGTGATTGCTTTTCTATCGTTGGGTTCGTTGGGTTTTATTTGTTAATTACGTCGCGTTAGGTTGGGTTTTTTCGCGCGTTATTAATAAATATTAAGTTTCACGAATCTCTCTCGTGGTAGTGGGGACAGTGGATCCGCTTATTAATTTTCTGTGCGGAAAACAAGTGTATTTACGCCAACTAAAAATTATTATAGATTACAGTGGAAACCGGTTCACTGTAAATTCGACGGGATCTCCTCTGAGGGAGTCGGCCGTGCAGGGTTTATTTTATTTTGTTAATATTTTCGGCGTTTCCACCGGGAAACGGTTAATTAATTTAACCAAAAAATTGGTAACGTCGCAACCTTTAAAACATTCCTTGCAGGACAATTTTTGTCATAGCCACCTGAAATTTTGCAGACATCTTGAGGTATGTATGAATTATAAAGTTACACAGCCTTTTTTGTTTAAAATTAAATGTGACATTTTTATTACTACTTTTTTAATGAAAAATCTGAAATTTTTATGGCAACAATATAAACAAATTAGGTTTATCGAGACAGAAATTGCATTTTTATAAATAAACCTTATGCATTTAAAAGTACTGAAATTAAAAACACCCTCCAAGAAGGTGTGAAAATCCGCAAGTATAGTTTTTTTCTAAACACACTTATCAAAATTCTTGTCTGATAAATACATATCTTTAATTCAACCTCCCATATTTTTCTATTTCTTTAAATACTAATTACATATTTTTTATATATAACTTATACTCCATAATAGTTTTCTGCTGTTGAAAGAACTTAAATCAAACTGGAATCGACAAGTATTTTGAAATAAATAAATATCTTTGATCCTAACTCCCATACTTTTTATACTTATTTATATTTTAATTACACCTTTTTATAAGTAATTTATACTCCATAATAGTTTTCTGCAAAAAGGTGTTTCAAAAAGGTGTTGTGACGTGACAACCTTTCTTTGGGTTTTACCGATAGTATAGATTTTTGCTGCTTGCTATTAGATTTGATGTAAGTTAGGTACGAAACCATCTATGTATCTATATCTTGTTGCAGACTTATTAGTCTTGGTTTTATGTGTAAATTGAGACACATTATATAAGCACACAATGGCCATTATAACTGAAGTGTGTATTTGAGTGTATTAGTTAGTGTATCTTTTGTATGTATTATACACATTTCTATCACCACGCATTGGGCCATAGAAACGATAGTGTGTAATTTAATATTACATAAATGAATAACTATAAATTTTTCATATATATTTACAATATTTATTTATTTAATTTCATTACAAACCCTTATAATAAAAGGATTTGTACTAATAAAACTATGAAATCTAATGTTAATGCTACGAAGGCTTATATATCAAATGAATGCTTGTATATAAATTTCCGTCCTTTATATACTATCTTTACCTCATTAGTACAAATCCTTTTTAACCATTTTTCCTTATATTATACATCAACTTCGTATTTTACTTTTTATTTTAACTCATATTTTCTTTCTTGTTTCTATATACATATAATATTATCTAAATTTCTAATTATTTACAAGAAATAATTGCATATTTATTTTTATAGCGTATGCATTTTTGTAATTACTTTTATTTCTATAATGTTTTTATTAATTCTATAACCTCACTTATTTCTACATTTAAAAATAATCGAAAATTCATTTTTTCTATTTGCAATCATTTTTTATTCTACTTATAAATTTCAATTTGTTTTTTACACAATTACAAAATTAAATATATTATAATTTCTATTATTTTTAAATGTACAAATATCTTCGCATACTAATTGTGCATAAACATATAATTTTTATATTCTTTTTATTCTTGGTTTTGTGCTCTCTTTTTCCTGGCACTTCCTACCGTTTATCCCCTGAGGGACTTTAACGGTGTTCACCTACCACCTATGTGTGGGTGCTTTATCCCTCCCTTAAAAACCCCACCATCTCGCATTCGCCCGGGGTTATGCCCGTGGATGAGGGAAACCTGTGAAGCAGGGAAAACCTCACCCGAGATGGCCGGTGTATTCGAAACATTCTTTTTGGGTGTCAAAGTCACATTGCGTAGGCCTTGACACCGAAACCGAATGTTTCACACCTCCCGCTCACGTTGTGAAGTGTGAAAAAACACCTAACCCGCCACGAAAGCCAAACCCATCCAAGTGCGAACCGCACTCAGTGCTGCTTAACTTCCGTGACCGGCCGAGGTGCGTCTCCGCCACTCCGCCACCGTGTCGGTCTCATATAATTTTTATAATTAATTTATGTTTTGCTGTAAAATTAAAAATTAAATTCTTTTTTATACATCTTAAATTGAATACTTGTATTAATTTTATTGTGTAATAATATACTATTTAAAATTTTATTATTTATTTAATTATAAAATATTTATTTTTAGTATAATTGCAAATGCATTTTCATATTTCTAAATTTGCGCTTCAAATCGTGACGCGCTATAATTCTAGGAATTTACATGTTAGTCAATTAAAGCTGACAATATTCTTGTGGATATTTACATTTATATACAGTTCATTGGTCTTTCTAAGAAATCTATTTTGATGCCCTATATCCTCTTTATATAAAATTAAATACTTATTAAATAATTTAATTATATGTCGTTATATACGTCACAGTGTCAAAACCCGCAAGTATATGTGTTATTCTAATCAAACTTTGAAAATTGTTATCTATCTGATAAATTTTAAAGTATAAGATGTAACAGTGCACGTCGGCTTTTCTCAAATAATACACGGAGGTAGCGTGAGTAAGGGTTACCCCGAGATCGCGCGTGACGAAATTATCTTCGCGCGCAATCAGACCTCCAGTGCACTTTGTCGACGGCTTGCCGATACCTTAACAACTACCGTGTACGTTGATATGGGCTCCAGAGGGAGCCCATTATCTTCGCGCGCAATCAGACCTCCAGTGCACTTTGTCGACGGCTTGCCGATACCTCAACAACTACCGTGTACGTTGATATGGGCACCAGAGTGAGCTTACTTCCGGAAGTACGAATTTAGGATTGGCAGACGAGTACCGCGGGCTCGTCTGCTTACCGGACTAGGGATTGGGATTCCTGGGTTAATACGGGATATCGAAATGACACGAGTCAAAAAGTAAAATGGAATTCAAATTTATTTATTGATCCGTAATACAATATAATAGTTAAATCGCGAACACGCGAATTGATACCGTTGTTCGGGCGGCCGGGACGCGATCGCGGGGGGTCATAACCCGGACGCGGAATCGCGGCGCGAAGAGAGTGCGCGAGAGTTACGCAGGCTCGTTATACTCGTCGAAATAAACCACCTCTAACCTGGCTTGTCTTCGAAGCAGGTCTCCTCGTCTCCTATAGGCGGTATCACACAATCGTCGGCGACGTCACTCGGTTAACTTCAAGGACCTTCCGGCTCGGCGGCTCACGCGAGAATGTCTCTCCTCGATTCCATTTCATTCCCCCTTCCTTCCGTATCCCGCGCGGTCTTCTCCGATGGCCGTACGGGCCTCGCGACGGAGAACGATGACGAGTGGCTCGCGCTATCGTCACTCGTCACAAAGATAAAAATATCTTTGATTCTAATTCCCATAGTATTTTCTACTTGTTTATATTTTAATTGCACCTTTTCTATATCTAACTTATATTCCATAATATTTTTCTGCAATTGAAAGTATTCAATTCGAAAACACCTTCCAAAAATGTGTCAAAACCCGCAAGTATTGTGTCATTCTAATCAAACTTTGAAAATTGTTATCTGATAAATAAATTCTGCACATCATCTACAGGAAGAACATTTTTTTTTTGGTTTCGTAATAAGTCTTTCAGTAGGAGTTGCCCCGATGACCTGGAGGTAACATTAGTGACCTGCATATCTTCTACAGGTATAAATTTTTTTTTTATTTCGTAATATGCCGTCCAGTAGATGTTGCCCCGATGACCTGAAGGTAAAATTAGTGACCTGCACATCATCTACAGCAAGAAAAATTTTTTTTTTCGTTTCGTAATAGTCCTTCCAGTAGATGATGCCCCGTCGACCTGGAGGTAACAGTAGGGACCTGGACATCTTCTACAGGAAGAAAATTTTTTTTTTTATTTCGTAATAGGTCTTTCAGTAGATGTTGCCCCGATGACCTGGCGGTAACATTACCGACCTGGACATCTTCTACAAGACGACAAATTTTTTTTTGATTTCGTAATAGGCCTTTCAGTAGATGTTGCCCCGTTAATGTGGAGGTAACATTAGGGACCTGGACTTCATCTACAGGAAGAAAATTTTTTTACTTTTATAATGAACCTTCCAGTAGATGATACCCCGATGACCTGGATGTAACATTACCGACCTGTACATCTTCTACAAGAAGAAAAAATTTTTTTTTTTGATTTCGTAATAGGCCTTTCAGTAGATGTTGCCAGTATTTATTATAAATTTATGATAATTTTGTTAATAAACTAAGAGATATTAACAACATTACTAGAATGTACGATGTAAGTAGTAGACCAATTCTTAGAAATTCAGGAAAATTCAGTTCATTAAATAGATATTAAATGATATTATCCACATCCACATTATATTAAAATTTTATACTGTCTAAATGACGATTTAAGTATAAATTATGTTATATTTTTTTAAATAGTTTATAAAAATTAATTTTTTTTTAATTCAATATGATCGCGGCACCCAAAGGAATAATTAGACATAGTGTTTGACTTTTTTATAGGTATTTATGTAGGAAAACTGTGACATTCTAAAATTATGAGAGATTTTGTTACTTTTATAATAAATATTACTTTAGGTATAGCAATGTATCCAACATCTCTTATCAAATATAACTATATAACAGTAACAAAAATTGCTATATTGGATAGTAAAAATTGTACTATAGTAAAATTTATAAAATAAAGTTTTACAATATTTAATATGTAATGTTATAATCAATCTTACGTAAATAGCAAATTTTAATATCAAAATAACAAAAGTTCTTACATCCTATATAGTGAAATGTATATACTACATATATTAAAATTTGTATAATAAGTATTGTAGAAATATTTTATATACGCGTATACGTTCATTTCTTTTTCAGTATTCAATTGTTTTGAGACGACTTTTTAATTTAAGGCTATTCTAATTACTCCGTTCGTCCATAGGTGGCGTGTATAAAAGTTTCTATTTTTCCAGTTCTTCTCGCAAATGCTCAAAAATGAGTCAATTAGTATATAAGAAACAACAAGATATTTAGTTATTATGCGAAAATGTATCTTCCGTTCAGCGTATTGCAATGATAGCGATTGAAATAATATTTAAGTTTGTGACTAATAAGTGTAATGAATAAATATATGCGAGTGAATAAAAATTGCGATCAACTGCGTAAGAATAGTATATAATTAAATCTCCAAATATTAAATGTTTCTGTAGTACTTAATTGACAAAAGGCATTCCCCCAATATATACATCCTATTTCGAATTAATTAAAAACAAAATTTTTTTTTTTTTTTTTTATTATTTTAACGTCGCTCTTTTTATGCTTCCAAACCGGTGCTAATTAGCGACGGAGGTCATACGATGTTTTGGTGAAGAAAGCACTTGTTGAAAATACATTCGCCAGTGGTGCTTGTATCAATCGGCCGGGCCCGGGAATCGAACCTGGGACCTCCAGATTACGAGCCCGACGCCCTACCGACCGAGCCATCGCAGGCCTCAAAAAAAAAAAAAAAAAAAAAAACAAAATATAATTAATTTTTACTTCCTTAAATTCGCATTTAAAAAATACCAGATTGAATAATATAATTTGCTGACTTATATAATAAAAATTACTATATTGAATATCAAAAATTACGATATTGGATATTAAAAGATATTATATCTAACTTTTACTATATAACATAGCAAAAATTATTATACTGCTGAGATGTCACTTTTCCTATACAATATAGTAATTTTTAATATAGATTATTTTAATATTTATTATAATATTTTTCTCAGTGTATAATTAATATAAAAAGTAAAAAATGCTATGACCAAATTACCAATAACACACAAATTAATAAGTACTGCTAAATAAATAAATCAATTATTTGCAAAGGATGTATACATATCACATGACAATAAAAAAAAAAAAAAAAAAAAAAAAAATCAATAATAATTCCTTATGAACAGTGCTATTGCAATAATAATTAAACTCTATTTCGTACAAAAATAATTATTTTTATAGATAATTTCTATTTTTTAATATTATCATTTTAATTCATCGTATAATAATAATAATTATTAATTATTATTCATTAATTATTATACATATGATAATAAATCTATATGGGTACAATTTAATAAATAATAATTGAATGTAGTTAAATCATAAAAGATTTTTTAGTTTAATTTAATATTATCTATTATATAATGATTTTTCATCGAGCGAGCGTGAGCGAGTGAGGATTTTAGCTAGTATAAAATAAAATAATATCTAATTAATATTTTATTACCAAACATAAGTGAACAATTAGTATTTTAATTTATCAGTAAATAATAATGTAATTCTTTTAAAATATTTTTTTACAATATTTTTTACAAAATTGTTTTGTACAATTGTTTTTTCTTAAACACTAGTAATATTTCTATTTATTTACAGTTACACTTTTCTTTTGCTTTTTCAGTCCTTTATTCACTTTCTTCTTGAATTCGTTAATGTCAATATCACCTTTTGGCTGAACAACTTCTACTTTACTCTCTTCAGGAGGTACAAATGCCTTAGCCCTTCTCTCCTCTCGTTTCTTAGTAGCCTCTTTGTGCATTGCTTCTTGTTTCTTTCGTTTTTTGGCTCTCCTTTGTTCTTCCTTAAGGAAGTATTCACCGAGGGGGTGGAAAAGGTGTGTATGGTTTCTTAATTTTTTTATTCCTTGAAGTTTTTCGTATGCTCACATGTTTTCCTTGTAGTTTAAACTGTCATACTCTCTTCTATAAGGTCCAACTGTGCTTCGACAAAATGCTCGCTCAATGCCTTTTGTACTAGCGGCCAATATTCTTTCAAATACTTTTCCCTGTACATGGGAAAAAGAGTCACAGAGGAACTTTCTTCTATTAATCGATGTGGATTGTCCTTCGGCTTGAATTCATGTATTTTTAAAGACTACGCATTACCATTAACATTCAGCTGGTTTTCTCCTTCGGAATCAGTCATTTTTATTAAAATCTTTAGGCTCAAATAGTCTATAATATCTAAAAAAAAAAAAAATAAATAGTTATCTTTTTATGATAACTAAAAAAAATTAAATTAAGGGAGGTTAAAATTTGTAAGAGGTTAACAGTTAATTGACAATGTTAAAAGAAAAAGTATAATTACCTTGTGAGAGTGTTTATCATTAAACGAGACAATAAGGTCTAACTCTGCTTTGACAAAATTCTCGCTCAATTGCCTTTTGTACCAGTGGCCAACATTCTTTCATTTCAAATACTTTTCCCTGTGCTTGGAAAAAAGAGTTGCAAAGGAACTCTCTTCTATTGATCGATTTGGATTGTCTTTCGGCTTGAATTCAGGTATTTTTAAAGACTACTCATTACCATTAACATTCAGCTGGTTTTCTCCTTGCGAATCAGTCATTTTTCTTTAAAATCTGTATCTCAAATAGTCAATAACAAACTTTATCATTTTTTATTATTTTTTCTGACACTATGAAATTACATGATAAATGAATTTATTGATCTCCACAAGCCAAAGAAATATTCCTCACAACTCAAGTAAGGCGGACTGTATTAATACCAGCCACTATAGAAACCTCACAGGATGAGTGTTTGAAAAAAGACTAAGACAAGCTAAGTCAACAAAAATATATAAAATTTAATTGATTGTAATATAAAATTAATAAAAACTTAAAAAGATGGAAAAAAATAAGAAAAGAAAAGAAAATTTATTGTATTTCGCCCTGAGTATGCCTGGTGGGCTCATCAGTAAAGTCCAGGCATCTCGTCTCTAGATACAGATGAAAGATATACAAATTTTTGAAAATCAGCTCTATCCTATATCTTTCATCTGTATCTAGAGACGAGATGCCTGGACTCTACTGATGAACCCACCAGGCATACTCAGGGCGAAATACAATAAATTTTCTTTTCTTATTTTTTTCCATCTTTTTAAGTTATTATTAATTTTATATTACAATCAATTAAATTTTATATATTTTTGTTGACTTAGCTTGTCTTAGTCTTTTTTCAAACACTCATCCTGTGAGGTTTCTATAGTGGCTGGTATTAATACAGTCCGCCTTACTTGAGTTGTGAGGAATATTTCTTTGGCTTGTGGAGATCAATAAATTCATTTATCATATAACTTATAATATAAACAAGCAATAAATTTACGAATTTTCAAACTATGAAATTACCATTAACATTCATCTCGTTTTCTCCTTGGGAATCAATCATTTTTCTTTTACATTATCTCAAATAGTCAACAACAATCTTTATCTTTTTATATTATTCTTTCTGACACTATGAAATATATAATATATTTTATTATTCTTTCTGACACTATGAAATATATAATATATTTTTATTATTCTTTCTGACACTATGAAATATATCTATATATATTCGATGTGTGTAATGCTGAGAGTAGCGCAGTAGCTCCCCCTTGCGGCCACTTCTCAAATAACTTGCCAACAGTTTTTACGTCTGTAGGCGTTCTCTCACGGGCTGGAAAAAATTTCGTTTCTTTCTATCTTTCGCATCTCCAATTACGCTATCTCTTTTTGTTTCCATCGAATGAAAAAGAAAGTGGAAATAGCAAAATTCGAGAATCGGAATTCAGCAAGCAACTTTAATAACATCGAATTTCTTCACTATGCACTTATGAATTCAAACCGAATTTATTGTAAAGTGAAAACTTATATAAAAAATAGATGGGAGATTTGTCGTTGCATAAATATATAGTATAATTTTAAATTTACGAAAATATAAAAAATCTGAGGGGTTAGTTAGCTGTATAATAAGGGCTTACGCGCCTGCATACTTGTGTCCAGGCGCTATCGCGATGTAGCTCTTATATGTATAAGTTTGAAATTCTTTTACCGGAGTCCTTTGATAACTTTTATCCTGCAAGGAGTTTTTTGAATTTTCAACTGTTTTAGACCTATTTTGTTAAATATTTTAATATTTCACGTGATTTGGGTGTTAGTAATCATCAATAAAGAATATTTTTTATAATATATTTGATAAAGATGACATTTTATATAATATTTTATAGAAATTATAAAAATATTTTTCTAACCATACTGTACTCTTAATTTATGACTCATTTAGTACTTATTATCTCACTTTTATGCTTGTTTATATTTCTATTTGTGTTTATATTGCGTTTGTGCAAAACTATTTGTAAAATTTCTAGAGCGTAAATTAGCGACTTACTGGGTACACAATCATTTGCCGAAGCTTGCGTTACGGCGTTTATTTATTTATCTATTTTTTACGGTATTGCGATACATAATCTGCGTCTTGAATGCTACTAAAATTGAATACTATTATAACAAACAATTTTTACTTTTATCTAAATAGAATGAATATCTTATTTTCTTTCTTTTTTATTTTCAATCTCAAATTCTAAATTAGTTTTAACTATTCATTGTACTGAACATAATTCTGTTCTGCTATTTTTTATTAATTTAACTTTCTCATTTTACTACTCATTTCACATTGTCTGTTGTTTTAAAATATTCATTCTACATTTTATTTCATTTTTATTGCGATTAAATTAATTCTTATTCATTAGTCGAGACGAGTTCGTATACTGCTCGATCTGCTGTTGAGTTGAGGTTCGGCGCGTTCCAGTGTCCTCTATTAGAAGTCATCGATATTTTTTAGGCACATGTCATCGGCAGCCCAATCTTCAACCTTATGCCAGTCTGCAATCGTCGATTCATGCGTTCGTCAGTAACAACTAATTGCGCATCTTCGAATTGTAAGGTACATGTTAATTGTTTAAAATTTCACGAGGGGACGCAATATCTCCAGTGCTGCTATAACGTGAAAAAAGTTATATATTATTATATTATATATTAATTTATTATTATATTATATATTATATTAAGTATACCTCGTGGGTCGAGCAACGACCTCTCTCTCTCCCTCTGGTGGGTAGCGCAGTCGCTCTTGAATTTACTCCGTAATTATTGATCCTTCATTTCTTGTTTATGCTATCGTTTGAGTTGCAGCGTCGGAGAGTTGGACTCTTGGTGGAGCTACCTCCTTCTGTTAAACAAAAGGTAAAAATCCGTAGCTTTCGAGTCCGTATTCTCCTCCGAAAATTTGTACAGTCAATGAAGGTTAGGGAGCAGCGTCACCTCTTTAACGGTCGTCGCAAAAATTTTACAAGCCCCAGCGCCTCTACCGGACTCTTCCAGGACGTCAGCTTCGATATTCACCGTTGCTAATCATCTGTCGGGATGCAGTCGAAGAGCTCCTGCTTCATCTGTGGACGGCGGATCATCAAAAAGAACATAGCGGAGACGTGCAACAACTGCGAAAATTTCATCCATAGCAGCTGTTTTTCGATCGTCCAAGGTACAAGCGAAGCTCGCTGTTATAGACTCGTGAGAGTGTCAATTTCTCCGGCATCCCAGGAGGGGACAGCACCTCCTGGAATGAGTCTCTCGATCAATGCAACTGCTCCTGGTGCGGCGTCATTTACGCCCCCCCCCCCCCCCACCAACGGATCTGCCAAGCGCCAAGCCTCGCCTACTTCGCCACCCTGTGCACTGGTTGCCAAGTAACCGCGTGGCGAGGCGCCACCTAGCAGTATATCAGTACAATCCGATCAGAACCGCGGCACCGTCGAAATGGTCACGTTTTTGTCCTCGTTTGCTGCGCGTATTGAGAAGAGTTTATCGCTTTCGGTGTCGCGGATCGAGTGAAAGGTCGACGATTTGGCCGGGGATATCAAGGCGCTATCTAGCCGGATCTCCCAGTTGTGAGGGGCGAACGACCAATTCATGAACTCTCTCATTGTCGACGCGAGTTGACAGAAAGTTTAGTTATCCCTGACAATCATATTGTAGAGCGCGTTCCGGCGGCCATCAATCTCTCGAGACTGAACAGTCAAATCATTAATTTTAGGCCGTGGATCAAACGGAATAATTTGAGTCTAAATTCGAACGCGATAAATCCCACTAATGGTCTCGTATTCAAATTATCTTCGCCGATCAGCAAAGACCTCCTTCTGGAGAAGGCTAGATTACTAAAGGGCACTACAGCTTAGTCATTATTCGGGTTAGTGGGTAACGCGGCGGTCTATCTTCGCGCGCTTTGGCCAAAACCACTACACGATCTGTGGATCAAGACACTTCGTAAGGCAACGGAACTGGGCTACATGCGTCCCTTCATAAATAACTATATAGTGTGTCTGCGCAGAGTTAAGGGAGGGCCGCTCATGATAATTAAATCGGATGCGGACTTGTTTTTACTCACACCTTCTGTACTAATTCTAGATCTGTAGATAATCCTAGTATCATATCTCTCGATCTCTCTACTTTTGGGAGTGGTTTATAGGAGGACGACGGCAGCATATCCATCAAAATTTTTTAACACTCTCTCTGATTATCTCCCTCTCTGTGACCAAGTGGTAATTACGGGTGATTTTAACATAAATATGAATGGCACAGACGGAACTGCTGCAATGTTATATGTAATGCTCCTATATTCACACTTCCAACCTTGTAACGTGGTCCTCACTTCCGTGGCCCGTAAACCACGCTACTCGATTCCTCTTTACTTAGTTTTATTGCAGTATATATATGTGGGCAGTTCAATCCGGTAAAGACCGTATTTATATTTTTCTGGGCGCCAGGTCTTACCTAGTAATAAATAATTTTCCTGGTTCAACTCCTCAGGACGGTGGCGAAACCAACGACGAAATTTATCTCCCTCGGATACGTATAATGGTAATTTATTGAGGTACAGGTTTGATAAATCAAAAGAAACTCAAAAATTCAAGTAGATTACATTCGAGTACAAGTTTATTACTTCAAAATTAACTGTTTCCACCTTTAATCACTGCGGGTGATCACCGTTACAATCTTTAATCAACGCAAATAATTTTACGATGTGAATCTATGCGAAGCTGGCCCGATCTTCCGATTACCAATAATGTTGTACTATTAATTAATTAATCCGACTCTACAATCTTAAGAATTCCGGTATAAAACGATAAAATAATTCCCAATAATTAAAACGAACAGGATGTAATTCGCGGCACGTGTCAATATAGCGGCACGACTCGCAGGTGGTCTATACGCGACGCGCAAGAAATCCCCGGCTATACACTCGATTTACTAAATAGATATGTGGCCGTACAGCTCACTTACCGCAACGAAAAAAGACCTTCTTCAAAATAAACGGCTTGACTACTACAAGAAATTACTAATAATATCTTCGACCAACTTCTGCAATTCTTTTACTACCAGATACTTCGACTACTAAAAGTTGCGCTCGGTGTACGATGCTATTAGACTATCTGGCTACGAATGACGATTGGGATTCGTAGTATCCCGTTCGTCCTTGTAGTTCATCGTAACGCGGCGCTAATTGTCGTCTTCTTCCTTGTCTCGTCTACCAATAATATCCTTTGGATAAATTAGGTAGATGATTTAGATACCGCCGCCCGCGCCATCTATTCCCGTGCCAATCTCAATTTCTCCAGTGACGGGATAGCGAAATAACCCGTATTCCGCTGAGAAACCGACTTCCGCCTCCACCAATGCAACAGGTGTGTCTTCTTTCTCTTTCGTACACACACGTTGTATGTGGCTATTTCCCGCTCATTCCGTCGTTTCCCTCCTCGGTACGCCACCATGTGCCGCGGCGTGCATACGTGAGAGCAGCGAGCGCCGCCCCCTCTCTGCCGCGCTGACCCTAGTGTACAATCAGACGGCCGAGTATATTGCACGCGAGTCGGGCGATATTTGTTGACTTGGTCGCGAACGGGTTTTTCCTTTTGTGTGTGTCAAGTGCGCCGGTCCCTGAGTCATCGTCTTCGTGGCTGGTTTCGTTCCTCGTCACCAGGTCGACGGGAGATGCATTGGAACACTACCAAGGAGCGGACCCAGGACCACAAGGATCACCAAGGACTCATCGCCTCGAAGGGGAATGGAACATCCCTGAGCAGTACCCAGGACTCATCGCCTCCAAGGACAGGACTCGCAGGGATAGCATCGTTGGACCACCCAGGACTCATCGCCTCAAAGGTATGGTATTCTATTCTTAATACTATCTCACATATATATTTCCTCTACGCTAACCTTATAAATTAACTATATATATTATGTGACGTGGTATTCGTGTGCCCGGGTAAAATTTATTAATTTACGTAATTAAATTAACCGTTGGGCCGCGTTGCCCAATACTGCGCACACAATTAATTTATTTATTTACCGAACTGCGGCTGTCGCCAGGAACGCGAGATTCGGGCGATCCTCCTTGCCTCGACACGATTTAAATTAATATAACGTCGGCGGAAGCGGGGAGAATAAAATAAACACGCTTAATTAAAAATAAAATAAAAGAAATGTTTATTTTATATAAAATAATTAACAAAATGGCCACTCAGGCCGTGTGCCGCGACAATACAGAATACGCACGGGCGGAAGTCCCGGGAAACCTGTCGGATCGAGATCCTCGCCTGCGACAGGTTTCGCTCCCAGGAACCGCTGTTCGAGTACCGTCTTACCCGAACACACTCCCGAGGTACACACACACACAAGGGAGGGGGAGGGTTACGATAGTAAATGTCACTTACCGGTGACGCTCCTCGGGGATGGCCCAGCCGATCCTCGGCGACTGGTCGACCTCCTTGACAAGGGGACGACCGGTGGTTGAGGTGGTGAAGGCGGCCCTTGCCGCGGCGAGCGAGTCGCGATCCGCGGTATCACTCGCGCACGACCCCGTCCTTGATTCACACACACACACAAACACACACCAAACTGTACGGACACGCGTTCAGTCCACCCGGGTCTCCGCACCTAGCTTTGCTCCGGAACAACCGTTCACAGAGCTTAATGCAGGAGGGGGTGGGGCGCACTCTCGGCACTCACGAGCAGTACGGAACGTCTCGACAATATCATAATCCGTCCCGATCGACGGATCATTACGCACTGATTAGGCGATCGCCTAATTTCTCGAAAAGGGGATGAGAGTGGGGAAACTCACACACTCTTTCGCGCTCCCATCCCTACGTATAGTCGCGCGCCTAATTATACACTTGATCGACGTAAACAAATGTCGTCGGTTGGCCTTGACATACGAAAGGCTCCGACGACTTACAATTCGAAAATTTAAATACTCTATTCGTCGTGAATAGATTGTGTGACGATTTCCGTAACAATTAATATCTCTCTTTCTTTTTTTCAGGTATGTCCCCTCGACAAGGATTCTCTCCATAATTGTAAATTCTAAATTAACAGCGGTGTGAGGTTTACCTCGCAACCTGCACCTCATAAAATCAGGATCAACTCATAACACACTCATACCGTTATACGCATCTTATACATGGCTTGATCTATTCATAGTCCGCGACCCTTCACCGGACTACACGTACATCAAGTCAGTTGAACCATTCGCAGCGGGACACGATTACATCAATCTAGTCTTACACACTCGCAAGCAATCTCCTTTGGTCAAGTCGTTTCCTCACGAGGTGTTGCGAGGGTTGACCCCCAAGCTGCTGGTTCTCTTTTCCAAACAGATTTCGATTCACTCCATACCATGTATCATCCTTCTGTCTCCACTACTCCTTCGATCTCACACGCATCATCTGATTCACAAGCGATACCTGGCCTTTTACCTTCTATATTACCCTCTTTGTTATTACGTCTTGTACCTCTAATTCCGTCCACTCCATCTTCTAATCATACCAGCACCTTTTTAAGTGCTAACCTAACTACGGATTTCTGTTCAGATGAGATCACCGGAGAGCTCAGCAACATTTTACATTTCAAATTTACTAACTACACTAACATCATCCATATTACTAACTTTCGATTCATTAGCTCCATTAAAACTTATCCGTATTACTAACGCAACTAAACCATGGATAACACTCACCATCAAGCAATCCATCAAAGCTCGTAATATGGCTTATAAGAGATTCCAGACCTCAGGTAGTCGCTTCGATTTTATTGAATATAGGGCCCTCAGGTCTGTTGTCAGTAACTCGGTTGACTCAGCCAAATTTTCTTATCTAAGCAGCAGGTTAAGTAACGCCCCAAATACCTCCTTTCTATGGAAAGAGCTCAGACACCTAGGTCTGGCGTCTCATCACAAGAAATCATCAGTTCATTAATTTTCTGTTGAACAGCTGAACACTCATTAGGCTCCCATCTCACATACAAACTCACCTATCACTTCACTTCAATTTAGTCAGTTTTTAGCCGAACCTTGTATTATACACATCCACACCTTCGATTTCACTCCCATTAATTCATTCAAGGTTCAAGTAGCTATCGCAAATGCCTCATCAAAATCAGTTGGGCTTGATGGTATCTCAGCACAAATGATCAAATTGATTAGTACTCTAGTCACCCCGCATCTAGTCACTATTTTCAATTACTCTTTCTCCTCGGGCCTCTTTCCGGAAGTCTGGAAGAGATTATTACTCTTTCCCTTGGCGAAGTCAAGCAGGATAAATTCACCCTCCGACACTAGACCTATAGGTAAATTATGTGGGATTTCCAAGATTTTTGAAAGGTTGGCTCACGACCAGCTTTCCAATTACATTGAAACTTCCTCACTCAAAGACAGCTAAGCTTTTGGAGGGGACACAGTACGCAAACGGCTCTCTTGGGTGTCATGGATGACGTTAGAAGAACCATCGATAGGCGCATGATTACTGTTCTCGTCTTGTTTGACTTTGCTAAGGCATTTGGCTCGGTCCCGCATTTACTATTGTTGTCAAAACTTAGCCGGCTGGGCTGTTCGGACATGGTGGTCCGATGGTTTTATAGTTACCTGACAGATCGGCAGCAGGCTGTTGAGAGCGACAGAGGTGGGCCTTCTTCCTGGCTCTCGATTTCAAGGGGTATACCGCAGGGCAGTGACCTGGGTTCTTTGCTTTTTACCATTTTTATAAACGACCTATCGAGTGTCCTAAAGCATTCTAAACATATAATTTTTGCCGATGACACCCAGGTTTATCATTCCTTCTATCCGTCTGACTTCGCTCAGGGAACAATTCACATTTCGGAAGATGCCAATGCAGTTGGTACTTGGGCGCAGAAAAATGGCCTTGAGCTCAACCTTGATAAAAACAAAGTGATGATCCTGGGGAGTCAATCGTTTCTTTCTCGCATCGACCTGGACACTGCACCAAAAGTCTCGATCGGCAATAACTCTTTGGATTATGTAAACGAGGTCAAGTCGCTGGGGATCTGGATCTCACCTGCTCTCGACTGCTCGAGACAAGTGGCTTCAATCACCCAGCACTAACATATGGTTCTTTACTCGCTGTGCTTTTTGAGACGTTCTCTCTCTCAGCGGACCACAAAATATCTTGTTGAGACGCTTATCTTTCCCCACTTCGACTATGCTTGTGCAGTGTATGATGGAATTGACGAAACAAAGAACCTCAAATTACAACGCCTATTGAATGTATGTGTTCGTTTTGTGTGGAGAAATATCCCATGGAAGGCGCATGTTACGCCATATCGGTTGGAGCTTGGTTAGTTGTCAGTCGAGCTCAGAAGGTCGCTTTTCATCGGCTCATGTGCATACAATGCAATTTCACACGGCTCCCCATCTTATCTAGCTGATCACTTCTCATTACGCAGCTCCTTAACCTCCTCTCGTTCATCATCCTTTCATCCCCCAGTATCACTCACCTACCTTCCTCCCAGAACCGAATCTTTTAAAAATTCCTTCGTAATCTCCGCAACTTGTCTCATTAATCAGCTTCCACTCACCATTTTCAATCTCTCATCATTTCCTTCATTCAAATCATCACTGCGTCAGCACCTTTTTTGAGCTCGACAACCAAGCATGGCAATTGAGAGTCCGACGAGAGGGTCTGAGCTGCCCTCCCTTACCAGCATTTTAATCTTAATTTTAATTTTAACTTCAATTTATTTCTATCTGTATCATCTGTATAAAGTGTATCCATTTATTTATTTTTTCATCCAATCGCGGCTCTTCATTTATTCTTTATTTATTATTTATCTATTAATTTATTTTCGTTCACTCATTTGTTAATTATCTATTTATTTTTATTATTAACTTCAGACATTACAATATATTACAATAAATGTATCCTACAGAGGTGCACACTGCACCTGTACATAGGAGCCGGAGAACTTAACACTATATCCCAATACTAAATTAACCTAATACTATATTTAATAAGAGTTTTGCAACTTAATCAGTATAACTAGTATACTGTTTAGTGCATCACTCTTTTACATTTTTTTAAACACTTTAAATTTAACTGTTCATATTATTGTTTAATATTATTGCTTTTTCAAACATTTTTTCCTTATTTTTACCAAAATATTGTTAACATGGCTCTAACAGTTGTGAACGTTTCTGTTGTCGCATTTCTGTTTCTTGCAAAAATAATATTCTCGATGTTGTTTAGTCTTGTAGAGCAAGTGAGTCCAACCGCACAAGTGACTCTGTAATGTGGAAACATTTCCTGATGTTGTTTTGAAGAATCACATTTACATGCTGATGTAAATACTATATCATCTATAACTACTAGATCTTTGTATTTAGGCTGCTGTTTCAGTGGGTAAACAGAATTTGTAAAAATTTGTTTTCTTCTTATTCCCCTATCAAAATAAAAAATTGCTTTATTCGATCCAATGTAGTTTAAATCTCCATAGGACATGCGGTAAGAGTTAACTAGCTGTAATTTCTTCCCTGGTGGATTAGTGACCTTTATATTTGTGGCATTATCTTCAGCCATTTTGTCTATTTCAGTATATACTGATTTTATAGGATCATATTTTTCTTTTACAACTTCATCTTTAACTTTGTTACATTCTGGTGTTTTTTTACAAAACTTATGTATTTAAAACCAGGAACTACTCGATTAATTTTAGTTTCACAGACCTTATCAAATAGATGTTTTTTGTCTTTTTTCACTGTTTTATTCGGTAGCTTTTTGTTTATCACTCAAACTCACCACGTCCTCTGCAACTGAAACTGCAACTGAAAGTTTATATACCTCTTCAAGAAAATTCATATTAATTACTTCAGTTGCAATTAGAATTAAATTATTGATATTTTCTGTTTTTTTCATTTTATTGTAGTTGTAATCAGATATTCTGCGATGCGATCGTTTGTAGTACTTGTTACATTTACCATTTGCGCATAGATATGTTCTAATATTAAGTAACAATTTGTCAAATACTGCCGTATCCTGTAGGACTTCCAATTCAGAATTTACACATCTAACAAATTTATTATTTTTATCTGTTAAAAATGAATTAATTAAGTACCTGATTTTTTAGTCTAATTAACTTACAAAACCATATTTTTATTCAAGTACAATCAATTTTTACTTAGTTATTCATACTAATTCATTATACGTTTTTCTTGATCCAGTTTTTTAATTTTGCTTTTCTTACTTTAATATTATCTACATTTTTAAGTTCGTTTAGTAAGGTATTGTAATGGCTTACTGCTCTTATATAGCTGTTCTTTGAGCTAACTTTGCTACATCGACATGGCATTTGGATATTCCTATTTCTTGTTATACTTTTAGAGTTTTTATAAATATCTTGCAATGTACTATAATGAAAACTAAAGGATTCAAAAATAAAAAGTTTGTCAATGTTCATTGGACTTTATCGCTTATAAATTTATTTTTATTAATTATTTTAAGTAATCTATTTTGTTGATTTTGTATTATAGATTTGTTATTTACACATGCACCATCCGAAGCTATTATTCCGTAACAGATTGTACTACGGTAAAAAGCATAATACAGTGTTCTGAGAGTATCAGTGGACATGATTTTATCTATTTTGTGAAAAATAAAAGTTAGATATTTCGTCTTTTTGTATATATACTCTATGTGCTTATCCCATCTCATGTGACAGTCAAAAATAATTTCTAGATACTTTGTATTTTCCACTCTTTATAATTCTGTTCCTTTTATGTCTATATGAAAATTTATTGGAATACAATCCTTATGGTTCACAAAAGTTAAATATACTGTTTTATCAATATTTAGTGAAAGTTTGTTAAGTGCTAGCCAATTTGCTATTTTATTAAGATTTGAGTTCATAATTGTTTCTACTTCTTTCCAACTATTGCTTGTTCATATTATTGCAATATCATCAGCATAAGATATTATTGTATTATCTGGCATTGCTGTCAATAGATTATTTATATATATAATAAATAATAATGGTCCTAAAATTATGCCCTGAGGTACTCCAGTTGTTATTTTCTCATATACACTATATGTATCATTTATTTTTACCCTTTGTTCCCTATTACTTAGATAACTTTATATCAATTTCTGCGCTTTACCCCTAATTTCATAGCTATATAATTTATCCAACAAAATAGTATGGTTAACAGTATCAAAAGCTTTGGCTAAATCAAGGAAAGTTACTGCTATTAGAGTGTTTGTATTGTATATTACGTTGGTTATGTAGTTTAATGCATCCTTAGTACTTTTGTTTTTCCTAAAACCATATTGGTTGTTTGCTAGTATGATACTGTCATTTATAAACTTAATTAATCTAGTGAATATAATTTTTTCGAAAATTTTTGCTATGTTTGAAATAAGCGAAATAGGTCTATAATTCGTTATTTTATGTTTCTCGCTACTTTTGTGAATCGGAATTAGTTCTGCTGTTTTTAGTGCACTTGGCCAAGTAGTTTTTTCTGTACATAAATTTATGACATGTACTAATGGTAATATTAAAAAACGAGATAGGCATTTTATTGTTTTTGCATTAATATTATCTACTGCTTCATTTTTATTCTTTAAATTTATTATTATATTTTCAATTTCATAAGCATATGTGGGTGTAATAAAAATGCTATTTAAATTGAATTGTGGCAATTTTAAATTTTTATTTGTTTCCGTTTGTATTTTATCGCTTAAAATTTTACCTATATCAGTAAAAATTTTATTCATATTATTAGCAATTCGTGTAGGATCACTTATCTTTTCATTGTTTTCAATTATGTAATTAACCCTGAATTTTTTGTTACTTTTTTTCCCCAATTTTTCATTTATAATTTGCCATAGATTTATTGGATAGCTAGAATTTTTTACTATTAGCTCTTTTTCATATAATTCTTTGGCTTTGTTTATAATTTTATCTAGTACTTTAGTATAATTTCTGTAGTACAACTTATCTAAACTAGGATTTTTTTTCCAAAATAAATATAAACTTTCTTTAGTTTTACATAATATAATTATTGCACTAGTAATCCACCTATTTCTAGGATTTAAATTATTCTTATTTTTATTTATCTTTATACTCTGTTTAACTATATTTATACAATTTTGTATTTTTTCAATTAGAGAATTTGTTGCAATATTTGGATCCTGCATATTTAAAATTTCAGTCCAATTTTCATTGTTAGCTATTTTGATTAATTTATTATGATCAATCATTTCAATAGTATTATTTATCTTTGATTTTCTAATTTTTTCTATAGTCATAATCAAAGGATAGTAATCATTAAAAGGGACAATTAAAGTAAATGTGTTGTAATAAAATTTGAATTCTTTCTTGAACTGAATAAGGGCAGGTTGGTTGGATGTTAAAGAAACCAAAAAAACACAAATTTCAATATAGAAATTGCGACGTTTCGTCAACAAAGATGCATCGACCTCATCAGGCACTGTTTATTTAAAAAAAAAACTTTTCGTTAACAACAATTAACAGAATCACAAATTCAAACTTTACCATTTAATAAATATATACAATAAATGTGTTTACGGCATGACAATTTCAAACGTCAAACTGACAGTCAAGAGGTAAACAAAAGTCTATATATAGCGTCTGTATCAAGTCTCAAATGTTAAAATTTACTTAGAATTTTGTTATATATACGGTTTAAAAATTCAACGTCTTCTTTTCGGTTAATCGCTACATCCTTATGATTATTAATGTATAGCATTTCAGAAATTAGACGTTTTTTGTAATTCGGTTTTTTGTCAAGGATTACAACATTATTCCAGTCAAAATTATGGTTAAATTGATTACAATGCGCTGTAACAAATGATTCACTATTTCGATTACTTTTATGTTCCTTGATACGAACACTCAGATTTCTTTTTGTTTCTCCAATATAAACCGCTGAACAATAATTGTAAGAGAATTTGTATACTACATTATTATTGTCAAATTTATCAGTTTTATCTTTCCCTAATTTTATAATAGAACTTAAACTTCTTTTAACCGTGGTAATTATTCTGATATTATATTTTCTTAACATTAATGTACATTTATTAATAAAATTTTGAAAAAAAGGAAAGGATAACGTCAAAAGAGGTTTATTATAAACTGTCAATTTTTTTTGGCTCATGGGTAGAGCTCCCGACTCTCACACCGAGGGTCGTGGGTTCGATCCCAGACGTGTACCTCTGAAAATTTTTTTCATGTGCATTTTTTTAATGTGACGCCAGTTCAGGTGCACGTGCGCTTCGTGCATTTTTCAGTGCATGAGAGGCACGGGCATCTGAACTATAGGGAACGTTAGGGACGCGAAGATGTAAAGAGGATCGCGGTGGTTCCATCGGGAGGACAGGAAACTGTAATTATTAGACTAATTACAGTGACCGAAGATATCTTCCGATGGACACAAGCACCACTGTTTCAACTACATGTGCTTTGTTTACAGACACACCGTTCACCTCCGTCGCTGATTAGCCCTGGCAGCATAAATAGAGCGACGTTAAATAACATAATAATAAAAAAAAAAAAAAAATTATAAACTGTCAATTTTTTGGTGTTATCACTATTGATTTTTAAAATTCTAGATTTTATATTTGATTGAATAAAACTTTTTTTGTAGTTATTCTCCAAAATAATTGTTTTACAAATTCAATATTTTTCTTGTGATATTTTTTATCTGATAACAAAATTGCACGATCAACCAGATTAAACACAATATTTTAAATAATTGTTGCGATGATGAGGGTCACACAGTAAAAACACAAATTTTTACTTTTTAGTACAACGTTTCGTCTGCTTATTTGCAGACCTCTTCAGGTACTATGACACTGAACGAACGAAAACAATTAATACTGCTCAAGGAGCTAAGTCGAATCAGTATTAATTGTTTTCGTTCGTTCAGTGTCATAGTACCTGAAGAGGTCTGCAAATAAGCAGACGAAACGTTGTACTAAAAAGTAAAAATTTGTGTTTTTACTGTGTGACCCTCATCATCGCAACAATTATTTAAAATACACAATGGAGGGTGAAAAAAATCTCAAAATTAAACACAATATTTCTTTTTTGTTGTAATGGATGAATAGAATTAAAATTTAGAACTCTATTTGAGTTTGTCGGTTTTTGATATACCAATCCGTAGTGATACGATTATTATTTTTTATTATCATTAAATCAAGAAAACTAATTTTATTATGTATTTCACATTCATGCGTGAATTTCAAATTTTCATTATAACCATTAAAAACTTCTAACACCGTGTCAATATGATTTTTATGAATACACATAATAGTATCATCTACATGCTAGCATTTAGATATACTAATACTGCATTTTTTAGTTATATTTGTCACCCTTTTTTCCAAACTGTCCAACACCAACTTACATGGAATATTGGTGAATAACGAACTTACATCTAATGACAATAATACAAAATTATCCGGAATAATCATTTTTGATATTACAGTTTTAAATTCGTAACTATTATTTATTGTTGATTTGGGTCTATTGATGCAATTTTTTAGTTGATCATATAAAAGTTTAGCTAAATAGTGAGTAGGGCAATTCACTGTAGAAATTATTGGTCTTAATAAAATATTATTCTTATGAATTTTAGGTAAACCATAACATTTTGCTAAGATAGTATTAGTTTGTGTGAGAATATTGTTGTGTAATTTATTTGCCAAATAGTTGTTATCATTAAATCTTTTTAATATTCCATATACATTAGACTGTATAGTTATTTCAAAGGATTTTTTCTTAATACTCTGTATGCTTTATCATCAGAAAGTAAGTGATTCATTTTTTCCACATAATCAGAGCGGTATATGCAAACAGTAACATTTCCCTTGTCAGCTTCAGTAAACATTACCTCTTTATTTAATTTCAAAAAATTTTTTGTGACCATTAACTTCTTATTGATTAATTTGTTTTGATTTGAAATATGTTCCTGCTTCTTTTTACTTAGTTTTATGGATCTTACAATATTTTCTCTAATTTGATTTTTTACTTCTGCACATAGTTCTACTGAATTTAAATTATACTCCGAATTTTTAATAATTTCCACAACATCTTTTTTTGACATAACGGAAGGTATGCTAAAATTTGGTCCCAATGATATAATATCTGCAACGTCTCTAGGAATATCTAAATCTGTTAAATTTTTTATCCAGGAATTATTTCTTTTTTCCTCATTATTATTATGATACAAATTATTCATAATTGACTTGAGTTTTTCGTTATGGATTTTTCCTTGTTTATAAAATATTCTGTTACATTTCTTCTCTGTCGATTCAAAAAAATTATTAATTATTGTACTTTCAATATCTAAACATGCAATATTACATTTTGTCTTATCTAATCTTTTTAATAAGAACCTTATATGTAAATTAATATCTTTAATTTCTAACTTTAACAATCTTGAAGTCAGTTTTTTTGTATTGACCGAAAACATCGTTTGACATAGTGAGTTATAAAAGTGTACCTTATTTAAATAATTATTAATATATCTAATATTATTTGGAATAATATCTACGTAAAAATATGAAATATGAAATATACGTTGAATATGACGTTGAATTTTTAAACCGTATAAATAACAAAATTCTAAGTAAATTTTAACATATGAGACTTGATACAGACGCTATATATAGACTTTTGTTTACCTCGTGACTGTCAGTTTGACGTTTGAAATTGTCATGCCGTAAACACATTTATTTATATGTTAACGAAAAGTTTTTTTTTAAATAAACAGTGCCTGATGAGGTCGACGCATCTTTGTCGACGAAACGTCGCAATTTCTATATTGAAATTTGTGTTTTTTTGGTTTCTTTAACATCCAACCAACCTGCCCTTATTCAGTTCAAGAAAGAATTCAAATTTTATAATAACATGGAGGGTGAAACTTCAATCTACTCAAGTAAATGTGTTGTAGTTAAATAATTCAGTTTTTAAAAAGAAATTATCAATGCATGTTCCTGTATTGCAGTTATCCAGAGATGGCCTTGTTATGCCCTGAAAACTCGATGCATATCCACTTTCAAGTAAGCTATTAAGTAATTCTTGCCCAATAGCTTCCATCTTTAACAGATTAATATTAAAATCTCCTATGATTAAATGATTTTTGGTTTTTTTATTTTCAAAAATTAACTTCTTTATATTTAGTATAAATTCTGTTTTAGGAATATCATGTGACCTATATACAGCAGAAATTAATATTTCTTTATTATTTTCTATAGAAATTTTGGGATTTATTATTTTTATTTTATTTATCTCAATTATTTCAGTGGTTTCTATCATGTAGTTCTTCAAATACATAACGACAGCATCTGATTTGTTTACTCTACTATCGTTAAAAAATATTTTATACCCATTTATTGTAAAAATCTGTGATCCAAATTCCATGCTTCAGTACACACAATGACACTTGGTTTAACTTCTAATCCTTTTAAAAAGACTTGTAATTTATTATAATTAGCATTTAAACTTCTGATGTTAATATATAAAAGATATTCTTTTGCAAATTTCAAGTTGCCATTCAATGCAGTTAAATCATGTAAATTTGTTTCCTTTTTTATAACATTGTTTTGTAAATCTTCTCTTAAATTTAAAACTTGTGACATTATTATTTATAATTTGGGGATAACGTGCTCGAAGAACTGCTTCTGTGTCTTGCTGTTAATTTTGACGATGTTGCCAGAATAGGTTGTGACGTGGTATTCGCGAACCCGATTAAATTAATTAATTTATATAATTAATATTAATCGTTGGGCCGCGTTGCCCAATACCGCGCACACAATTATTTAATTTATCCGAACTGCGGGCTGTCGCCAGGAACGCGAGTTCGCTGGGACGTACGGTATGGAGGATTCGGGCGATCCTCCTTGCCTCGACACGAATTATAAAATTAAAGGATGTCGGCGGGAGCGGGGAGAAATAAAATAAACACTCAATTAATTAAAATAAAAATCAAAGAACATTTATTTTAATTTGATTAACAATTGGCCATCCAGGCCGTGTGCCGCGACAATGTTCTTTCGCGCGGGCGGAAGTATCGGGAGCCAACCGGATCGAGATCCTCGCCTGCGGTTGACTCTACCCCGATCTCCGCTATTCGGGTACCGGCGTACCCGAATACACTCCCGAGGTCTCACACACACACACTCGGGGTAAAGGGGGGAACGCGCGGTAATATAACCAGGACTTACCGGGATGCGTCCCGTGGATGGCCCAGCCGATCCTTGTCCCTGTGTCCTCCTGGGCAACGGAGGACGACGTCGGCTGCGGTGGTGGAAGGCGGCCCTGTGCCGCGGCGAGTGCCCCGCGATCCGCGTCCGCACTCACTCAGACACTTCCCGTCCTTATCACACACCTGGTCACTCGCGGCTCACTCACGAGGACGTTCCGGGTGACCGATGGCTCTGCGGCTCACGCGCCTTATTAGCCGTAAACTGTCTGTCGGTACCGGATATATTTTTGTCCGCCTTGAGCGGCGGATCGGGACGTACTAATTAGGCAATCGCCTAATTTTCGAAAAAGGGATGAGAGTGGGGAACACACACACACTCGCGCTCTCATCCCTACGTACTATTGCGCGCGTAATCGTACATTTGTAGAAAAATAAACAAGTGTCGTCGGTTGGCCTTGACATACGAAAGGCTCCGACGACTTACAATTCGACAATTTAAATACTCTATTCGTCGTGAATAGATTGTGTGACGATTTCCGTCACAAAGCCCCCCCCTAGACTCCACTTCCCTCGGGAAGGCCGAGTCGAAAGAAAGGCACAATCTATCCACGACTGCGCGCTGTACGCTTCTCTTCTTTTCTTCAATTGGAGGCTGCTTCAATGATTCTTTGTGCTTCGTATGATATTAACGTGGCATACAGTCACCAGGCCCAGCCTTCGCTGACTGTTCTCACGTACGCCGATACGTTTTCCCTACCGCTTTACATGGCAACCCGAGGTGGTACATATCTCTTCACATCGGATATGTGTACCTCGGCCCGTTTCCGACCAGACTCTTCTAGTCTCAGAACTACTGGAGATAGTACTTCTTTAACATCAAAGGGTCTGTCATACTTTGGTGCCAGTTTAGCAGACATGCCTTACGCACCTTAGGAAAGTGTACGGCCAATTTGAATCATGAGCCTTGAGGACCTGCTTGAGACATCTTACAGTTCTGACATATCAGACACCGTAAGACAAATTGGTGGGTATCGTGGTAGATACCCGGCCAATAGTAATCTCTTGCAACGCGTTCGTAAGTTTTTTCAATTCCCATGTGACCCATAGCTGGGTGGAAATGAGAATCTACTAAAACTCGGTTCCTCTGCTCTAAGGGTAGCACAAGACGCCAGCCTTCTTCTCGTTCTGTTACAGAGTCCAAGAGTTTATCACTTGTAAAACGATATAGCATATCATCCTCAATTTTCCACTCCGGAAATCTTTGAGGGCATGAGCGTACATCGTTTAATCTAGCAATATACCATGGGTCTGTAATTACTTCGAACGAGGCAATCTCTTTTTCGTCGGGGTCTGGGTTGATGGCACGAGAAAGCGCGTCCGGGACATAGTGCAAGGCTCCTTTCTTATGCACTATTTCAAAGTCCCATTGCTGCATTTCAAGTATCCATCGTGCCAACCTACCCGACGGCTCCTTGAGATTTTTGAGCCATATGAGAGCACTATGGTCGGTCACAGCCGTGAATCGATAGGCCTCAATATATGGTCTCAATCTCTTAATAGCCCATATGAGGGCCAAGCATTCTTTTTCCGTTGTCATGTAATTACGTTCAGCGCGATTTAATAATCGGCTGACGTAGACAATCGGATTCAGCTAACGCAACTCTCAGCTGACAGAACGCCTCCTCCTGCTCCTCGCCCCAATCCCAAGCCTGGTCTTTACGCAGCAACTTGGTAAGGGGAGCTTTAATGTCAGCTTCTCGATTAATGAATCGAGAGTACCAGCCTACCATCCCGAGAAAGGATCTCAGCTGTTTGACATTACGAGGAGTAGGGTAATTAAGGACTGGAGCGACTCGTTCCTCGTCAGGCCTCAAGCCGTTCGCGTCCAATTTGTACCCAAGGAACGTTACGCTGGAACAACAGAACTCACACTTCTCTCGATTCACTTCGAGTCCAGCGTCATTCAACGTCCTTAGTACGTATTCGAGCCATTTTAGATGGTCCTCAAAAGTTTCGGTAATGACAATCAAGTCGTCTAGATAACCAAACACATGAGGTTCCACCTTAGGCCCGAAAATTGCATCTATAAGCCGTGCAAAGGTCATAGGAGCATTCATGAGGCCAAAAGGCATTCTCGTGAACTGCCACAGCCCCGACCCTGGTACAGCAAATGCAGTATAATGCCGGCTCGCCTCGGCCATTAATATTTGGAAGTACGCTTTCTTAAGATCAATTTTCGATATATACCTTGCATTATGCAGCTTATCCAATATGGTATCCATATTAGGAATTGGATAAGAATCACGTTTTGTGACTGCATTAAGGTCTCGAAAATCGATACATAAGCGATAACTTCCTTCGTCCTTGCGGACGATGACCGGAGCAGCTGACCAATCACTCGCACTCGGTTCAATAATGCCCTTGTCAAACATCTTTTTGACCTCACTCTGGGCAAATTCGAGGACCTTGGGAGACATACGTCTTGGCTTATGACGAACCGGTCTTGCACCAGGATCAACCTCTATGTGGTGCTCCGTTAACGTCGTAAAGCCGTGGACGTCTCCCGAGGGCAAGAGTAGGCTTTCAACTAACTCTTTGACTTGTTTCCGCTGGTCGTCCTGTATCTCAATTATACCAGCACATTCAGTGGAAATCCTCGAATCGATGTCATGAGATGTATCTCTGACGAAGTGTCTCCAATCACTCTCGCCAATACGCCAAATAGCTTCGCCTAATTTGACTTCCATATTCCAATGTTGTAGAAAATCCATACCGAGAATGATGGAATGCTCAATATTCTCTACAATTCTCAGTTGGATATTGCCATCAAGGCCTTCTACACAGAATAGGATGTCAATTAGGCCAAGGACTTTAAGAGCTGGTCCAGCCACACCTTTCACGATAACCTTGACAGGTCTCCATTTAAACTTGTACTGTTCGACAACATCTGATCGTACAAGAGAGACCATGGCGCCAGGATCGAAAAGTGCTTTAAAGTCCTTTCCACCGAGTCGTACCAAAAAGAATAGCCGGTTATCCGATTGGATTCCAGCAATTATCTGATCGGTTTGACTATCGTCGTTAGGAGTCGATGCCGTGTGCGTCATTTTAGACGTACTTGGTACGGCATCTGCCCCCCCCTGAACTGTACTTCTCGGCAACGAGCTTGTACGGTTCATGTTATGCACACCATCGACAACTACCTTCTCCACCAAGGGCTCGTTGTTGAGGACAATTTCCTTCTCCACCAAGGGCTTCTTGTCCTCTTTACTAGGTGTGTCACAACGGGGTGACGATGAGCAACAACCAAGGTCGTTCACTCCGATGGTGCTAAGCGGCTGAGATAACGATCTCTTTACGCTTTCTTCACCAATAATATCTCTGCTATCAGAGTATATTTGCCTTTGGAGTTCCTTAGACCAAACTTTAGCCTCACGCTTTTGTTGGTCTAATAAGGTTCCTTGTTCTGTTTTACCTTGCAAAGCTCGGGTGGGATTGACAGGTTGTGTTCTAAGAACTTTTCCATCTGTCGAATCCCCAGAACGATTAGAATCCTTACACTCAGACTTACTTTCGACACCAACTTCGGTCTGAGAGGGAATTTGATCTCCGTTAAGGACTTGAGAGAAGTCAGCAAATGATTTGCTAGACTTCTTAAAGAGTTTAGAGGGTTCTCCAACCTTAAACTCTTGCCCTTGTAAACCATGCGGTTTACTTACTGCAGTGCAGGGCGCCCGGGGCAGCTCGGGTGCCCTGCGTTCAGGTTTCCCACGTTTTGAAGGAACCTGACGCAGTTAGGACATGATTGGAGTGTAACGCCACTAGTTCCACACAGCTGGCACTCCTTTGCTACCAATTCGGTAGAGCACTGCTCAGCGGAGTGCCCAATGTTTCCGCATCGGTAGCATGTTCGGCTCGGGCAAACCGACGACCTATGACCGACTTTTTGGCATGTGAAACACACGCCGACAAAGTTGGTGCTCAAGTTCGTTGGATGTACTGCCGTCGCCTGTGGTTGCACATACCTCACCAGGTTTTGTGCCATTTGTGGGACAAAAGCATTTTGCTGGGGCAGTTGAGAATTCGTCAAAACACGTCTTTCTCTTTTGCCCGAGCTCTGTTTTTGTTGCCCAGGTGACTGTTGAGAAACAGGCACGTACGATACGGATTTCGAATTGGGGGCACTCACTCCATTATTCGATTTGCCGTATCGTTTCTGAAAACTATTAGCGACGTTGGAAGTACCGTACACACCGGCTGCTTCGTATTCGCTCAAAGAAGAGTTTGGCGAGTTTTTCGCACTTTTCTTGCTCTTCTTCTTAATAGTTTTCTTAGACGACTGTTTATCCGAATGAGAAGACTCATCCTTACTCTTTTCGGTAACAGTCGCCACTTTACCCGAAACTCGTGCTGCACCACTCTGTTTCGGAAAAGCTTCTGGTACGAGCTTCTCGCGTTTAACGTTGGAACTGGAAAATTTCGTGTCCCATGTTAAATGCTGCTCGTACTCTTTACCGTAGCTTGTCAAATCAGAGAAATTCCTGATTTGTCGTACTGGTATGTACCTACGGTAATCTGGCCTCATCTGCGAGTAGGCCATCTTCACCTGTTGTTCTAATGAGGGAGGGCATTTAAACTTATTCACGATCGCTCTGAAACAGTTCAAGAACGTCGTAGCCTTTTCTCCCTCATTTTGTGTTCTTGATCGAAGTTCCATGAGTAAATCTTCGTCATTTATTATACGGCCATACTCATTTAGGAACTCGATCTCAAAATCACGCCAATCTCGAAGAGATGGCTGAACTGTTTTATACCAGAACAGTGCTGATTTTGAGAACACATTGGGCAGGGCACTGAACATCCTGCGATCTGAGAACTCGTTGTCATTTCTGAAGTCGTGCAGACGGTTCAGAAATTCTTCCGCGTCCTTTTTGGTCTCACCATCAAAGGACATGTTCCAGATACGCAGCTCTCGTGCGCACCCTGTCCGATCGTGCGTTCGGTTATCGTCTTCACGATACCTTGGCCTGGACTCGTAGGATTCTCTTTCCCGACGGTCATCTCTATTATCCGTCCGGGAACTCCTACGCCTGTTGGTAGAAGGATTCCTATTCTCTTGTCGGCCTTAAGCCGCCCTACGAGAATCGGATCTCCTACGAGCAGGTTCGCGATCAGACTGATACCCATCGGACGAATCCGTCTGAGTACTCTGATCGCAAGTGGCCACCGCACGATTCTCTCGAGGCGTTTCTCTACGTCTGTCCGACCTCTCTCTGTGACCTTGCTCCGAAATTTCCGGCTGTGCTCGGTCGTCGAGTTTACGGTTGGACTGACGTTTATGAGTACGTCTCTCCGTACAGCTGTCACGACGTTCATCGTCGCTTGAGGCTCTACTCACAGAACGATGGTATCGTGACTTTCCGTTTGGAGTCGTGTACTCACGCCTCTCTCTTCTATCTTGTCCTTCACAAGTCTTAGAAGAGGTCTGACGACGTCTCTGTTCAAACCTCGGTTTTTCATAAGATTGAACACTGACGTCATTAGGAAGGTCATATCCATTCCTATCATCAACAAATTGACGTTCGGTTGTATTAGCTTCAGGTTGCCTGTTGTCGTATTGTCTAGAGGTGTATCCTCGTGACGTACGACGGTCGGCTTCCGTCTGCGAACCCAAGTCAAAATGTTGTGTTGGCACTTCACTCTCTCTAGTGCCAAGATGTCCGCTGTTTCTCTGCTCTTCAATTGGGAGGTAATGTGCGGGTGCATAAAAACCTCCGAGTTGAGCAGTTGTCACGGTCGTAACCGTCGACGTAGTGGTTGTGCACGAGGTTGCAGCCACCGAAACAGGAACATAAGGGATTGCTGTCGTGGTCATGTTAGCTGCCAGTACCTCACCAAACCGTTTAGGTATAGCACCTGTTGATGCCAACCTCGGGCTTTGTGCAGTACTCAATGGCGAGTTTCTATACTGACCACTTGGTGACGGAGTTCCATCTTCTTCAGGAATGGGTGCTCTGTCACTAGCAACCCTTTCGCGATCCGACATTTCGGACTCGCAGGAAACTTCCGTTCCTGATGGGACCACACTCCCTTTCCTGGAACGAGGTTTCCTAATTTCCCACAGTTCCTGACATACTAGAGGTTTATGTGCAGGCTCTGCCCTTACATTCTCATCGTATTCAGGGAACCATGGTATTTCCAGATTAATGTCTACACATCTTATCCGGTGACGCAAAAGGCGTTCGCGGCACTCCGCCTCTTCGCCATTTGCGGTTAAACTCAGGTGCTCCAATTGGGCATACACTGCCTCAATCGGAAGCTTCTTCGTTTCCCGACGAATATCCCTAGCTATGCGTGATTCACGCATAAGCTGGGCCATTCGGGCTTCATAGCTGCTGGCCATTATTTTTTTGACCAGCAGCAGCCGACGTGTTACGTCGGGAGAAGTACTCTCAACCGGGATTTCAGATGAAATCCCTAGTGTCTCAAATACTTCGGAAGTATCCAATTTTCAATTGGAAATTATTTTATTGGACTCACCACAATAAAATAATTATTACTCCCAACGAGTAAAAAAAAAAATTTGGTATCGGCTTAATTACAATAAATTGTAAAAAATGCACCGACTAGTGTACCAACAAAATTAATTCACTTAATTAAAAATCCAAAAGATTTTCTTTAAAAGGAATTTATTTCGTCCTTAGAAGGACAAAATAATTAAATTTTGTTGGTTAAAGTTGTGACAAATCACACACTTAACACTTGCACCAAATTAAAATTAATTATTTAACTTACTCACAAGTCTAAATAATTAATGTTTATAATAGTGTCTTGTGACTCACACGCACCAAGACTCTATACAATTGCTTCTGCAAGCAAAAATAATTAATTATTAACAAAAAGAAATCCTTAAATTATTTCAATATCGTCGGTAATTTAACCAGTAATGGTAAATTTAACGATTTCCCAAAATATCTCTCTCGCCAGTTATAATCCAAAAGATTCCTCACTGGCGAAAAGAATTTATTTTGTTATGGAAATTGAAATAATTAAAGCTTCAATCTATTAATAAATACAGAACAACAAATTATAAAGGAAGAAAAGACAAAGAAAAAATTAAATTATTTATCTCACTAACGAGCCTAAATAATTAATTTTAAAATAAATATAAAAATAAATACAGTGTCTTGTGATTCACACACACCAAGACACTATTTATTATTTTGCTTTTCCAAGCCCAAAACAAAAAAAATTTCCTTTATAATTTACACTACACTACAAAACACAAATTTAATTAAATTATTTCAACAATAGGGGTATTTACGAAATGTTGTAAATCCCGTATGGTTTGCAACAAAAATAATTATTTCACTAATTGTCGTCCCAAACAACAATTTTTCAGCGAAATATATTTATTTTATCCTAAGAAGGACTAAATAAACTAATTTAAGTTGCTACCAAGTTGAAATAATTTATATTTCCTTTTTTTAAATAAATTGAACGAAAAGGAAATGAAAATTTAAATTATTTACTTGCCAACAAGTCTAAACAATTAAATTTATACACCGAATTAATTTACTCAAACACACCAAAAAAAAAATTATAACCAATTATTTAACTAACAAACAAGTCTAAATAATTGCAAAAATGTGTGGAGATATAATTTAAAACAAACAAAAAGTAACCAAGACACTATTTATTATTTTGCTTTTCCAGCCCAAAACAAAAAAAATTTCCTTTAAATTACACTACACTACAAACACAATTTAATTAAATTATTTCAACAATAGGGGTATTTACGAAATGTTGTAAATCCCGTATGGTTTGCACAAAAATAATTATTTCCACTAATTGTCGTCCCAAACAACAATTTTTCAGCGAAATATATTTATTTTATCCTAAGAAGGACTAAATAAATAATTAAGTTGCTACCAAGTTGAAATACTTTCTATTTCCTTTTTTAAATAAATTGAACGAAAGGAAATGAAATTTAATTATTTAACTTGCCAACAAGTCTAAACAATTAAATTATACACCGAATTAATTTACTCAAAACACACCAAAAAAAAATTATAACCAATTATTTAACTAACAAACAAGTCTAAATAATTGGCAAAAATGTGTGGAGATATAATTTAAACACACAAAAAGAGAAAAGAAAGTTTTTAACATATATTAAAAATTTCACAGCAAATAACGAATACGAAATATTAGGTTAAAGGCCGATCATTAAAATACATGCAAAAAAATTCAATTATTTAACTCACTCTCGACTCTAAATAACTATATTTTACAACTCTCGTATCTTTGCGGAACAATCACACAAAGATACTTAACATCAATTGTTTAACTTGCAACAAGTCTAAACAATTAACACGAGTTATAAAAAAAAATTTTCTCACACTCAAAAATTTACAAAAATATATTACAAGTATCGTGAACAGTAATACTTAATAAATACAAAATATTAAATCAAGTAATCACTGTCAGATAATTGCAATAAAAATAATTTTAATTATTTTACTCACACACGAGTTTAAATAATTAATATTACAACTATTGTAACTTTGCGGCTGATTCACACAAAGTTACTTAATGTTAATTATTTAACTTGCAAACAAGTCTAAATAATTAACAATAGTTGCAAAATATATTTTATATACACAAAGATTTATACATATATTATATAAATAAATAATAATAAATAATAATCGCAATTATTAAATTATAACTACCATATAATATATGTCAGGGAGGGGAGAAAGCAACAAAAATTTCGCTCTCGAACTAAAAAAAAAACAACAATAATTGTTTAGCCGCGTCCCGTATAAAAGAAAATTAAAATTGTTAAAAAATTTTCTTAAAAGGGAGGAGGGGTGGGGCAACTACCTCTCCCGAAAGGATCTATTTGAAAACACTCTCACACCATAAATCTCAAATAAATCCCGCGCGGGAACGAATTTATTTTATTAAAGCAAAATAAAAATAATTCGCCGCAGTGGTTTCTATCGGCGAAACCAGCTGCGAAGACTTATACTCGCGAAGGGGCTAGGCGATCGCGCTATCTCTCTCACTCACACACCTATAGCCCGCCTAGCACCTACTCCGATCCCCCGCGACTAGGGATTCTCTCTCTCACTCCCACTCGCGGGCGCAATCGGAGAGAGCCGATGATGATCGGCTCTCGCAAAGTCTTTCCCGTTCGCTATTCGGGGGGGATTCTCGCTGCCCGCGATCCGCGGCGCAGGCTACTCTCTCCCTACTTTGCCGCTCCCATACAAGCTAAGCAAAGATCTCCCGTCAAGCTTGCGATCGAGAGAGACCGATCTCGGTAAGTTCGAGCGCTTCCGGCTAAACACGGTCGCGCGCGAACTCTCTCTCGATATACCGGTGTATACCTCTCCTCGGATACCCGAGCAAGAGGGGGGATACTCCGGTATAGAGACGCGTCTCACACGCCGTCTCTCGCGCTCTCTCTCTAACTCGTACTACACTCTCTCTCTCTTTCTCTCTCTCTCTCTCTCCCTTTACCCGCTCCGTTTCGCCGCGACACTGCTCGCGCGCGAAAATATGGCCGACAATTTTACATTAATTTAAAATCGTTGAGGACGAAACCGAACGTCCTGTCACGGTCGCCATTTGTGACGTGGTATTCGCGAACCCGATTAAATTAATTAATTTATATAATTAATATTAACCGTTGGGCCGCGTTGCCCAATACCGCGCACACAAGTTATTTAATTTCGATCCGAACTGCGGGCTGTCGCCAGGAACGCGAGTTCGCTGGGACGTACGGTATGGAGGATTCGGGCGATCCTCCTTGCCTCGACACGAATTATAAAATTAAAGGATGTCGGCGGGAGCGGGGAGAAATAAAATAAACACTCAATTAATTAAAATAAAAATCAAAGAACATTTATTTTAATTTGATTAACAATTGGCCATCCAGGCCGTGTGCCGCGACAATGTTCTTTCGCGCGGGCGGAAGTATCGGGAGCCAACCGGATCGAGATCCTCGCCTGCGGTTGACTCTACCCCGATCTCCGCTATTCGGGTACCGGCGTACCCGAATACACTCCCGAGGTCTCACACACACACACTCGGGGTAAAGGGGGGAACGCGCGGTAATATAACCAGGACTTACCGGGATGCGTCCCGTGGATGGCCCAGCCGATCCTTGTCCCTGTGTCCTCCTGGGCAACGGAGGACGACGTCGGCTGCGGTGGTGGAAGGCGGCCCTGTGCCGCGGCGAGTGCCCCGCGATCCGCGTCCGCACTCACTCAGACACTTCCCGTCCTTATCACACACCTGGTCACTCGCGGCTCACTCACGAGGACGTTCCGGGTGACCGATGGCTCTGCGCCTCACGCGCCTTATTAGCCGTAAACTGTCTGTCGGTACCGGATATATTTTTGTCCGCCTCGAGCGGCGGATCGGGACGTACTAATTAGGCAATCGCCTAATTTTCGAAAAAGGGATGAGAGTGGGGAACACACACACACTCGCGCTCTCATCCCTACGTACTATTGCGCGCGTAATCGTACATTTGTAGAAAAATAAACAAGTGTCGTCGGTTGGCCTTGACATACGAAAGGCTCCGACGACTTACAATTCGACAATTTAAATACTCTATTCGTCGTGAATAGATTGTGTGACGATTTCCGTCACAAGGTTGACTTCTTTCCATTGTGCGAGACAAAAAGTTATCTACTTTTTCGATATATTTTGGTACTATTTGTGCATTTTCATATTCTGTCATGTCAATATATTTTTTAATCTTTGTTATTAATTTCACATTTAAGTGTATCTACTACGGTATGTTTAATATCGTATTTTGTTTTATTCTTCTCATTACGGAACTTACAATTATGACAACAATAGTGAATGTCTGAATTATATTCTGTAGTTTTATGAGCACCTGCACATTTTAAACATATTGGATTATTAATGCATTTAGTAGTACTGTGACGGTTTAACCGATATCAAGTCAAAAACTCTGCAGTTTTGATGACCAACGTAAATTTTGTTCTTACTGTCTCTGACGTTTTTATAGATTTCTGCTGACACTTCCAATATTGCCGTAGTTAACTTGCTTCGTGGATTAATATACGTGTGTAAAACCACGCCTTTACTTTCACAGCTGTTAAAATTTCTTTTGTTAATGTCGTCTTCTAGTTCTTTATTACTCTTTTTTTCAATATTATCTATGCCAATTATTTTTATTTTATGTTTCATTATTTGCTCTTTTCTTACTGTACATAATTTAGATAGTTTTGAGTTTAATATATTAATTGCATTATTTACACTTACCACGTTTATACATTTTATTACAACTTCACTATCACCTTTTACTTTAATGTTTCGAGTTTTTATGGTTTTATCTTTAATTAAATAATGAGACGCTCTTTGTACAATTGTCGCTATATTCTCTTCTTTTTTGTTTTTTTTAATATTATGTTAGGTGTCGGTTTATTAATAGGTTTGGGTTTTATCAGTGTTTTAGTATATGAATTTTCGTTGATTTTAGTTACTTCATTTTCTTTTTCTTTGTTTAAAAGTTCTTTGAGTAGTTGATTGTTTTCTTTTAGTTCAGTGTTTAACTCCTTTAATATACCATTTTCGATTTTCATGGTTTCAAATTCACTATGGTCTTCATACATTCGATTCTTACGATTCTTCTTGGTTGTTAGCACTATCACTCATAATTTCACTTATAATTTGGTTTTTAATGTGCATTTAACTTTTGCATTGATTTGATTTTGGCAATAATCTTTTATGCATCATTACATAGCACATTTTCACTACTTTTTAAGGTTAGTTTTAGTTTATCATGTTCCGGACAAACAACAAAAATATCACTTATTCTTTTTGTGTTTTTCAATATGTTAAAATCACTAGTATGGTACGCGTTTTCACATATCAAACAAACAACTACTCCAACCTTTAATTTCTGATGACATTTAAAAAACTTATCGGAGCGGATGTCAGGCGGTTCTTTACTTCCCGCCATCATTGACTGATATGTATTTATGCACTTTTTATTTGTTACTTATCTGTTTGGGTGTTAGTCCCAAGAAATGAATGGATGGATACACTATCGTCTTTGTTCAACTTTATCTTTATCTGTAGGCTTCGCCATTCATTTATCTATTTCCATATATACGTCACTTATTTATTTATTTTTTTTTATTTTTATTTTTTATTATTTTAACGTCGATCTTTTTATGCTCCCAAACCGGTGCTAATCAGCGACGGAGGTCATACGATGTCTTGGTGAAGAAAGCACTTGTCGAAAATACATTCGCTAGTGGTGCTTGTATCAATCGGCCGGGGCCGGGAATCGAACCTGGGACCTCCAGATTACGAGCCCGACGCCCTACCGACCGAGCCATCGCAGGCCTCTATTTATTTATTTATTTATGTAATTATTAAATTGCGTAAACGTATATTTCTATTTGCGTTCTTGCTTATAATTATTTTCATTTCAATTTGTTTACTTATTTATTTTATCTATCATTGTTATTATAGTTAATTTTATTGCATTAAGACCACATTTATTTTTTATATTTATTTTATTTTTTTTTTTGTATTGCTTTTGTTTTTGTTTTTGTTTTTATACTGTACTAATTATTTTTGTAACGTTCGAATCTTTTATACCAACGATAAGTGTGTAACCGAGGGATTTTGCCAAGTAAGGAAACCAGGGTGGGGTTGAGTAAAGACCAACACTTTTTATAACTAAATGAGTATTTATTATTCGCTTAACTAACCTATAACCCGCTTGTCCTTATGTCTCTGCAACAAAATAATACAAGAAGAATCTCGTTAGTCACATAAATCTATTCGCATGCGAGTTATGACGGTGTGAATACAATATATGTGTGATATGCTAGCCAGGCAATATAATTACTAATACGGAATACAAGGTTACAATATACTAATGACGCGGTTACCCCTTTACGAGAGCAACTCGATCGTTGATAGGGCAGAAAATCTCAGTGGTGTCGATAATCCTCTGGAGAACCAAGAGGGTTATCGACCCAAACGCTAAAACGAAACTGGCTAGGTGTGTACGACGGTGTCGATTTGCCTCCCTCCACTATGGTGCGCCGATAGCTAAAGGAGCAAGTTTCTCAGACGACTATCCTGGTGAACCGAGGAGAGTCGTCTATTGCTTTCGCGGTTACGGTGTCGCGGGGCACGTACGCGGTCGCGGGGCCAAGCACCTTCCTCGTTTCGCCCACGGTGAACCAGTGGGAGAACCGAGTCGGGTTATTACTGACGTACTCTGGAGAACCGAGGGTACGGTCAGGACTCGGGCTTGTCTCAGCCCCCGAGAGGATCGCGCTCTCAACCTGGTGAACCGAGGTAGAGAGGGAGTGCTCCTGCTCGGGCCACTGCGCCAAGCCGACTGCCCGTTCTGGTCCGCGCGCCAGTATATGTACTCGTTGACGGCCGCTAGGTGTCTCTAGTTCGTCGGTATAGGAGTGGGGAGCAACCCCTTAATCCTGCTTGCTCCGCGAGATGTTAAGCGCAAGAGCATGGCGTATTGCTTGTAGCAAGGGCTCTCGTCGCAAGTGTATACGGGGTATAACCCCATTATTACCTAATAAACACATTCATTCATTCATTCATTCTCTCTCTCTTGCTCGCTCGCTGGCTCGCTCCCTCCCGCTGTGGTATAAGACGAGTAGTCCATTCGCCTGTGTACCGAGGTTGCGTAGTAGCAGGTCGATTTTCGACGGTACAACACTCATGGCAAATACAGGGTCGGCCTGCAGTCAATATACACCCACGAACACCACGTCAAAACAAGCACGGCGAAGTTAAAATTTGGGACGCGGGAGGAAACCACCTGTATCAAGGCGGCTATATCTTTTTCGAGCGCACGCGAATCTCCTCCTCGCCTATGTATTCAGGTGCGCGCGCGAAGCCGATTTCGCCCATGTAGCCACGACGAACCGAGCCGAGCCGAATCTTGCCGGCCCGAGCCGATGCGAATATTACGATACTGTTCACTCGTGTTGCTCGAGTTCGTCAAATGGTAAGGTAAACTATACCTTACCGTTATACTCCCTTTCCAGATTCCACATACCCGTGATGTGGTTTCTACATTCCTGACGAATTTGGGATGGGAAATGGCTACACAGGTACAAAACAAAACTGTCCCGAAAATCCGGACACTAACTGCAGTTCTGTCGTGGTCTGCCTCTACCTCGTTTGGCTAGCCCGCGGTAGCTATCGGTCAGAATTACAATCGACCGATTCCGTGGTCTGGCGACGACCTTCGCGTTTTTAGGCGGCCTATCTCTACTTCGTTTAACGGGGGGCACGACATTCGCCCTATCTCGTTCCTCGCGTGGAACAGCGCCTTGTGTCGCGTTCGGGTTCTTCTTCCCTTGTAGATAGATCGGTCTCAACGTCGTCCTCTTGGCCGTACTCATTGACATGGTCATCCGATAAGTACGGTTTGAGGTACTGGACATGGCATTTTTCCTCATGTCCCTGAGCGTCTTGGATCTTAAGAGTATTTGGGCCGTAGCTGTGGATGATCAAATAAGGACCGACGTATTTTGGAGCTAAATTGATCGAGACGCCATGTATGCTGGATTAGAGAACTCGGTTCTTCTTCCATACCAAGTCCCCGACTTCAAAAGAAGCGGCTCGTCTCCTGGCATTATAGTAACCGGCTTGCCTATCCGGAGCTTTATTAGCTCTAGTTGTAGCTTTCTTGTGAAGCTCAGGTAGTCGTGATAGCCGATCACCCCACTCAATTCCAAACGTTGCTGAGTCAACTCGTCTTGAACTCAACGAGCAGTGCCTATTTACAGCAAACACAAGGTCTGGTAACTTATCGTCCCAAGTGTTGCGCTTCTCGGTAATACAAGACGCTATGGTCAGTGACAACTTTAAACTGGTTATATACCATACTACGGCCAGGAATTCCCGTTCTGTGACGCTATCATTACGTTAGGCGGGCGAGAGGACTCTCTTCTCCGCCGATAATTTGTAGCAACACTGCACCGATATCACTGCCACTAGCGTCTGTCTGGACTACGTACTCACCGTCCTCATCGAGAGTTTGCAGAACGGGTACTGTTATTAACAGAGCTTTAAACTGCTAGAAGGCGTTCTCTTGTTCTTTCAGCCAAAGATACTTCTGCTCTTTCTTGGTCAGACGCGTTAGCGGCGCAGCTATGGTAGCATAGTCGTGCATGAAGCGTCTGTACCGAGATGCCCTTTAATTGGCTACGTTTTAGCTGGGTCAGGTCGTATCCCGTCTCGGTTAACTCGCACACCCAAATATCTCACTTCGGACTGGCAAAAAAACACACTTCTCCCGGTTAACAGATAAACCGGCTTCTGCCAAGCGAGTTAACACCTCGATCAACAGTTGCTTATGCTTTTCAAGTCTCGGGGATAATAATGACATCGTTGAGATATACATAAGCAATCGGTTCGATTTCCACCTGTAGAGGTATTTGGTGGTACGCACAATTCATGTCGATCGTGAAGATGTATCGGGGTTTCTTGAGTTTACGTAGGATATCCTGCATATATGGCAAAGGATATGCATCAGGTTTCGTCAAAGCGTTGACTTTCCTAAAATCGATGCAAAAACACCTAGCATTCTCACCCTTCTTTGCCATCGCCACGGGGCTGGACCAACCGCTTTTAGAGGGTTCAATAACGCCAGTCTCGAGCATCTCGCGAACTTGACGTTGCTAAAACTTTAAAGGAATGAAATGTTCGTCTCAAAATAACAAATCTCTTTTCTATTTTACACTTTAGGCCAGAACAATATTTTAAAGATAAAAAAGCAAAACGGTCAAAATAACGAAAATAGTACAAAAAAACACGTTTTATCACAATAAAATTAAATATATCGCAGTGCATGTGAATTGTCACATGATCCGAAAGTGAAGATGATAAGCATATAATTCAAAGTCTAGTTTTTATTAGTAACTCTTATGATGTATATTCTATTTTGTATTAGGCCAAAAATCCCAAGCTTTGTGAAAGTTAATAAAAGTTGAATTGTTGTGTCATGTAATTTATTCAACACTCACAAATGATGCGAGCGCGAAGCGCGAGCTTTACACGGTCGTTCCTTGTATGCAAAAATCATAGCTTTCTGCATGCCTTGCATCGCGTAGCGCGAAGGGAAACGTTCCATCTAGAGCTCCGAAATTAGCTGAGGCCGCTCGTGGCTAGTTATGTTTTTGAGAACACTTGACACTGAATTTTCTCATTCAACCAATCGCATTTCTGTCAATATCATTATTCAGATAAATATCTAAATCTATTCTCGTGAAAGTAGTTTACCAGTAAAATTACAGAAATACTTTTTGCTAGAAACGTATATATTATCATAATTTACATCGTACAATTATAACTAGAAATTTATTCTAGAAGAACAGATAGTGAATAGGGAATAATGCTTGATTTCTGAGCATACGTATGACATAAGCAAGTTTACAATTTACAGTGTGACACAGTGTGACAGTTTAGACGGACGTTATTCAACTATAAATAGTACTTGTAAGATCCCGTTCCATGAAATTCGTAATATTGTAGAATTTTTATTTTTACAATACGTTTTTTACATTTTGTGAGGCGAGCCTCACTTAATTATTTAGAAAAGAAGTAAGTGTGAGAGAGATGGATAGAGAGAAGTGACAGGTGAAGGTTAGGACTGCGGTAGTTTGTATATACCGGCCCGAGCCACTCTCATTACCGGGAAATTATGAATGAGAGCTTATGCGAGAGTGATAAAAAGGAATATTTCGGTTTGTTGAGGATGATAGGTACAAGGAAAGGATTGGCGGTTAATAACAACACGTAGTACGGGACAGAGGTGTACGATATCAAGGTACGAGCGAAGCAGCTGACGACATCGTGGTAGCCCGTGTATACCTATCGGATACACCGTCCCGTTGCGACACCGTGAGAATATCGGCAAACTGCCGACGGCACCGATCACCGCGTGCGCGCGCGAAGACGAGAGAGATAGAGAGATGTTGACCGCGTGCGTCGAGTAAGAGAGTGACGGCGCGCACACTGCACGTGCACGTCGAGTATAGGTTAGAGCGGTGCGTCAGAGGGGGAACAACTACGAACGGGCTGATATTCACGCGTACCCATAAAAGAGGAAAAGAGACAGACAGCTGTCCCGGTGCATTGGTGGAGGCGTTGGCGAATACGTACATATAGCGGATAAAATAAAATAGCGAACGTACACTAGCGGAAAAAGAAGGAAAATAGGTGGCGTTACGAACGATTATCGGTACGTCTACTACCACCGATCTGACGGATATGATAGCGGAAAGGGAGAACAACTAGCTTTACTATCGGTAGCGGATAATATGAATCGGAGAAGAAGGACGAGACTCCTTCCCCAACCGACGTAAAGTACTGACGTGTTGCAAGAAACATAGCGAATAAGTAGCCATTTTGAGATCCCTTGAGATTGGAAAGAAGATTGTAATATTGAGTTGATTGAGAAGTTATCAGACGATTAACGTAGCGAGAGATACCCGAAATTCCAGGGTTAAATATCAAGTCAAGGAAGAGATAATTAATTCGTATAAAGGAGAGTTTTCGACTTGCGGTGAGTGAGGGAGTACAGCGTACTGTAAGGTATGAGAGCGTGATAAAAGGACGTTCCGTAAACATTGTAAATTAGAATAACCGCGCGAAGATCGATAATTTAACCGATTTAGTATACGGTACGAGGATTAGCGGTAGCGGTCAATCAAATCCGAATTTATTATTATATTTTCTTTAGCGTTTCGCGACGATTTACTGAATTAATTCGTATGTAATATATTGAACGATAAATCAGCCGGATTTCTGAAAGCGTTTGTAATTACTGTATATAAAATTAGTGATAATTAAAGTGTTGATAATTATTGTGTTGAATCGAAGAGATTGATTTTATAACCCGAGTAAATTATCCAAATTCCTACAACGTGGTCCCGCCATCTTTTCCGTGATGGCAACGTGGAGCCCGCGACCCTGAATCGGCTTGATGTTAGTTTTACCGGTAACTGGCGCCCAATTAATTAAAATCGTTACCGGACAATAATTATTAATTAGTTATTATTATTTATTTGTTGTAAGCCACAGTGACACGTTGTACTACGTAAAAAGTTATGATAATTTAAAGAAAGACAAAAAATTCACATAAATTAACATGAGAATTCCCATTTAAATTTTTTAAAAAAATTTCGAGTTTTTTAAAATTATCATAATTTTTCACAGAATTGAAGGCCATAAAAATGCTAAAGACCATTTGAAAGGTATTGCTCCAAGCTTTCTTTTAAACTTTTGGATAAAAAAATCAATTGTGGCGCACTTACACTTTTTTCAAGTTGAATATTGACATGTAGTTTATGTAACATTGACCTTGAGATTAGAAATTCTAACCCAGAAGAATAAATTCTAGACATAATTAGCAACGAATGTTACATATAACGTTCTATAGTAAAAGTTGATAGATTTTGAGTTAAATAGCAATGAACCCAGCTGGTGTTGAAAAAAAATGGAAAAAGTTCACTTTTTGAGGTTAGAATAACTTTTGAGCTAATAAATTCCAGTACCTAAAAATTTTATTCTGTATTCTGAAAAACATTTGCAATGTATACCTAAACTTTGGTGAATTTTAAAATTTTGATCGGACCACTTCACGTGGAATATCCCATATACTAATCATCTGTTAATTTCTTGGAAAATTGTAAGACTCTTAGATACTCAATATGTCTATTTTCTTGTTATCTCATTATCATTAACGGTTAGTCCGATTTGACATGGCTCGATGTTGAGCTTAACTTAATTTCAATATTGGTAATTATTGCATTTTTTGTGTATTTATATAAAAAAATTATTTCTTGTTGTTCCTGTTCAATTTGAAAAATTGTTAATATTTGTGTCTCTGTTAATAAATTAGTGCCAGAAGAGGTCTGAAAATATAATCAGACGAAACGTCGCAATTTTTAATTAAAAAAAAGGTGTTAAATTTATTCAACATCCTGTGAATTGCCCTACAAGATCGCTTAAAAAAAACAAAATAAAACCCGAACATATTTTTTACACATGCTGACATAGGAAATCTTACTGTTTGCATGAAAAAATTTGACTTTATTGAAAAAATGAATGCATTTTTTAATGATAAAAAAAGTGTATAAAACAGTCAAGAAGAATCCGTTACATAAATTACAAAGTGACGTTTATAATATATTAAAAGAACTCAATGACAACAATTACATAGAGAAAAAATATCATAATAATCAATTGACCCAAACCAATACTTATTTAGCAAAAGCTTATGGATTACCTAAAATTTATATCATAATAATCGATTATTAGCGATATGCAAGTAAGTTGCTAATAAAGAGGGTTTTGTACAATATTTGAAAAAATATTGAGCAACACAAATTAGCTCGTAAATACCGAATAATATATATAGTATATATACTTTCTAATAAACATTAGACATATTGTTAAGTTTTATCCAACAATACTTATTTTACTTTTAATAACACTATTTATCAACAAATTTTTGGATCACCAATGGGTTCTGCTATTTCTCCGTTTTTTGCTGATATTGTAATGGAGGATCTTGAAAATGATTGTTTATGTAAATTAAAAAATTGTCATAAGTGCGATCCCTTATTCTACTGTAGATACTTTGATGACACAATTATATGTATAAAAAAAGAACACGTGAAAATGTAATTGATACATTTAATAGCGACAGTGATGAGCAAAAATTCACTTATGATAGAGAGATGTTGACCGCGTGCGTCGAGTAAGAGAGTGACGGCGCGCACACTGCACGTGCACGTCGAGTATAGGTTAGAGCGGTGCGTCAGAGGGGGAACAACTACGAACGGGCTGATATTCACGCGTACCCATAAAAGAGGAAAAGAGACAGACAGCTGTCCCGGTGCATTGGTGGAGGCGTTGGCGAATACGTACATATAGCGGATAAAATAAAATAGCGAACGTACACTAGCGGAAAAAGAAGGAAAATAGGTGGCGTTACGAACGATTATCGGTACGTCTACTACCACCGATCTGACGGATATGATAGCGGAAAGGGAGAACAACTAGCTTTACTATCGGTAGCGGATAATATGAATCGGAGAAGAAGGACGAGACTCCTTCCCCAACCGACGTAAAGTACTGACGTGTTGCAAGAAACATAGCGAATAAGTAGCCATTTTGAGATCCCTTGAGATTGGAAAGAAGATTGTAATATTGAGTTGATTGAGAAGTTATCAGACGATTAACGTAGCGAGAGATACCCGAAATTCCAGGGTTAAATATCAAGTCAAGGAAGAGATAATTAATTCGTATAAAGGAGAGTTTTCGACTTGCGGTGAGTGAGGGAGTACAGCGTACTGTAAGGTATGAGAGCGTGATAAAAGGACGTTCCGTAAACATTGTAAATTAGAATAACCGCGCGAAGATCGATAATTTAACCGATTTAGTATACGGTACGAGGATTAGCGGTAGCGGTCAATCAAATCCGAATTTATTATTATATTTTCTTTAGCGTTTCGCGACGATTTACTGAATTAATTCGTATGTAATATATTGAACGATAAATCAGCCGGATTTCTGAAAGCGTTTGTAATTACTGTATATAAAATTAGTGATAATTAAAGTGTTGATAATTATTGTGTTGAATCGAAGAGATTGATTTTATAACCCGAGTAAATTATCCAAATTCCTACAACGTGGTCCCGCCATCTTTTCCGTGATGGCAACGTGGAGCCCGCGACCCTGAATCGGCTTGATGTTAGTTTTACCGGTAACTGGCGCCCAATTAATTAAAATCGTTACCGGACAATAATTATTAATTAGTTATTATTATTTATTTGTTGTAAGCCACAGTGACACGTTGTACTACGTAAAAAGTTATGATAATTTAAAGAAAGACAAAAAATTCACATAAATTAACATGAGAATTCCCATTTAAATTTTTTAAAAAATTTCGAGTTTTTTAAAATTATCATAATTTTTCACAGAATTGAAGGCCATAAAAATGCTAAAGACCATTTGAAAGGTATTGCTCCAAGCTTTCTTTTAAACTTTTGGATAAAAAAATCAATTGTGGCGCACTTACACTTTTTTCAAGTTGAATATTGACATGTAGTTTATGTAACATTGACCTTGAGATTAGAAATTCTAACCCAGAAGAATAAATTCTAGACATAATTAGCAACGAATGTTACATATAACGTTCTATAGTAAAAGTTGATAGATTTTGAGTTAAATAGCAATGAACCCAGCTGGTGTTGAAAAAAATGGAAAAAGTTCACTTTTTGAGGTTAGAATAACTTTTGAGCTAATAAATTCCAGTACCTAAAAATTTTATTCTGTATTCTGAAAAACATTTGCAATGTATACCTAAACTTTGGTGAATTTTAAAATTTTGATCGGACCACTTCACGTGGAATATCCCATATACTAATCATCTGTTAATTTCTTGGAAAATTGTAAGACTCTTAGATACTCAATATGTCTATTTTCTTGTTATCTCATTATCATTAACGGTTAGTCCGATTTGACATGGCTCGATGTTGAGCTTAACTTAATTTCAATATTGGTAATTATTGCATTTTTTGTGTATTTATATAAAAAAATTATTTCTTGTTGTTCCTGTTCAATTTTGAAAAATTGTTAATATTTGTGTCTCTGTTAATAAATTAGTGCCAGAAGAGGTCTGAAAATATAATCAGACGAAACGTCGCAATTTTTAATTAAAAAAAGGTGTTAAATTTATTCAACATCCTGTGAATTGCCCTACAAGATCGCTTAAAAAAAACAAAATAAAACCCGAACATATTTTTTACACATGCTGACATAGGAAATCTTACTGTTTGCATGAAAAAATTTGACTTTATTGAAAAAATGAATGCATTTTTTAATGATAAAAAAGTGTATAAAACAGTCAAGAAGAATCCGTTACATAAATTACAAAGTGACGTTTATAATATATTAAAAGAACTCAATGACAACAATTACATAGAGAAAAAATATCATAATAATCAATTGACCCAAACCAATACTTATTTAGCAAAAGCTTATGGATTACCTAAAATTTATATCATAATAATCGATTATTAGCGATATGCAAGTAAGTTGCTAATAAAGAGGGTTTTGTACAATATTTGAAAAAATATTGAGCAACACAAATTAGCTCGTAAATACCGAATAATATATATAGTATATATACTTTCTAATAAACATTAGACATATTGTTAAGTTTTTATCCAACAATACTTATTTTACTTTTAATAACACTATTTATCAACAAATTTTTGGATCACCAATGGGTTCTGCTATTTCTCCGTTTTTTGCTGATATTGTAATGGAGGATCTTGAAAATGATTGTTTATGTAAATTAAAAAATTGTCATAAGTGCGATCCCTTATTCTACTGTAGATACTTTGATGACACAATTATATGTATAAAAAAAGAACACGTGAAAATGTAATTGATACATTTAATAGCGACAGTGATGAGCAAAAATTCACTTATGAATTGGAAAAAAACAGAATGATTAGATTTTCGATATTTCATTGATTACTAAAAATAATATTATTATGACTAATCTAATCATTCAGTTAGACAAAAGAAAAATATTTTATTAAATTTAATTGACAGGGCAATCTTGTTATCGCACTCGAATTTTCATCTTGGTAACAATAACACTGTAAAAAAGGTTTTATATCAAAACAATTATCCAAAAAAGTTTTCCGAAAAAATTAAAATCCGAAAAAAGACATTTATTAAATTCTTTTTCTTTACCGTTCTATAAAAATTTTTTGAATAAAAGTTCGTTTGTGTTGAAGAAATGCAATATCTTAACAGTTCCTATTATTACTAACAAATTGACGAATACTATAAAATTAGAAAAAGATGTACAAACGAAAATAGATTGTTGTGGTGTAGTATACAGATTTCATTGTAAACACTGTTCTGTATAATATGTAAGTGAAACAAAACGAGCGCTTAAAAGACGCATTCAGGAACATAAAAATTCTCAAAATCCAGAACCAATAGTTATTTTACACATTAAAGAAAATAAACACGAATTTGATTTTGAAAATGTTAAAATTCTAGATAGTGAAATAAATTATAAAAAAAACGTATAATTTCGGGGATGCTTCATATTAATAGCTCACTCAAAACACGATTATTAAAAAAGAAGATACGCTTAAGCTAAGCAGTATTTATAAGAATATTTTGTAACTGCTTTATATTCGGCAATTTATGTACAAGTTTGGTTAAAAGTGTATTGTTTTTCTGTGAAATTTATGTATTAATTAGATTTGTACTGGATGTATATATTCGTGCCAGTTTGAAAGTTATATTTCACTTGACTAACTTCATTCGAAGAGTTGTGTAATTAATTATTTTCGTATTTAAAACAGGTAATATTTGTTCTTATCCGTTTGTTGATTATTCTCTTTTATGTTTGTGATTTTTATCTGCATATTTTAATAAAATTTCAGTACCAGAAGAGATCTGCAAATCCTCGCAGACGAAACGTCGTACGACTTTTTTACACAAATATGGTGGTGTTACAATATTTATTTTCCTACCGAGATTATCACTCAAAAAATCGATTCCTAAGGGGAATTACCATGTTAATTTTTGTAAATTTTTTGTCTATCTTTAAATTATTACAACTTTTTACACAATTAAAGAATATAAAATAGCTACAGACCGTTTAAAAAGTATTGCTTCAAGCTTTATTTCGTTCGTTTTCTACGCCGTCATTTTATTCTATACTACGCAGTACTTTTTACGAAAAATAATACTATAATTTTCGTCAGGACGCGACAAAATCTATGGGAATGATTTTGCTACAATTGTTTATAGCTCGATTTACAAATGTTTATCTCATATAGTATTTAGATATCAAAAGTGTACAACATTTTATTGCATCTAGTCTTATTTAAGTTAACGATTGGTCTAGTATTGTACTTATAAGATTTGGTATTAGTTAAAATATTTTTTATGTATAATTTTTAATGTTTAAATTTATTGTGTTACATTTTTCGTGATGGTGAAAACATAAGACACTTTCGTGCAACAATCGTGCCTAATAAAAAGCTAAATTTAAAAAATGCTATTAAAGGTAAACAGAATTTGGCGAAGAAAAGCTAAAGTTTAAGAACAACTCGTTAAGTATTAAATGTTAAATTAAAATGTAAATTTAAGTTGTGTACTGAATAAATAAATTGTTTAATTTATAATTAATGCTAGAGGTTTATTTATTATTTACATTTCATTAAAAATAAAAAGTTACTATTAATTAATAAATTATTAGCAATAGAAGCAATATATTGTGTTTTATTAGATTACTAAGTCCGTCGACAAAGTGGTTGCTTAAACCATAATAATATATTACTCAAGCTCAACTATCTTAATGTTTTATGTATATATTTCATGTATGATAAGTGTTTCGTCAAAACATTAAAAATCTAAAACAATACACTTCTTTATTAGTTTATTTTATTATTATTATTATTTTGTTATTATTATTATTATTTTTGAGTCTGTGGTAATGACATTTTACGCACAACCGGCAGACCATCTACCCCCTTGCAAGAGTAGGCAGTCCACCGAGTATGGGACACGGTAGGAACAAACTACAAATACCCACTAAACCCACATATCTCTGTTTGCACCGACGCCAGCCCGGAACCGTTATTCACATTACTTTAAACTGGGCGGCAGTCCTTACGTGTCTATAAACACATTCACTCCTTTTAACGTTCATTCATGCTTGACACACATGCACTCAGTCTCTCAGACATCCATCAGCTTTTTTGCTCCGCAAAACATTCGTAACTTAATTAGCGATCAGGCGCCAGTTGTCCACCTTCGTCGTTATAAGTCTAGTCACGTTTTCTGGCGTGATCACTCCTATGTCCGGTTCAAGACGTTGTCGCTGATCTGCCCATCGCTCACAAGCGAAGAACGTATGATCAGCGTCGTCGAAAGCCTATCCGGAGTACCTGCATTCAGACGACGCAGGTCTGCCCATCCTGTGCAGATAGCCACGAGAGTATCCATGCCCAGAGAGAAATTGGGTGAGATAGAAATCTACATCACCACGGTTTCTCTCCTTCCACGAAGCACTACTTTCTTTTTTCACAAGTTGGATTTTGCAAAATTCAACCTTAAATTACATTTTTGCAATCTTGCAAATAATTTATCTAAGTGTTCTAAATGATTATCAAAATTTTCAGATGTTACTAAGTCATCAACAAATGATAATAAAAAATCATCTAATCCCAAAATAGTTTTATCTAATCCTCGTCATAGTACAGCACTGCTTATTTTAATACCAAATAGTACAACATTAAATTCATATACTTTATTATCACAAATAGAAGCAGTATATTTTTTACTTTCTTCCGTTAATGCTATTTGCCAAAAACTATTAGACAAATCAAAGTTTGACATATAATTTCTGTTTTTACATTGCATAAATATTTCTTCCACACCTGGTGGCGATTCATAATCATTTATTAGCTTTTCATTTAACTTTCTCGCATCTAAACATATACAAATAGATCCATCTTTTTTAGGAACGATAACACACGGATTTATAAATGGACTAGTTGATCTACGTATTAACCCAAAATTTAACACTTTTTCAGCTTCATTTTTTACTTTTTCTCGATACATCAAAGGTATTGGATAAGGTTTTGAAAAATATGCGATCTCATCTTTTAATACTAAATTATATTTAAAGTCTAATAATTGTCCAAGCGAACGTTTAAATACGGTTTTATATTTTAATATTAAATTTTTTAACTTAGTTTTTTGTACATCATTTATGGTGTTGCAAACACTAATTACTTTGTCAATTTCTTCATTAGTTATATTTAATTCATAATCTAAGTGATTTATTGATTTTTTATCATTGGAACACGAGAATTCTTTTTCATCGAAATAGTATATTACATACCATGGCCAGTAAAATAAGAAACGCTCGACGTTGCCGGAAAACGGCAAATTCAATTCGCGCAGCGGCCGGGAAGTTGCCGCTTTCCGGCCGGAGGGCAGAAAACTCATTTAATTCAATTGATAATGAAGCATACTCTTCCGAGTTTATTTGCTTTGTTTTATAATTTATTAAACCGTCTTGTTTACCTATTTCGAACAATATTTCTTCATTTACTGTATCTATTAGCATTTTCAATTTTTTCTGAGAATCATACCCTATAATGCAATCTTTTACTAATTTTGGAATTACTAGATAAATTAGATTTATCTCTAATCCATTAAAATTTGTTGTTAATAAAATTTGTTTATTGATTCAAGTTGATTTTAATGCAGTAGCTCCTTTGATAACACAGCCCCACAAAAAAAGTCAAAGTCCCAACGACCAGACCATGGTACTTATACGTAATTTGGGTCGCTGATTCCGAATCCGGGGTCAGTGTGTCCCCATCAGGTCGTGTTCAAGGTTAATTAAAGGTCACAATATCAAAATTCAATAAAAATAGGCTAAAACCATTGTATCTGGGGTTTTTGGGGTCGCTGATTCTAAACCCAAGATTACGTAAACCCAATAACCTCAAGATCAAGGTCATTTGAAGGTCAAATCATCGAAATTCATTTAAAAAAGGTTACAATCATTGTATTTTGGGTTTTTTTGAGTCGCTACATCCAAATCCGAGGTAATTACACCTCAATCAGGTTATGGTCAAGGTCAGTTGAAAGTCACGGACGTAAATAGAGTGATAAGATTAGTCATTTAGTAGGACAATGCAAAAAAGCAACAAAATATTCATAAAAATTGCAAGAAAAAGAAAGACAGAAAGAAACATGGTTGCAGAGAAAGAAGCATGGTTATGTTTCAAGAACGTAATTAAGAATTTTCTTGGAAATCATGAAAGCCAGAATTACAAACAAATAGTACTAGATTTAGTAAATAGTTACAAAAATCAAGCCTGTTTAATGAATCTAAAATTACATTTTTTATATTCCCATTCAACTGACCTTGACCATAACCTGATTGAGGTGTAATTACCTCGGATTTGGATGTAGCGACTCAAAAAAACCCAAAATACAATAATTGAAAATAAAAAAGTTAAATACTTTTCGATCGATTTCAGCATTTTTCGCCCCCTCTTCACCCCCTTCAAAGTACTTAGTGCTTAGTTTTGGGTTATAAAACTTGATACACATTAAATTTAAATTTTAAAGAACCTATTGTTACAAAAAAACGTGATACAAATGTTAAAAGAAAAATTGAACATAAGTGTCGAATTTGGACATCAAGTGTCATCCACATATCTTTTATATATTTATTATTATATTAGCGTGGTACTCGAGATTCATTGAGGACGAAGCTAGAACAAAGATACCGTTAGTGAGGTTATTGCGTAAGGGACAGGAATCGACATGGGGAGAGGAGCAGCAAGCTGCTTTTAATAAATTGAAACAAGCCTTGACTGCTGCTCCTGTTCTTGCTATACCTGATTTCGGCAGGCATTTGGTTGGCAGGCTGTGCTGACAGGGGATCAGGAGGATAGAGAACATCCCATCGTCTATATTAGTAGGGTGTTGATTGCTGCGGAGCGAAATTATACGATCACTAGAATGGACTGTTTGGCATTGCTCTGGGCAATCAAGAAGTTGAAGTCGGATCTTGAAGGTTACAAGTTGCGGCAATTACGGATCACAGTGCTCTTAGCTGGCTGAGGACGTTGAAAGAGCAGACGGGCATACTTGCTCATTGGGCCCTGCAGAATGGGATTTTGAGATAATTCATAGGAAAGAAGCCTTGAATGAAGCCTTGAATCAAGTCCCGGATATTCTCTCCAGAATGTACGACACTGAAGAAAATGTAGCTGCCTTTAAAGATATCAGCAGTGAAAAGTGGAAGATGGAATGCTGTATAGATTCCGAAATGAACCACTATTAGACCCCCAAAGTTGAAGGTCCTTATACCATTAAAGAGATTAAATCCCCTAATACTTACAAATTAGATATGATTTGAAGAGGTATATTCCACCACGTATTAGTAGGGAACATAGGTTACTCCATAGCGTCAGTAAAGGTCGAAGAGGGAAGATTGGGAAAAAAGAATCATCTCTGTGTATCGTGTGAGTAAACTTAGTCATTAAGAAATAAGTCAAAGTTTAAGGGGCAAGGCAATGTGAAACAATAATAATAAAAGATTAATAATAATTTTTTTTTGGAGGCGAAAATTGTTTATTCCGAAATTTTTGGTAACATCGCAGTATTCAAATTTTGGAATATTATTACTCACTATATATTTTGAATGTGAATCTCATGTAAATTCACTGGCAAGTATTTCACACAAAGTAAAAACCAAATAATAATAAAAATTCTCAGTTGTTGTATTTGAAAGAAAAATGATTCACTCATTACGCATAGCAAAAAGTAAAACAGTAAAATTATTATTTAGTTTATTTTTGGAAATTGGAACAAAATCTGAAATGATTAAAATAAATAATATGCCAAAGACAAAAGTAATAATAAGCAAATAAAACAAACATCAAAATAAATTATACAAATACAAAAGTATACATTAATATTATTGACCAATTATTCATCCATTATTGCGGCCCATCATTTAAATTATAAAATTCGCAGAAGAAATACATGTGGAAGTAACCGTCTAAATTTGAACCGCAACAAAATCGTGGAAACAAAATATTGAGCAACATAACTAAGTTGAATAAAAGATATATTATTCTACACTTATATAGAAAAACATTCAACATCTAAGAATGTTTAGCATATGACCGTTACACCATAATTACAAAAAAATATAATACAATAATTACATTTTGAATACAACAGTCTTTTTGCAGTATCATGCGGTGTTGTAAAAAAATGTAATACTGTAAAAGTTGCGTACATCGTTAAAACTAGTAAAATTGTACGTTGTTTACGGTAGCTCCGCAGTTGTATCTCTTCAAGTTTCAACTGAGGAACGCGATGCAGTGGCGCCACTTTTAGATGATCCTCCGTCGAAAATTCAAAACATAGAAATTATTTGAACACAGTAGAAAGTGAAAATATTCAAGTTTCTCCATATGTATTCTTGCGATGCGCACTAAGAGATATAGATCTACCCTGATTAAGTGTGACCGTCACAGTGACCGTTTCGTTACCAGAAAAATGACAAAAAAATATTGTTTATGTACTTAAATAATATTGTAACAATAAATTTTAACAGTAATTATTAATTTACATTGTCCTATTTCAATCGTAAAATCAAGTTCATGATTGAAGTCTAATTTTATTATTAATTAATACAAGTAATAAAATAATATAATATAAATGTAAAAAATTAATACAATAATTGATAAGATTAATTTTATTATTATCTTTATGTAGATTGTAAAAATGCTTCGATACAAGAATTTATTGTATACAGTACCAATAGAGAAGGAAAAGCAAGCTATCAAGAAAAAACCGATACGTCCCTTATTTCATTTTCATAGGTCAAACGTAAAATATGTATACATTATATGTGTACTCTTCTTGGAATCGTGTATTCCTCGCGTAAAAAGTGTAATATTATAAACAATTAATAAATAAATCATTCGAAATATTTTTGAAAATGTATGTATGCGTGTAGATGTGCTATATATGCAAACAAATCAATTAAAAAATTCCGCCAAATTTTGACCAATTTAGCTAAAATTTATTTTGATTGTAACTTCCAAATATTATATTTGTTTAGTTAGCTTATATCTTTTACATATTTCGGACCCTCTAGTTTGTGTTTGTATAATACGTTTTGGAAAAACTTTTAAGTCTTTTATAAACCATGGTTGCCCAATGCACACTTTGTACCTCAAGCACAATCAGGCAATTCAAATTATTAAATAAAATAACATACAACCTACATTTTTTAAATTATAAATATACTGACATGTGTGAGGTATCTATCCACAGCTGTAAGTAATCTAACATGACAATTAATGATATTAGCTTTAATTTATTGATAACAATAAAAGTCAACGAAGGTGACATATATTACATTATTCATTAAATTACCTGTGTGAATAATATCTTATTATTAGTGATTCACTCATTACGCATAGCAAAAAGTAAAACAGTAAAATTATTATTTAGTTTATTTTTGGAAATTGGAACAAAATCTGAAATGATTAAAATAAATAATATGCCAAAGACAAAAGTAATAATAAGCAAATAAAACAAACATCAAAATAAATTATACAAATACAAAAGTATACATTAATATTATTGACCAATTATTCATCCATTATTGCGGCCCATCATTTAAATTATAAAATTCGCAGAAGAAATACATGTGGAAGTAACCGTCTAAATTTGAACCGCAACAAAATCGTGGAAACAAAATATTGAGCAACATAACTAAGTTGAATAAAAGATATATTATTCTACACTTATATAGAAAAACATTCAACATCTAAGAATGTTTAGCATATGACCGTTACACCATAATTACAAAAAAATATAATACAATAATTACATTTTGAATACAACAGTCTTTTTGCAGTATCATGCGGTGTTGTAAAAAAATGTAATACTGTAAAAGTTGCGTACATCGTTAAAACTAGTAAAATTGTACGTTGTTTACGGTAGCTCCGCAGTTGTATCTCTTCAAGTTTCAACTGAGGAACGCGATGCAGTGGCGCCACTTTTAGATGATCCTCCGTCGAAAATTCAAAACATAGAAATTATTTGAACACAGTAGAAAGTGAAAATATTCAAGTTTCTCCATATGTATTCTTGCGATGCGCACTAAGAGATATAGATCTACCCTGATTAAGTGTGACCGTCACAGTGACCGTTTCGTTACCAGAAAAATGACAAAAAAATATTGTTTATGTACTTAAATAATATTGTAACAATAAATTTTAACAGTAATTATTAATTTACATTGTCCTATTTCAATCGTAAAATCAAGTTCATGATTGAAGTCTAATTTTATTATTAATTAATACAAGTAATAAAATAATATAATATAAATGTAAAAAATTAATACAATAATTGATAAGATTAATTTTATTATTATCTTTATGTAGATTGTAAAAATGCTTCGATACAAGAATTTATTGTATACAGTACCAATAGAGAAGGAAAAGCAAGCTATCAAGAAAAAACCGATACGTCCCTTATTTCATTTTCATAGGTCAAACGTAAAATATGTATACATTATATGTGTACTCTTCTTGGAATCGTGTATTCCTCGCGTAAAAAGTGTAATATTATAAACAATTAATAAATAAATCATTCGAAATATTTTTGAAAATGTATGTATGCGTGTAGATGTGCTATATATGCAAACAAATCAATTAAAAAATTCCGCCAAATTTTGACCAATTTAGCTAAAATTTATTTTGATTGTAACTTCCAAATATTATATTTGTTTATTAGCTTATAGCTTTTACATATTTCGGACCCTCTAGTTTGTGTTTTGTATAATACGTTTTGGAAAAACTTTTAATTCTTTTATAAACCATGGTTGCCCAATGCACACTTTGTACCTCAAGCACAATCATGGCAATTCAAATTATTAAATAAAATAAACATACAAACCTACATTTTTTAAATTTATAAATATTACTGACATGTGTGAAGGTATCTATCCACAGCTGTAAGTAATCTAACATGACAATTAATGATAATTAGCTTTAATTTATTGATAACAATAAAAGTCAACGAAGTGGACATATATTACATTATTCATTAAATTACCTGTGTGTAATTAATATCTTATTATTATTATTATTAAATCAGCATTACAATAATAACATTTTTTGTCAGGTATTTCGTATATTTAACCATTAATTGTTAATGCATTAATTATAAGACACATGTTGATATAGTGGACGTATAATAAAATATGCAACTTAAATTTTTATATTTCTTAATTTTTTGTTATTTTAATATTAAACATTTATAATTTTCATGAGAGTTTTCTAAATTATATCATCCAAGGAATCTGCTAGGAACAAAACAGTTTTACTAGTAAAAAGTTTTACTCATAAAAATTACTTTGAAAATTGATGCTTTAGACTTCATCGATAAAATCACTTCATGGTGGAACGCAACACATGTGTGCATACAAAATTAAAGACGTAAATATCAACCGTTGTAGCATCTTCTGCACTTGCTTTGTAGCAAAATAAAACATTTCCAGGTGCTACAAGAATAAATAAAGGTCTGTAATATAGACATTTGTAGAAAATTTATTTACGATTAGACCTGTGGAAGTCTAAGGAGTGGACATTTTAGCTATTAATTTAATTTGTTTTCATTTAAATTACTTTCTATAATTTTAGATCAGAATTTGTAAACAAGTTTAGAACTACATGTAAAACTTTTCTATTTTTCCTTTTTAAATATTTTTTATACTAAACTTATAAAAGAATCAAAATGGCACTTATTTTAAGAATTGACTATAAGCCCCGGCGGGATTATTATGATTAATTAACCAAATAAAAGATTATTTTCAATTTCTTGAGGGACAGGTAGGTTTTAAATGGTTTAAATAAATAAAAAAAAACATTTTTTTGTTACGTGCAACGTTTTGTTGGCAAAATTCGCCAACCTATTCAGGATAAACAAAACAATTTTTATTATGAAATTCCACAATAAACAATACTCAATACAAAATTTTAATTAAATCAACACGGTGACAGTTTACCTTATTAATCTGAGAATAATCTCATATTACTAAATGTATTCAAACGTTTACCCCTATTTATATACAAATCAGTGTCAAACAAGTACGTAATGTAATCACAGGACTAATTATAATTAAACCTTTTATTTTTCGATTTCAATCGTAAAATCAAGTTCATGATTGAAGTCTAATTTTATTATTAATTAATACAAGTAATAAAATAATATAATATAAATGTAAAAAATTAATACAATAATTGATAAGATTAATTTTATTATTATCTTTATGTAGATTGTAAAAATGCTTCGATACAAGAATTTATTGTATACAGTACCAATAGAGAAGGAAAAGCAAGCTATCAAGAAAAAACCGATACGTCCCTTATTTCATTTTCATAGGTCAAACGTAAAATATGTATACATTATATGTGTACTCTTCTTGGAATCGTGTATTCCTCGCGTAAAAAGTGTAATATTATAAACAATTAATAAATAAATCATTCGAAATATTTTTGAAAATGTATGTATGCGTGTAGATGTGCTATATATGCAAACAAATCAATTAAAAAATTCCGCCAAATTTTGACCAATTTAGCTAAAATTTATTTTGATTGTAACTTCCAAATATTATATTTGTTTATTAGCTTATAGCTTTTACATATTTCGGACCCTCTAGTTTGTGTTTTGTATAATACGTTTTGGAAAAACTTTTAATTCTTTTATAAACCATGGTTGCCCAATGCACACTTTGTACCTCAAGCACAATCATGGCAATTCAAATTATTAAATAAAATAAACATACAAACCTACATTTTTTAAATTTATAAATATTACTGACATGTGTGAAGGTATCTATCCACAGCTGTAAGTAATCTAACATGACAATTAATGATAATTAGCTTTAATTTATTGATAACAATAAAAGTCAACGAAGTGGACATATATTACATTATTCATTAAATTACCTGTGTGTAATTAATATCTTATTATTATTATTATTAAATCAGCATTACAATAATAACATTTTTTGTCAGGTATTTCGTATATTTAACCATTAATTGTTAATGCATTAATTATAAGACACATGTTGATATAGTGGACGTATAATAAAATATGCAACTTAAATTTTTATATTTCTTAATTTTTTGTTATTTTAATATTAAACATTTATAATTTTCATGAGAGTTTTCTAAATTATATCATCCAAGGAATCTGCTAGGAACAAAACAGTTTTACTAGTAAAAAGTTTTTACTCATAAAAATTACTTTGAAAATTGATGCTTTAGACTTCATCGATAAAATCACTTCATGGTGGAACGCAACACATGTGTGCATACAAAATTAAAGACGTAAATATCAACCGTTGTAGCATCTTCTGCACTTGCTTTGTAGCAAAATAAAACATTTCCAGGTGCTACAAGAATAAATAAAGGTCTGTAATATAGACATTTTGTAGAAAATTTATTTACGATTAGACCTGTGGAAGTCTAAGGAGTGGACATTTTAGCTATTAATTTAATTTTGTTTTCATTTAAATTACTTTCTATAATTTTAGATCAGAATTTGTAAACAAGTTTAGAACTACATGTAAAACTTTTCTATTTTTCCTTTTTAAATATTTTTTTATACTAAACTTATAAAAGAATCAAAATGGCACTTATTTTAAGAATTGACTATAAGCCCCGGCGGGATTATTATGATTAATTAACCAAATTAAAAGATTATTTTCAATTTCTTGAGGGACAGGTAGGTTTTAAATGGTTTAAATAAATAAAAAAAAACATTTTTTTGTTACGTGCAACGTTTTGTTGGCAAAATTCGCCAACCTATTCAGGATAAACAAAACAATTTTTATTATGAAATTCCACAATAAACAATACTCAATACAAAATTTTAATTAAATCAACACGGTGACAGTTTACCTTATTAATCTGAGAATAATCTCATATTACTAAATGTATTCAAACGTTTACCCCTATTTATATACAAATCAGTGTCAAACAAGTACGTAATGTAATCACAGGACTAATTATAATTAAACCTTTTATTTTTCGATTTCTTAGAAGAGGGAAATAAGCTTTATTCAAAAAATATATATATACTCTTTCTTATTTATAATATTTTTGTTACTTATAATATGGATCATCTCTGAAATAATTATTTTTTTATAATTAAATTCCGTATCTAAAATTGTAATATTTTCCCAATCAAATTGATGATTATAATTTAACTGATGTGCTTTAACGACCGATCCAATGTTTTTACTCTTTTTATGTTCGCTTATACGGCTTTTTACTGTTCTTTTGGTCTCACCAATATATGCTACTGCACAATTTTTACATTTAAATTGATATACAACGTTATTCTTGTCTAAAATCTTTGTCCTATCTTTTCTTAATTTTACAATTGAATTTAAACTTATCGGAATTAAAGGAATGGTCATAAATATATATTTCATTAAATTTGATTCATTTTATCAACGTTTTCTGTATATGGTAATGTCATTTTGAGTTTATTAAAAGTATTGATATTTTTCACGTTTTTTTTATTATATTTTATTAACCTTAAACAGGTTTTTATGTATTTATTTATAAAATTACTTATAAATAATTTTTATATTATGTGCATGAAATGTATTATCTGATAATAAATGGCTCTCTGAATGATTCGAATTATACTGTCTATCTGACGATGTTGGTTTTTGATACCAATTTGTGATTACACGACTATTTTTATTAATGAGCGTAACGTCTAAGAAATTAATTGTTTTATCTTGTTCAATTTCATATGGGAATTTTAAATTTTGGTCGTAAGAATTTAATCTGTCAACAAATAATTTAATATGTTCTTATACGCATAAAATTGTGTCATCTACATATCTGTAATAAAAAAGAGGTATGCAATTAAATTCTTGTTTGTTAAAAAGTTTGTTTGAACAATATTTCTCTAAATCATCCGTACTGATGTCCGAAAATAATGATGAAGTTGATGAACCCATCGGTATTCCTTTTATTTATTTATAAATTTTATCTGTAAACGAAAAGAAAGTATTCTCAAAGAGAAATTTAGTATAATTTTGTATTTCATAAAACGATATTTTGCAATTATATTGTATATTTTGAACGCGACGTTCTAAATTATCTTTATTAAATTACAAGTAACGTTAGTAAACAATAAATTAACATCGAGTGAAAGATATACATAATTTTCAGGAATATTAATTTTGTTCAATTTGTTTTTTAGTTCGAAACTATTGTTAATGTGCGATTTTGGTAGTTTTATGCCTAATTTTAAATCCTCATAAATATATTTAGCTAAAGAATATGTCGGACTGTTAACTAGTGATATAATAGGTCGAAAAGATAAACTATGTCTGTGAATTCTAGGTAGACCATAGGTCTATCATACGTCATACGTTGAAGTGTCTGATAATATTTAAATTTGATAGTTTTGAATGAATATTAAAAATTTAGCCTAAAGAAACAATATCAATAACATCCGTTGGCATTGGCACATCAGTCAAGTTTTTAACCCAGTTGATTGAGATTGTATTTAAGGAAAGAGGACGGCGAATAATTTTCTATTGCACTGCACGTATGCAATACTCAAATTATTTACAATATATACAGTTTTAAATTTTTTCCTTATTTAGGCACACCAACTAATTCTGCCTACGGCAGTTGTTTACAATGCTCAGTAAATTTTATTTTGAGTTTATTAGACTGTATGTGTCGCACGTTAATAAGCGTCTGACGGTGGTAGATGCTCGCGTCGATCTCAACATACAATAGAATTTTTGGGAGGGCGCGACAGGCACGGTGTATGTATGTGTAATGAGTGAATAAATGTGAATAAATCTTCACTCCTTTCAGGTAGGAGACTTATTTCGGTGATTGGTCGAGTGAGAGTTGTCTTAATTGAATTACTCGAGGTAATTCATGTAGTGCTGGTTGAGTTGAAGTAATTCTGACTTGAGTTGAAGTGCCTGAGAAATAGTATCTAAAGCTCCTTATTAGCACCAATGAAGTTTGTACCGCAATCGCTAGTCAACGTAGCACATCGACCGCGACGAGCGATGAAACGACGAAAGGCACTTAAGAAATCAGCTGATGAATATCCAGATACAGCTTCAAGATGAATGGCGTAGTCCACGCCAGTATGTAGAAAAGGTCGAAATTGTTGAACTCGCTTGTAAGGCAAGTTTCCCATGAGTTGTGATGTAGGCTTCGGTTTTTGTTTCCAACATCGATGGCATTTAAAAACAAAAGATCTTATGAGTTGACGTCCCCGAATAATCCAAAATCTTTGTCTCAAAAAATTGAGCATCGACTCCGCACCTCCATGAAGAGTTTTTTCATGGCGTCGTAAATCAGCAGCCATGTTAAGTACGAGTTGTGAGGCAAGATAATCGGGTGTGTTTCGTCCGGATGCAAAAGAGAATTTTGCAAACGGTCAAAGAGACTACAGAAAAATTTTGAATAAAACAGTGACTGGTGTGATTCAACCCAATGGATCGTAGAGTTGCGAAATAATTGACAGCGCACTTCTTTTCGTGTTTGTTTCGATGTTTGAAATTTTGTTGAATTCGAATACAAAGAAATCCTTGGTTGACTGCCAACTAAATCCTAGCATTCGAAAGGCATCTGAATCGTCCGTTTGTTGCCAGGTAAGTTTTTCTGCTAGGTCTTCAAGCGGTAAATCGTGGAGAATCTTTGGGTTATTGGATGTCGATTTGCTGAGTGGAACGCCGCCCGCCACAAGAAGTTGAAGTAATTCTGACTTGAGTTGAAGTGCCTGAGAAATAGTATCTACTCCAGCAAATACATCGTCTACGTAACGATTTTCTCGCACGATTACTGCAGCGCGAGGAAACTTGGTTTCCTCGTCGGATGCGAGTTGTAACAGAGTACGAATAGCTTGGTATGGTGAACTTGCAAGTCCGTACGTGACGGTAGTAAATTGGTATGCTGAGATTGGTTTCTCTTAATTATCTCGCCATATAATTTGTTGAAACGGTTAATCTTCATTATTGATGTGAATTTGCCTAAACATTTGTTTGATGTCAGCAGAGAATACAATATAGTACATTACGATATAAGTGCAGAAAACAGGTGTCGCCACGAGACGTTTGCCGCCCTCGCTACGCTCGGGCGGCAGGAGCACGAGTTGAAACACTACTCCGCACGAGTATCGTATACTACTTTTCAACACAAGTTGCGGAAAGTTCAACAAAAAATATAAAGAAAGCAAGAGAGAGAAATGGAGAGAAAGAGACAGCGAGAGAGAAAAGATTGATCAGCACCCGCCGGCATTTGCAGGCACGAGCGTAGCGAGTGACATATTAAAACAAACATTATGTAATTATAATAAGAAATAATAAAATACAATAATTTGAGTACACACAATTATTTATTAATTCATTTGAAAACAAAAAGAAGTACCTGCATATCCACAAACAAACAGTAATATTATATTTTCTAATTAGAAAATTCACATACGTCTTAAAAAAGAAATAATCGCGAAATTATAATAATGAACGAATCAATTAATCTTTAATTTTAGCACTCATTTATCGTAACAATATGGATAATTGTGTCACCGGCGACTTTCAATACATCGCGTGCAGAAACGAATCTTATTTCAAAACACGAACGGGACTGTTTATTTTCAAAGCATCTTACACGCTTCGAAATTGAACTTTCCGTACGCCAGTGTTGAAATAGTATATTACACACCTAGGGAGGTAAAGTATTGGCCAGTCCATAGCACATCTAAATTAACACCCGAGCCTTCGGCTATGGGGTGACCATTTTACCTCCCGTGGGATGTATACTATTTTTCACCACCAGTAGGCCGAAAATAACACATTCCTCTTTCGGTGCCGGAAGGGAATGTGCTACTTTCGGTCTACGTGTGGTGAAAAACAATATTTGCTCCAACTAAACAAACATCGATAATATCCTGTTGAAGTTTTGGACCAGGATGTAGGGAATCGTTAAGTGACAGTCCATTAGAGAGTTTTACAGAGCCATTGAAGACAACTCGTAACTTTGATTTGTCACCACGAATTTTAAACACGCCATGATGAGGCAGAAAAAACGAATTAGGTGAAGAACAATCCAATGTAACTTCTTTCATGTGAGTTGAAGTAATAAGTATAAGTTATAAGTCATCCATAAACGAAAGCGTAGAGTTGACGATTCGAGGTGATGAAATATATTCTGTTATCTTAGGCAGAATAAGTGCTTGGATTTTCCATTGCTTGTCATCAGTAAGTCGATATGTGAAATAAACAGCTGCCGATGTCCTGGCAGCGCAATTGGAAGCGGCACCGATGCCAGTAACAGGTACACATACCGACAGTCGAGGCAGTCGTAATCGTTGTGCAAGACTTTCGAAAATGAATGATGCTTCCGAGCATTGAACGATAAGTGCTCGAACTGCACTTTTCCTTAGATTGACCGTGACGAATAATCTTGCAATAGCAAGGATTATTGATCGAGATACAAGAGTTATAGCGTTTACGGTATGAGCAGATACGCTCGATGATGGTTGAGTAGGTTGAATGGTCAGTGGAATCGCCGAGAGATAACTCCCAATCCCGTCGAGTACATTTGTCGAAGCGTAAAACGACGATATAGATCAGCACGTCATCCATCTGATCGACAGGTCGTCCGAGTACTTAAAGAGTTTCTGTGGCTTTGGTGGCACCATCCTTTAGGTTGCTCAGCGCTTGGTGTGACTCTTGCTGCATGCATTCCAACTGAAACAAGGCATCAAGGTATGAATGAATAAGAGCACGTTTATTATCAAAATGGCTCTTAAGTCTTGTCCAGGCACGTTCATAATTGTCACCAACGATTGGAATATTTTTTATTAAATTTGCTGCAACTCCAATTACATATTTTTTCAAGTACTGCAAAAGTCCGACATCTTGAAGTTCGTGATCGCTTGCAATGAGCGCGATGAACAAATATTTGAACGAATTCTTTCAGAATAGTGAATTAAGGTGTTTCGATCGGAGGCAATATCTTACGGTGTCTTGGCTCGAATGACGTATCAGCGCAAAAATCCGAATTTTTATTGGCGGCTTTCTTAAATGTTCTCAAGTCATCCAAATATTTATCTCGTTCGTCTACAAAGACCGGCTGAGCTTCGAGGTCAAACCAGGATTCCTTGAAATACGTCCTACTCCAATCTGCTGCTGAGGCAGTTGATTCGATTTGATTGTGTCTAGCTTCCATTGTTGACCATCTTTTTTCCAATATGCTTAATCGAGATTCAATGGTTCCTTCAGAAGCTTGCTCTCCTTTCTTCTTTAAGGGCCTATACCAGTGTAACACTTTCAAAAAATTGATATTTTTTGGCTTATTCGACCGTTTATACCTTCGAAAATATTCTGTGAAAGCGGCAAGGTTGTATCTTGTATAATTTTTGAGTTCTATAGAGCGACCGCTCGCAGGTATAAACCGCTCTAGCTGCCTATAAACGGAATATCGGAGTTAGTGTGTAGTTACTCGAATATTTCTCATTGTAAACAGTACATAGGCAAAAAGGGGGACTATATAAGAGTATACGGTCCTTGAAATATAGTATATAGTATATTTTGGAGCCGTTAGCCAGTGTTATCGAGGCGTCGGTTCAGTTTACGTTCAGCTGTCGTACTTTACACAACGGAACGAAAATAAGTAACCAAAAAGGCTCTCACGATATTCCTGTATCTAGATCGAAGTCTAAGAAGAGAACATTTTCAGGAAATCGTTTTACATTCCAACCGTCCACCGCAAATACCAGTAGCCGTTGAAAAACTGTTACACATCGGAGATGACGAAATTGTCGCTGAACAAACGCATAGGTATTGTTTTATCGATTTTTCTTCAGTTTTCAGTGCAATAAGTGCTTTGATTGTTTGCAAAATTTGCGAAAAAGATATTAATTTATTCAATCAAACAAGTTCAAGGGGTATATGATTGAAAATTGCTGTGTCATGCGAATGCGGTATTTCATATGTGAATTCTGGACCGACAATTGATAATGCTTATGAAATAAATCGTCGTATAGTTTTTGTGATGCGACTTTTAGGCATCAGTATCAATGGACTAAATCTGTTTTGTGGCTTGATGGATCTTCTCGCAAAATTTAATAATAACACTTTCGTTGGATGCTGCCAAAATATAACAAGAGTTGTTGAAACCGTTTATATATGGAGTAAACAGAGAGCCATAACCAAAGAAAAAGTAAAAACTCTACAATATACACTTCATGTTTCGGTCTTACAAGTCTTGCGGGTAAATATACTAAAAAAATTTTCGATATAATCGTAAAACCGACTTACTGCAGGAGTTGTGAACTATGGGAAAAGAAAAAATATACTCATCCTGAAGAATACGAAGAATGGTATGATGGGTATGACGATTCTGATACAAATCATATTGGATCAGCTAGAAAAGTGGAAGTTGACAGTGTAAAAGAAATGTTTATCCGCTCGATCGATCTATACGGAGTGAAATACACGCGCTACATTGGTGACGGTGATAGTGCCACATACAAAGGTATATCGGATTTAAAACCAGACGATGATACACGTGTAGAAAAATTAGAATGTTACTTGCACGTAAAAAAAGAATGGGAACGCGATGCCGTAATTTAAAAAACAAACCAAAGGAGGAAGGAGTAAAAATACGAAAAAATTGACTGATCAAGATATCAATAAACTACAAAAATATTACGGATTAGGAATTACCAGGCATCAAGATAATATTGATGAAATGTACAAGGCAATTTGGGCTACATTTTATCACTTGTCTTCATCAGATAAAAATCCAAACCATCAAAATTGCCCTGAAGGTGAGAATAGCTGATGGTCCTATCGTCGTGCGGAAGCTCAAGGAATGGACTTATCACAGTTTAAGCATGGTTATTTACCGCTTGAAAAGGATATTGTAGAAGCTTTGAAATCAATCACAGATTTAAGTTCAAGGGAATTGCTAGAGCGATGCAAAGGAGAAAATAGACAGAACAACACTAAAGCTACAATGGATTGCTATGGCACTTTGCTCCAAAGCACCTTCACAGCGGGATGAAAACTATTGAACTCGCTAATTTTCTAGCAGTTTGTATATTTAATGACGGTTTTTATGGTATTTTCAAAATGATGCAAGTAATGGGCGTGGTTATCGGCCCTCTTGCGGAAGAATATGCCGTTCAGAGAGATGACAGCCGAATCAAACAGGCGGACATACGTCACGAAGAGTCCTCAAAAGAGGGACAAACAGTCCGGAGACGAGCTGTAGCCTCTCAGCAAGCATTTTTCGAGTGAGAGGAAGGTGAATTGCATGAGCGAGGCATAGCAGATTAGCAATTTTTATGATAAATACAATTCTATCAACTAACTAGGGGGGCCGAGCCCCCCTGCGCGCTGCCGCACGCCAACCCCCCGCGCGCCCCGCGCGCAAGTTTCTGTTCTCAGGCTGCGCCTTGACTTTGAAACTTATAAGGCACGATCGAATATAGCTCGCGCTTCGCGCTCGCACCGTTGGTGGTTTTTGTTCTTCTATGAAATAATAATAATAATAATAATTAGAATTGTAATTATAGTATGCAGAAGTATTATTTTGCATATACATATATGCATAATTTTCATATGTTTATATAAAACCATATAGTTTTTTTTTACACTAATGTTTCTTCTAAAGAATATTTGGTAAAACAATGTTAATGACACATATATTTTGGACAGTAAAGGTAAGTATATATGATAAAATATTGTACTATTTATATTTTCCTATATGAAAATATATTAGTATATTATGAAAGGTAAAAAAACATCTTCCACAATAGTTTCATACCATATTTTATAACACTAGAAGCCACCTGGCGCGCAATCGCGCACCTTACATTTATGTTTAGTTTTTTTATATTTTTAATGTTTTAATTTTAAAGCAGGTTACGTACTTTTCTTAAGCATACATTTTAAAAAATTTGTTTTGCTCGTTTCCATAGATACATGCAATTACGTAATTTTCAATCGACCAATCATATCACGTTTTAAGAGACTTCACATCAATTTTTTAAAGGGGGATTAGAACCTCAAAATCTGAAATGAAAGTGGGATTTTGAGGTTAAATTGTTATAAAATTAATTTATTTATTCGATATAGAGCAACATTCATGTATATTGTTTAAATTTGTTAATTTTATATTTACTGGTATAACTGTTTATGTTGATTATGTTCCTGAAATTGAAATTTAATTTAAGAAAAATAGTTAATATTATTTAATATTAAGGATAGGCTTGGATTTAGAAAAAATTCGTTATGTTTATTTATCGTTCAAGTCCAAATTTTTCAAGTTTAAAAACGAAAGTTTTTTGTTTAATTATATTTAAAAATTTTAATTAAATTTTAATTTAAACTTTTAGAAACATTTGGACATATTGAAAACATGCTTTATAGGGTTTGACGTTTAGATTTCTTTTAAAATTTTATTGTTGTGTGTGGTAAATATTTTTTATTGTTTTATATTTTTTTATATCAAATTTTGTTATAAAAATATTAGTTTTTTTTAATAAATAAATTTTTTTATTATATTTCTTTTTTTTCTATTCGATTTTTTGTATTAAAAAATAAATAAAAAAGAGAATTGTTATAAATAAATATTTTTGTAATGAAATAAAAGAAATTTGAAATTCAAATTTGGATACGGGACGCGGGTTACATAAAATGCGATATACATTGTACTTATGTGTATATAATGGCGCTGCTGGTGCTATTTTGTGGGGACTCGCCACCACAAACTAGGTAGTATATAGTGGGGGAAGTGAGCGAAAGCCACTGTACAGTTCAGTTCCGTCTGGACGCTCGAACCGAGCACAGTTCTGTCAGTTCAAATATCAATAAATTGATTTTAACAAGGATATATAATTATTTTATTAAGACAGAATCATCAATCCAGAATCACTCCTCACTCCGTATATTTAGTTAATTGAGAAGCTTAGAAGTGGATTAATTAAGCCCGCCTTTCCCATAAAATGGTGACCCCGACATGCGTTTTACGACTATACACGCGTGCACCTGAGGCGAGGAGTAGCTAAAACGGAACCGGGAATTTGATTTCCCTAAGGACAAACTTTGAGAAAACTCCCTGAAGCAAAAATCCTCTTCCTGAGACAACGTCACAGGTCATTGGCGTAAAAGTGAGTACTCGGAAGAAAACTCTGATTATCGAAAAAGGCGGGAAGCCACACCGACACCGGTGCTTTATGCAACCGCAACTGAGAAGATTTTGCGTGAAGCCATCGACACCGGTGCCTTCGAGCAATCTAGCAGAGACGACCTTGCGTGAAGCCATCGACACCGGTGCCTTAGAACATTTCCAACAGAGACGACCTTGCGTGAAGTCACCGACACCGGTGCCTTACATCATAACCTTACTGGAGAGGACATTGCGTTTAGTCATCGTCACCGGCGCTTTTTCCAGCAACTCCAGCATCTCATTTCCCGAGCTCAAGAAAATTTCGAATTTTTCGTCAAGGTAAAGTGTAAATCGAGACATCGGCAAACAGAGTTGACGAATCCCGCGCATCCACTATTTCTGTTTCAATTCTTTCACGTACTCGATTCCGAGAATTTACAGAGAACTCAAAATAAACAATCGACACAATCGTGTATACTGAGATACGTTTCCGCGAAAAACAATCTTTTCTCTCACAAAATAAATTAAAATTGTGTAAATCTTGTACATATTTTTCGTGGGTTAAGTTAGGTTAAGTTTTCGCGTCAACAATTCTTTTTGGTGTGCGAGCATAGGATTGTACTGCACCTGTGTGTGCAAGATAGCAGTTGCGAAAGTGTAACTCGCATGCACCACTCTTTTAGCTCTTCGTCTGAAAGCGAATATTTTGAAGCATGTGAAATGACGCACACGGAGGTTCGCCAATTACGCGAACAATTAGCCATGATGCAAATGCAAATGGATCAATTTAAAGAAAAAGATGAATCGGGAAACTCGGCACAGACCTCTGCGTCGTACCGTGCTCCAAAAATTAGTAATCTCGCGCGCGAAGATCCTGACTCATGGTTCGTACAGGCCGAGATCACATTAAAAAATGCAGGTATTACAGCGTCGTCAACTAAAACCGACTATATTTCAGAAAAATTAGATATGGAAGCTTTTCAAGCTATTAAAGATTTAGTTACTATAGATCCCAGGCCCGCAGACATTTTTGATCGGGTTAAAGCTCGTTTAATCTCAACTTACGGAAGTTCAGCAGAAACGCGTTTAAGACAACTAATTAAAGGGCAAGTTTCTACATGTGGAAAACCATCGCTCATATTAACGCGTCTTCGAGCACTAGGTCCGAGCTCTTCTACAGAAGTTCTTCGAACAGTATTTTTGGACCAACTAGCAGCTCCGTGTCGGGCAGCTCTATCGGTAGCAAACGAACCGGATCTAAATAAATTAGCGGAAATGGCCGATAAATACGTTGAAGCCTTAGATTCAAATCCCACTCAAATATCCGCAGTCTCGACAGGCGATTCAACTACCCTAAGTGAGATTACGCTCGCATTAAAGCAAATTTCAAATCGATTAACAGCATTAGAAAAAAATCACAACCGTGGGCGTAGCCACGAGAGATCAAACGGTAAACCTCGTGCGCGTTCCAAATCGAATCCAAATAACAAAAAGCCTGAACTTTGTTGGGTACATCGTAAATTTGCTGAGAAAGCTCGTTTTTGCAAAAAAACCGTGTAGTTGGAACGGAGAAACTAAACAGGAAAACGAATAGACCCTTTCTATATGGAGATGATAGATAAGGGAGCAAAACAATCCAAACGTCTCCACATTCGCGATATAGATTTAGGTTTAACTTTTTTAATAGATACCGGAGCGGAGATCTCCTTAATACCGGCAAATAAAAACCCAAACCTAAAACGATCCGATTTCAAACTTTTCGCTGCGAACGAAACGCGAATCGATACATTCGGCTACAAGCGTCTAATGCTTAATCTAAAATTAAATCGTCCGTTAGCGTGGGACTTTCGTATTGCGGCAGTACCTCATCCTATTATCGGCGCGGATCTGCTCAATCATTACGGTCTTCTGGTCGACGTGTGCAAGCGACGTTTAATTGATCCTACGACAAACAAATCTGTTTCAGGTGAGCTAAAAAGTTCGGTAGACTTAGACATTAGCGTTTTAGACAGATCGTCCGATTTTTCAAAAATCTTAGCAGAGTTTCCGAAAATTACCGGGACTGCTCCTAGCAAACCTATGATATCAAAAGAGGTTTGTCACCACATAATCACTAATGGTCCACCTCTCGCTGAACGAGCCAGGCGTTTAGCCCCAGAGAAACTCTAGGCCGCCAAGGTAGAATTCAAAAGTTTAGTAGAGCAGGGAATTTGTAGACCATCGAGTAGCCCCTGGCTATATTTTTATCTGAAAGATAGATAAGAAAGACAAAAAATTCACAAAAATTAACATGGTAATTTCCATTTAAATTTTTAAAAAAAATTCGTGTTTCTTTAAATTATCATAACTTTTTATAGAATTGAAGGCCATAAAAATGCTACAGATTATTTAAAAGGTATTGCTCCAAGCTTTCTTTTAGACTTTTGGATAAAAAATCAATTGTGGCGCACTTACTCTATTTTTAAGTTGAATATTGACATGTAGTTTATGTAACATTAACCTTGAGATTAGAAATTCTAACCCAGAAGGATAAATTCTAGACATAATTAGCAACGAATGTTATATATAATGTTTTATAGTAAAAGTTGATAGATTTTGAGTTAAATAGCGGTAAACCCAGCTGGTATTGAAAAAAAACTAGAAAAAATTCACTTTTTGAGGTTAGAATAACTTTTGAGCAAATAGATTCCAGTACCTAAAAATTTTATTCTGTATCCTGAAAAACATTTGCAATGTATACCCAAAATTTGGTGCATTTTAAAATTTTGATCGGACCACTTCAGGTGGAATACCCCATATATATATATATATATACTAGGGGGGCTTCGCCCCCCTGCGCGCTTCGCGCGCCAACCCCCTATTTTTAATTTCGAAAAAGGTTTTTCGTAATTAATTTATTTAAAATAATGTTTTAAATTGTATTATTTTTTCACTACCATGGACACCTTAAAAATTAAACAGATTTACACAACACCTTGGAGGTATTGCTATAGTTATTATAATTTATAAATAAAAGTTTACCAAAATTTAGTGTAATGAAATCAGAATAAAAATAATAAAAAAAAATAAAGACATATTAAATGTTAACTGTAAATTTTAAACTATATGAATTCTTATAAAGCTTAAATTTATATTTTAATAATTATAAATGTTAATGAAAAATTAACTTACCAAAAATAGTAAAGTGCATATACTTACCAAATAGTAGTATTTAGTAACTACTTATTAAAATTTTGGATTATTTTAAACGGATCTAAATAGAACTTCACCTCCTAAAATTAATGTATTTAATGACCAAGGATCATCGCCGAAAATTCTATGTCATTAATATTTTGTACTTTTAGAGTAATAAAACTTTCTTCTTAAATAAATAAATTTTTGTATTATTTTTAAAGAATTATTTATAAAATTTTAGCGCTATATAAATAAAAACCTGTTACTTCCATTTCTCCCGTGATTCGTAATTTGCACTCTCTTTCAAAATTTGCGTTTTAATCCATAATTATATCCAATTTATTTTTACTATGCAGAGCCCAGATATTTATTTTGATTATTATAAACAAATTCAATTCTTAAATATCCTTCTATTTCTAATAAATACATACTTGTTTATTTAAAATATTGTGTTATATAAATATAAATTATCTACACACTTATATATCCATACAATTTTGAAATATTAATTTAAAAAATATTTAAATTAAATGCTCCTAAATTAATAGTTTTTGAAAATCTATTCAAATGTAATTCGTATTTTATATTGCCACTGTTAAAATTTGAATTTTCTTTTGCCTATACTGTTTATAATAGAATTATCTTAAAAATGCAATAATTAATATATTTAATTTTTAACCCATTGTATATATCATATGGATATTGGGAAAAGTGTATGTTATACTTGATTAATATTTATTTAATCTTCAAACATTCTTTCAAGTTATGTTCACAACTTTTTTTTTGCGCACGGAAAAAATACGTATATTATGTATTCTTAAAAAAACAATTTTAAAATAACGCACACACACCCACATACATACATACATATATATACATATATGGTCTATTTCACGTCAACTGGTACGATGCTAATTAGTGTAGAATTTATCCTTCTGGGTTAGAATTTCTAATCTTAAGGTCAATGTTACATAAACTACATGTCAATATTCAACTTAAAAAAGTGTAAGTTCGCCGCAATTGATTTTTTTATCCAAAAGTCTAAAAGAAAGCTTGGAGCAATACCTTTCAAATAGTCTGTAGCTTTTTATGGCCTTCATTTCTGTAAAAAGTTATGATAATTTAAAGAAAGACAAAATATTCACAAAAATTAACATGGTATTTCCCATTTAAATTTTTTAAAAAATTTGGTGTTTGTGTGTTCAAAAAATGTGATCTTTTGAGCGGTGTTAGATCAAAATCGATTGTGGCGTGGTTGCCTTTTTTTGATATTCAATATTTCCGGGCGTTCTATCTCTTCGAGATTTTAAAATTAGGAATTGTAACCCAAGTAGATAAGTTCTAAAGATTATTTTGAACAAAAGTTGTTTATAATGTATTTTTAGAAAAATCAATAGATTTTGAGATAAATAGCTTTGAAAATAATAATTTCTCTAAAAAATTGTAAAATTTCCATTTTTCATGGTGGAATAACTCTTAAGCAAATTATTTTTAACACCTCAAATTTTTTTTCTATCTTCTGGAAGATATTTCCAGTCTGTTCACAAAATTTGGAGTGATTTCAAATTTTCATCGTACCACTGATGTGAAATAGCCCATATATATGGTAATGAACAATTAACTTACCAAAAATAGTAAAGTGCATATACTTACTAAATTGTAGTATTTAGTAACTACTTACGAAAATTTTGGAATATTTTAAACGGATCTAAATAGAACTTCACTTCCTAAAATTAATTTATTTAATGACGAAGGGTCATCGCCAAGAGTTCTATATGTCATTAGTATTTTGTACTTTTAGAGTAATAAAACTTTCTTCTTAATTAAATTAATTTTTGTATTAGTTTTAAAGAATTATTTATAACATTTTAGCGGCATATAAATAAAAACCTGTTTCTTCCATTTCTCCCGTAATTCATAATTTGCACCCTCTTTCAAAATTTACGTTTTAATCCATAATTATATCCAATTTATTTTTCCCTTTAGTTACAGACCCCATATATTTATTTTAATTATTATAAACAAAGGCATTCCTTAAATAACCTTTTGTTTCTAATAAATACATACTTGTTTATATAAAATATTGTTTTATATAAATATACGTAATCTACTTACTTATATATCCATACAATTTTTAAATTTTGATTTGAATAATATTTAAATTAAATACTACTAAACTAATAATTTTCGAAAAATTTTTGATGAATGTAATTCGTATTTTATATTGCCTCTGTTAAAATTTGAATTTTCTTTTGCCATTACTGTTTATAATAGAATTATCTTAAAAATGCAATAATTAATGCATTTAATTTTTAACTTATTGTATATTTCACATATAGATATTTGGAAAAGTGTATGTTATACTTGATTAATATTTATTTTATCTTCGAAAAATTGTGCATTTTTTTTAAAAACATTACATTAAATTTAGGTCCGTTTTTATTTTATGAATTTTATCAAGAATAAGTAAACTAATAGACATTCTTTCAAGTTATATTCACAACTTTTTTTTGCGCACAAATAACACGTACACACACATACGCACACACATACACACACACACACTTCTGGGTTAGAATTTCTAATTTCAATGTAAATATTATATAAAATACATGCCAATATTCAACTTAAAAAAGTGTAAATGCGCTACAATTGATTTTTTATCCAAAAGTTTGAAAGAAAGCTTGGAGCAATACCTTTCAAATAGTCTGTAGCATTTTTATGGCCTTCAGTTCTGTAAAAAGTTATGAATTATAATCTTAAAAATGCAATAATTAATGTATTTAATTTTTAACCCATTGTATATATCACATATGGATATTTGGAAAAGTGTATGTTCACACACACACACTCACACACACACTCACGCACGCACACGCACACGCACACGCACACGCACACGCAAGCACACACACGCACGCACACACACAAACACACACACACACACACATATATATATGACATATATATATAACATATATATGACATATATATATAACATATATATATGACATATATATATAACATATATATATGACATATATATATAGCATATATATGACATATATATATAAAACATATATATATGTTGAATTCTGAATTCTTAGACACGGCGGCGAAATATTTATATATTATAGAGAGAAGAGATATATATGTTTTATATATATATGTCATATATATATGTTATATATATATGTTATATATAACATATACATGACATATATATATATAACATATATATATAACATATATATATGACATATATATATCATATATATATATAACATATATATGACATATATATATAAAACATATATATATATATATATATGTTGAATTCTGAATTCTTAGACACGGCGGCGGCGGCGGCGGCGGCGGCGGCGAAATATTTATATATTATAGAGAGATATATATATATATATATATTACGTACACACATAGTTTTTTTATATGATTTTCATCAAGTTTTACTGTATGATATGAGTTATTCTAATATAAAGTTAAGTGAGCATTACAAAATAGCGGAAGCTCTTGTCCAGTATTTGTCCAATACTGGCAGTGTTTGAAAATAATAGAATAATAACTATTTTTGGATGGTAAATAATTTTTATTTATTATCTAGTTAATTTATTTATTGTATAAGATTTATATTTTATTTATTTTTGAAAACATTAAGTCAATAACTAAGTAACATTTATTTTTTTACATTTTATTTATGTTTTAAATTGTCGAATACATTATAATGAAATTTAAAGATAATTATGAAATATATTATATTATTATTATTATATTCCAGGTATAATCGTATAGATACAATGTACATTGTATATACTAAATACTGTTGTTAAATATGTCCCTGCCATTTGAATTTGTGGTTGAATTGACAAATCTTATCATGACAGACACACACGGTGAAAACTTGCACTGTACATAGCATTACTGCACTCCTGTAATTATTCTTATGTAGTAATATTGTATAAACAAATATTTACAGAAGTAGTGCTGATACAAGTTCAAACAAAGGTTTCTTCTAGTAGTTACGATAGTGCTCCGCAATCATTGTCAATTTTCCAACATCCTAGTCATTCGTTATTGAAAGTAAACGGTTTCACTCAACAAGTGCATCATAAATATCATTCACATTGTTTAAAAGGTAAGATATTAAAAAATCTTGAATTTACTTTTTGTAACTAAGTTATAAATTCTTGATGTGATGATGATTATTATAATATGTTTTCTTATCTAAAGAAATCATGTTGACATAAATCACGTTGTTGTATTCATTATTTATAAAATTTACATAAACCCTGTTGAAAAGAACCACGTGGTAAACCACGCGGTTTTACCATGTGGTTTTACCACGTGGTTTACCGCGTGGTTCGTCGTGGTTACCACGTGGTATGGGTGTAAATATGATTTTAGAATAATAGTGTAATGGATGCAAATTCGAACAACTTACAGGATTGCAATAAAAAATTAGATATTTAATACCGTATCATTCAAATAAGTAAGGTCAAAAAGTTTACAAGGTGTGGTTACAACCAGTAGTGATTTTACCAGGGTTGTAATTAAATTATATATTTTAATTAAATTATATAATTAGCAGCAACAAAATATATAAAGCCATAAAGTTTCACGCGATATAACCGTATGGTGAAACCACGTGGTAAAAGCGCGTGGTAAAACCGCGTTGTAAAATTGTAAAAATTATTTTAGAATATTCTAAAAAAAGAATGTGAACTACTTATAGGATTTTAATTAAATTACACTTTTATCCTTAACGTAAAAGATTTAACCAACCCAGATAAGGGTAAACCTCGTAGTAAAACCACGTGGTAAGTTTAAAAATTGTTTTAGCAGGCAATTGTAAAAAATACGAATTTGGACTACTCATAGGATTGTAATTAAATTATATTTTTATCCTTAATGTAAAAGATTAAACTATCCCAGACAAGGGCACACCGCGTAATAAAACCATGTGTTAAAACCATGTGGTATAAAACCACGGGGTGAAACCGCGTGGTAAAGCACAGGTTGAAATCAAGTAGTAAAATACTTAGTATTTATGGATAAGAAAGGATTTAGCAATCAAATTACACTACATTAGTAAATTAATACAATATTTATTTGCGAATTGCAATTAACATTATTAATCTTTCAATTATACATCTAATTTCTTTATAAAACTAATTTTGTACTTACTTTATCAAAAAATTGACATAATATCCTCCGAAGTAATAATATTTTGCATCGTAATTTTTTAAGAGTTATTATACTATTAATTATTTATTATAATTAAAAAGTTCGTACCTGTAGAATATTTTCCATTCAATACATTCAATTTCATGTAAAACTACAGAGAAAAAAATATAAACAAAATTTTTCTAGACTTCTACGGACCAAAAGTAAGTATATAGATATACTATTATTGTTAACATATATTTTTAACAATTTGGTATTTCTTCCGACAAGGAAATTTCAATAATTATGTAACAAAATCACATAGTTTTAAAGTCTATTACCTCGTGGATTACCACAAGCTTGTATCACGTGGTTTTACTACGCGGTTTTACCACGTGGTTTTACCACACGATTATGTCGCGTGAAACTTTTTGGTCTTATATATTTTGTTATTGTTAATTATATAATTTAATTAAAATCTTACAATATTTAAATAAATAATTTAATTACAACCCAGGTAACATCACGTTGTAACCACTACCTTAGTTTTACTACGTGGTTTACTACGCAGTTTTACCACGTAAAGTTTTTGACCTTACTTTTTTTTTTTTTGTTATTTAACGTCGCTCTATTTATGCTGCCAGGGCTAATCAGCGACGGAGGTGAACGGTGTGTCTGTAAACAAAGCACATGGAAGATATCATTGGTCACTGTAATTAGTCTAATGATTACAGTTTCCTGTCCTCCCGATAGAACCACCGCGATCCTCTTTACATATTCGCGTCCCTAACGTTCCCTATAGTTCAGATGCCCGTGCCTCTCATGCACTGACAAGTGCACGAAACGCACGCGCACCTGAACTGGCGTCACATTATAGTGACACGCCGAGCCACTGAGTCGCGGTGTTCGAAAAATGCACATGAAAAAATTTTCAGTGGTACACGTCTGGGATCGAACCCACGACCCTCGGTGTGAGAGTCGGGAGCTCTACCCATGAGCCACCGCGGCTCTTTTGACCTTACTTATTTCAATGATACGGTTAAATATATAATTCTTTATTGTAGTCCTGTAAGTTGTTCGAATTTGCATCCATTACACTATTATTCTAAAATCATATTTACACCCATACCACGTGGTAAGCACGACCAACCACGCGGTAAACCACGTGGTTCTTTTCAACAGGGAAGTCATCATTCACTTTAGAATTCATGGAATCTCTTTTTATTTCAGTGTAAATAATATGTAAATAACTTGGTATGGAGAAAGAGGTGAACACACTTCCAATTTTGGTCATTTCTCTTAAAGAATTTCAATTGCACTAGGTACAAAGAGTTTAGGACAATAGCTTATGGAGATGTATGTGAAGGATATGAAGGATATTGTTATGGGTTTAAGTCTCTGTTTTGAATTTTTTTATAATTACGGTTTAGAACAAAAATTTAGACTACAACTTTATAAAGATTTTCAAGTGGAAACAGCGAAAAATTATAAAAGTGGTAAGTGCATTTATCTACATAAGATATATATTCAGGATTTTTAGATAGAAATTGTATTTTACGCTACAAATAAAATTTATATTTTGAAATTGTTCTATGGAATTATATTATTAAAAAAAATTAAATAAAAAAATATTGCTGTAAAGATTAAAATCATCTTTGTAAATAAACATATAGGTATATAAGATTTAAATTAATTTTATTTAGATCAAGTTTATGGACTGGGAAAATTCTGGGCGTTTTTTAAGTATTATAAGTACTTAGATCAACTTCTTGTTGACACTAAATTATAAGAATATCTCCATAAATTTAAAACTATCGAAGATTTTAGAGAAGTAGAGGTGAATTAAGTTTTTAAAAAATTTTCTATAATTTATTGGAAATTATTGATTTTATGTTAAGATTGGATATTTTTTCAGTAAACTTTAAATGAAAGATTCGTGTTAATTTGCGAATTTTTAAATCTCGATTATCCAAATTATCATTAAATAAACATAATTGTATACTTTATAAATTTTAGCCTTAAATTAAATGAATTCTCGAGATCACTAGCGGCTAATCGTCGCAACAGAAGCGTATTGGAAAGCGCAAGCGGTATTGAAGCTTCATCATCGGGAAATCGTGTACGCCGATTACCAGATGGATCGAACATAGAAACACTGCCGACTGCAAATAATTCTACAGCGTCTACGTTGCAAGCTCAACCTCATCAAGCTCAAAAACAGAACGTAAACCTCTCGTAATATTGCAATAGAACGGGCTACATTGGCTCTGGCAGACTCTGTTACCCCAGAAGACATCATTGTCATCGAAACAACTTCAACAAGCGTAATCGAAAAATAGACACGGTTCGGACACTATGGGTAAATCTGAAGAAGTTGTCAAGACTACGAAAAAGTGAATGAGCTTACGAGTGGTAAGTCAACGATGATGGAACACTTTAAAAATACATGTAGCTAAAATTTTCTGCATTACTAATTTTTAAAATTTGGTCATTATAATTTAACAGGGTGCTTCGACATCACTACAATTATTACTATCGTTGAGCTCAAACAGTGGTCCCGGTCTACAGCAATCGCAGCAGCTACCATCTCTATTACCAACGCGGCCACTTGCGTCATTAAGTAATACTGTTTGTACTAGACACAATAATGTCGAGTTAACTTTACCAACAACGTCGCTCGAACAACAACAGCCGTCATCATTTCAGTCAAAGTATTTGTTATCTAGCGATTCATTTCCTGAATAATTCTGGTACATGCCTAATTACAAAGGCATGTACCAGAATTATTCTAACCACGAGGTAGTTTTCATTTTCGTTTGTTTTTTTTTATAATATATCTGTAATTTTATAATAAAACAATTAGTAAATTTGATTTATAGATTAGGAGTCAAAGTGATAAAGATATATCGAAAATCAATGTCATCAAATGTACTGAATAATATGAAGACACAAGAAGCAAACGGATTAACCAAAAATTCAAACTTGAGAGAAAAAAATAGATAGTTCGAGCGGAAAATATGTTATAAAATTGTAAAAGTGAACTGAAAATACTTCTATAGTTTGCTTTGAATCTACTTATTAAAATTGAATTTACTTTTAATGTTTATTTAGTTTGGAATGTGTAATATATAATAAAGTAATATTTTATTTTATTATTATTATTAATAATGTTTATAGCTGTATGAACCCTCCTCGGGTTCTTGGTAAGCTGAAAAATAAAAAAAAATTAATAAAGTTTATTGTTTTCTCTGGAGTTTGAATGTTTTATTAAAACTGTTTGCTGCTTGTGTTTTTATATTATTCATTATATTTGATGACATCGACTTTCGATATATCTTTATCACTCTGTCTTCTAATTTATAAATCAAATTCAGTAATTTATATATTATTTATATTTCATTATAAGTTTAAAAGAAACGTCTATGTTTTCCAGGGAAATCGATTCATCATTGAGACGTCACAGTTTACCGAATCTTCTAACTGGTTTCATACCATAGTTAGCAAGGAACCGTTCAACGTATCTCGCTCACTAACTTTCAAGTAATAATTCAGCGGCAATGACTGACAAATTTCTTCTGATTCTCAATTTGATTATTACTTGGCGTTTTACAATGGCTTTTTCTCAGGATCAATACCATTGAATACTGCTTGACTGACATGTCTGTTTGTACCACCTGAATTTAGTGCCAACTACAAGGAATTACTTGTTACTTCATTATCGTCCTCTATTTTCCAAAATATACTTATCATGGTTCAATAACCCGCTGCATCAACATCCAAATAAACGAATTGGATTTCGCCTTCGTCATAATGTCATTAAGATATCGTAAGTCAACCAACGTTATTTATTTTTTACGTTTACATTTTAAAGGTTTGATATTATTTCATTGACATATATATATGGGTGGTTCTCTGTGACATCGAAGATGAAAAAAATAAATATTGCTATAACTGTGGGAATATGTTTTAGAGGTATCCAGTAGTTCTCCTGAATTTTTTCAGATTTTTTCTGGGCCATTATTTTAAGTTACAGAGAGTCAAAGTTGACATTTTAGCACTTTTTTGCATTATATGCCCATTATTATGAATTTTTAGCTCTCAGGGGATGCATTTTTCACTAAAAACATAAGTATGACTTTTTTTGTAAAATTTTCCGAACTTTTCATTAAAAATACTTTTAAAGACATAAATGTATGCTGTCACACTCTTGTAAGCCATTTAAACCTTAAATAGAGAAAATCAGCAATTCTGCTCCGGACTCTGGTAACCTAATACTGTCTAAAAGATGTCTTTTCATAGTCAGAAACTGCCTAAAAATTTCCAGAGTGGGTCTAAATCATTAAGTTCACTTATGGTCAAAATATCCGGGAAAAGTGCCCGAAATATTAATAGAAATGTATATTTGTTGCCTTATAACGATGAATCTATTAGCATGATCATTGCAAAAAAATTTGTGCACTTACCTTGGAGTGGTAGAAAAGTATCTTCACTTGTTTCAGTATCCATCTAATCCCCTGTAAGCTGCTAAAAATACAAATATTATTATACAAATGTAAAAAATTAATTTTTAAACATTTATAATGCTGAATTTTTAGTTTTACATCCCTTACAAGAATTATAATACTAATCTGAAGGATTACTATAAAAGTATCAACATTATTATTATTATTATTCAGCAATACATTGTTTAGATTTCACAAACTTGTCACTGTCACGTTATCATATTATTCATTATAATTATATATCCGATTTATTTATATATCTTTTGTATTAAATACGTATATTCAGTTATTGTATATTAATATTTTTTAAAAATTCCGACGGGGTTATACTCGAATTAATTTTCTGAATCGGAATATATATATATATGTTACCTATGTTTCTGGATCACCCTGTATTTATAGTAATCCTTTAGATTAGTATTATAATTCTTGTAAGGGTTGTAAAACTAATAATTCCGCATTATAAATGTTTAAAAATTAATTTTTTATAATTTATAATAACATTTGTATTTTTAGCAGCTTTCAGGGGATTAGCTGGATAATGAAACAAGTGGAGATACTTTTCTACCACTCCAAGATAAGTGCATACATTTTTTTGCAATGATCATGCTAATAGATTCATCGTTATAAAGCAACAAATTTACATTTCAATTAATATTTCGGGCACTTTTCCCGGATATTTTGACCATAAGTGATCTTAATGATTTAGACCCACTCTGGAGATTTTTAGGCAGTTTCTGACTATAAAAAGACATCTTTTAGACAGTATTAGGTTACCAGAGTCCGGAGCAGAATTGCTGATTTTCACTATTTAAGGTTTAAATGGCTTACAAGAGTGTGACAGCATACATTTATGTCTTTAAAAGTATTCTTAATAAAAAGTTCGGAAAATTTTACAAAAAAAGTCATACTTATGTTTTTAGTGAAAAATGCATCCCCTGAGAGCTAAAAATTCATAATAATGGGCATATAATGCAAAAAAGTGCTAAAATGTCAACTTTGACTCTCTGTAACTTAAAATAATGGCCCAGAAAAAATCTGAAAAAATTCAGGAGAACTACTGGATACCTCTAAAGCATATTCCCACAGTTATAGCAATATTTATTTTTTTCATCTTCGATGTCACAGAGAACCACCCATATATATACTAATTTATTGCAATTCCTCAAAAAACAAGTATTTTTTTTATTAAAAACATTTAATTTATTGTTTTTTCTTTTACAGCATTTAAGATAATAATAGTATAATCAATAATAACTATTAATACTGATTTTTTTTTAAATCGAAAATAGACTTATAAAAAAACTAATGGATAAAACATTATAATACAAAAGAAAATATCCAGATTATTGAGTATAGCACCAAGTTTTCGTCTAGTTACAGCTGAAATATGGTTATACCGACCTTGTTATAGCAAAACAAAAATATGAATCCATCGATCTTACTAGAAATAGAACCAGCACCACCACCGACACGGTGGCGGAGTGGCGGAGACGCACCTCGGCCGATCACGAAAGTTAAGCAGCACTGAGTGCGGTTGGCACTTGGATGGGTGACACCATGCTTGTGTGGCTTTCGGGATCGGTTAGGTGTTTTTCCACACTTCATAACGTGAGCGGAAGGTGTGGAACATTCGGTTTCGGTGTTTGGGCCTACGCAAGGTGACCTGAACATCTAAATAGAATGTTTCAATACACCGGCCGTCTCGGGGAAGGTTTTCCTACTAGGTTTTCCCTTCCTCACGGGCATAACCCCGGGCGAATGCGAGACGCTGGGGACCGGGACGGGAACAATTTGGAATGTTTTCACCCCCACACATAGGTGGTAGGGGTGTCCCTGTAAAAACCCGTTAAATGGGTATACGGGGTGATGAGCAAAGAGAATAAAAAAAAAAAATAGAACTAGCACCATCTGAAGGGTAAAGGAAACTACTCTTAAAATTTCAGCCAAATCAGTTGAAAATTTTTCAAGATATTTGTGAAACATCGAAAGTTTTAATTTTAAAATTGATGATATTAGCGACTTTGCGAGTCTCTAGCGCCAAAAATAGTGGAAAATCATGTACTACGTTATATAGGAAAAAGTTCCGTCTTTGTAATTAAAACATTTTGTTAATAGAAAGTTTTTTGATAGGAGTTCTACATTTCGATTTATTGTACGGAAAATGAACGAAAGTCGTTTTTAGAGAAATTTTAACTTTATTATAGCTTTAATATCGTTCCGCCGATGTTGCTGGAAATAGAACCAGCACCTTCTTATATGTAGAGAAAACTACTCTCAAGATTTCAGCTAAATCGGGTAATAACTTTTTAAGATATTTGTGGAACAACGATTTTTTTATTTTTCAATTTTCTGATATTTGCGTCTTTGCGAGTCACTAGCGTCAAAAATAGTGGAAAAAATATACTATGTTAAATGGGAAAAAGCTGCGTATTTTTAATATGAATATTTTATGTCTTTACATTTTTTTTCGTAGAAGGTGTCTAATTCGATATATTGTACAAAGAAGGAAAAAAATCCGTAATTTAAAGACATGTAAACTTTGTTATAACTTTAATATGGCTTCACTGTTGATGCTGGAAATAGAACCAGCACCTTCTTAAAAGTAGAGAAAACTACCCTCAAAATTTCAGCCAAATCGGGTAATAACTTTTTGAGATATTCGTGGAACAACACTTTTTTCGATGACAAAAATATAAGGCTCTCCCGTATAACGGTCATGCCTAAAAATCGATAGTTGAAACTTTAAACGCGTTTTTCTCGAAACGAGATTTTTCAAAATTGCTGGCTTCATAACTCAAAGTGAATTTGACCGATCGATTTCAAATTTTAATTGAGTATTCTTGAATATATTTACTATACAATACCTACGATAGTTTTATTGGTTGAAAATTGTTAATTTCGCATTGAAAAAGCGACTGATTTTACCTCAAAAATCAACACTTTTTTCAGAACTACACCATTTTTTTAATTTTGAATATTTTTCAAAAATCGTAGGTCATGTATAGAAATTACCTTCAACTTTAATAATCTTTTTGGATTTTTACGTTTCAGCTAGTCATTCGGCCGGAATCACGCCAGCAGTTGGGGAACTTTTTTTTAGCACCTCCGAAGACAGCGCATAATTCCGTTATTTTCCGATATTTTTGTAAAAAAAAATCTTAAAATATAATTGAAAATATACCTTATTATGTCAAAAATATTCAAAATATTCTATTGAGTACCTTCTTCTAAGAAATTCCTGAAAATCGCCTAATTTGGGAATAAAACTTTGAAATTGAAAATTGAAAAATGCAACAAGTCGCGATGCAATTGTCGGATCAAAGGACTAAATGACTTAGTACTCACAGAATTTTTCTAAGTACGGTGAGCGAATTTCAGCCCAGCAGAATAACGCCAGTTGATGCACTTTATTGAACGTGCATATCCTCCTTAAGTGCAATCGTCCAGGGCTGCTTTTGTAGGCACTGGATCCAGCTCGAAGGACCAAAACGATGATTGAGATTGTACTTAAGGGAAGAGGACGGCGAATGATTTTCCACTGTACTGCACGTTTTGTTTTTTACACTCAATTTATTTACAATATATACAGTTTTAGATTTTTTCCTTATTTAGACACACCAACTAATTCTGCCTACGGCAATTGTATCTTGAGTTTATTAGACTGTGTGTATATGTGTGTGAATTTTTGGGAAGGCGCAACAGACACGGTGTATGTATGTGTAATGAGTGAATAAGTATGTTAATACACCAGAACACCAGTCATTACTGTTTTCATTACGTATTACAGAATTCTTTTGTCACTTAATAATAAATCAAATTTATTTTTGTGTATAATATTATATTTCCGAAGTAAGCGTTTAAATTTTTTATCCTCAAAAGTAAAAAAGTTGATAATTAAGTTATTTTGTAATGGAAAATTAGAAATTTTTTCTTTAATTTTATTAAGAACTTTTTTTAGAGTATTAATATGAATATCTTTATTTTCTAGGTTCAAATACTTTTTTCTGAGAATAGAATTAATATGTTTAAATTATTTTTTAAACTAAAATTACTATGGAAAGTAAAGTTTTTTTTTAATAAGACCATGCGGCTACGCGTATTGATTACGCAATCAACTACCAGAATCAATGCAGAGTGATTAGGAATTATGTTGAATAAAGGAGGATAGTGGTAGAGTGAAGGAAATATTCCTTCTTTTCGGAAGGACAAATCACGATGCGAACCGAATGAAAGAGCCGCTCTCGCTCATTTATTACGTGACTGCGAACAGCTGCAGTCGTTTTTGCAGATTGAGAGTTTAGTTAGATGTTAGTAAAGGAGAGTTTATAGCTGTAGTCAAGACATAGAGCGAGGTTAAGAGTAGATTCGAGATGGAGCAATTTACAGCGTCAAGGCGACTATTGCTGACGGTTACTCAAGTCTGGCATCCGAATTATTAATTTTTATCCTTTTATATTCGCCGGACGGAAGCCAGAGAGTACAGATATGCGCGTGTGTGTAATAGGTCACAGCGGTGATGTATAATTTGTATAGTCGGTGTCAGATGATCTGTTTATAATAAAATCTATTGTGAGTAATAAAAAATCATAATTTTTTTGTTAATTTGATATAGTGAGTATATTTGTATTACCGTAAAGGCTCTGATGATGGTTTCGAAGCAGCTAGCCATCGAAATTCCCTGTGAGACGCGGAGTCACAGATTCATAAAGAAGCCTCAAATGATTAAATTCGATGATAATGCCATTTTCTTACGTCGCTACAAGAGAATAAATTTAGGCTAAAAGAAACAATAAATTTTACATACTAAATTTTGGTTAAAATTTCTTTAATTTCTTATTGTTTTTCATAACTTAAATCCAAATTAAGCAATTGAAGCCTCTTTTTTCAACTTGTATTTACTTGAACTCAACTTTCTTTTGGTTTCAAGTTTAAGTGTCTACCTCTATTTGTTTCGGAGTTATATGAGATTAAATTGGAAGTAATTATTATTAAAATTATTATTAGATGTTCAAACTTTCGTAAAAATGGCCATTGGCAAGCAATAACTTGGCTTTCTTCATATTTCTACATTACAAAAGATATACCAAAGTTAGGACATGATCCGCTTCCCGGAGGTCATGTACTCTCCCCTTGTAAGTACAAAATTTGCAAAAATACGAGGTCGCGACCGGCACGAGTATAATTTATGTGTGCAGTGTCTATCGACGGTAGAAATCAAGTCGAGTTTGGATCATTCCTTCCGCCTTCGCAAAGCAATGGCGAGTAGTCGTCCTCGAGGGGCAGGAAGCTAATCTTGGAGATTGTTCGGGTGTAGCTGGACGAGTCAGTTTCAGCATCTACGACTCGTATTAGACCATCCGCTCCGGAGTGAATTTAAGTTATACAACCCAAGAACCACTTGCACCGCGGTTGTAATTCGTTGCGTAGCAGGCATAAATCTCCGACTGTAACTGAAGTTTCCTTGCTACACCACTTTGCCCTTTGTTGTAGGGAATAAAGGTACTCCTCGGACAATCGAGTCTAAAAATGCTGGTACAATTTTCATTGCTATCGGTCTAGGCGGGGAATTGACAGGTCGAGTGTTGTGGCTCTGAAACCGTGAGAAGAAGCACGCCGATTTAGAAGTGTCCTGGCGTCAAGGCATTCAAGTCCTCTGGATCATCAGTAATTGGTTGGAGCGGTCGCAAGATGAGGCAGGTTTCTAGTTAGTTCAGCAACGTTGACAATTCCTCATTTTGACCGACTTGATCGCGGCTTCTCAAATACCCCCGACATACAGTGCTCCTGGTGAATGGAAGTACAATACAGTTTTATCGTTCACTACGTAGCAATTTCTTTTGATTGGTTGGTCGCTTGTTGAAACAAAAGCCTTAGTTCTTTATCTGCTCCAACGAAATTGAAGCCACAATCACTCGTGAGTGAAACACATTTGCCGCGTCTGGCTGTATACCGCTTGTAGGCTCTTAAGAAATTAACAGTTGAGTAACCAGACACAGCTTCCACATGAACGGCACATGTTGATAGATAGATAAACACGTAGATATAACCATTAAAGAATTTGGCACGTCTTTCTTTAAAGAATCGAAGCTGAAAAGGTTTAGTGTAGTCGACGGCAGAGTGGAAAATGGTCTACACTTTCGTATAGATATAGGTATATCTCCCATAAGTTGAGCAGTTGGTTGAGCACATTGACGTCAACCTGGAAGGTACTTGGAAATAACGGATTTTACCAATCGTCCTCCTATGATCCATTCTTGTTGTCTTAAGTAGCTGAGTGTCAACTGCGTACCTCCATGCAGCGCTTTTACATAAGCATTTGAAACGAGCAGTTAAGTCAGATGCGACGATTTTGGCAAGATAAATGGATTTTTCTCATCTGAGTGAAGTAATGAGTGCCTTAGACGTTCGCCGACTCGTAGGAAGCCCTGACTATCTAAAATTGGATGTAAACGAATTAATGCACTTTTATGAGGACAACAGACGTTTCTCTTCAAATATTGAATTTCTTCAGAGAAGTGAAGACTATGTACCCAGAAAATTACTCCTCTTAATACCCACAAAAGAGTAGCAGGTGTCAGATTGTCACTTTTCTGCACAGTGATTCTGCATCTGTTCATAATCGAGATCGTGCCCGCAAGAGTGATCGAAACCAACGAGCAATGGCACGTAAGAGTGAAGGTATAGTACTAAATAAGATGATAAATAGAGGCCTGCGATGGCTCGGTCGGTAGGCCGATTGATACAAGCACCACTGGGGAATGTATTTTCAACAAGTGCTTTCTTCACCAAGTCATCGTATGACCTTCGTCGCTGATTAGCACCGATTTGGGAGCATAAAAATAGCGACGTCAAAATAAAAAAATTAATAAGATGATAAATGGCAGATCCAATAACTTGATTATAGATAAATTGTGTGTTACGTTACACGAAGCACCTTTATGTTCTTCCATCACCTGATGTATATTATTATCGTTGTTATTAATTGAATCCCAAGGTTAATTTGAATCAGTTAAAAATGAAGGGCGTTGTAGCCATAGAGTTAAGTTGACTATATCAGCTGTTGATACGCCTCTAGAAGGCAAGTTTGCAGAATTATCCGTACCAGAAACGTGATACCATGAAGCACGATGCAACGTTGTGTGTATTTCGAAAACTCTGTTTGCTATGTACATTTTCCAATTGGTAGGGTGTTCTTGAATCCAGGCTAATGTGATGGTAGAGACTGACCATCAATTACATAGTGCATTTTTGAGAGATAAAATGCTAATAACTCGTTGAGTTAAACATATTAGCAGTAATGCTCCATAAAGTTCCAAACGAGGCAATAAAACTTGTTTCAGAGGAGCGACTTTCGATTTAGACGTTAGTAGAATAGATTTTACGATACCATCGTTGTCAATTGTTCGTAGGTATAAGCACGCTGCGTAGGCACGTTTCGAGGAATCAGAAAAACCGTGCAATTTGACTACTTGTAGAGTTTTACATGAAAGTGTTGAAGACGTGGTATATCGTTGATAAGAGTCTCCCACTTATGCATTAAATGAGCATGGAGAAAATCGTTCCATGTAAGTCCTGCATTCTAGAGTGATAGCATAAATATTTTAAATCGTATTGTAATTAGCGAAACCCAGTCTAGCGGATCGTAGAGTTAAGCGATACAGGATAAGGCAGTCCTTTTAGTAACTTCTGTTGAAGAATTAACAAAGTTGAATCGAAAGTGAAAAGCGTCATCGAGTGTAGAAGTCCGTTTGTTTTTGAAATCTTTGTTCGGTACGACGTAAAGCAGATAATGCCGCTTGTGTAGAGTCTTCTAAATTGTCTGGATTCGTCTTAAATGAAAGACGTAGTATATATCTGCCTTCGTCGTTTCGTTTGTAAGTTTTGATGAAATGATCTTCACATTCACGTTAGTCTTGAATGTAAAGATCAGTTGCTTCAATTTTTACTTCCTGTTGTTGCCAGTAACTTATAAGAAGGAATGATCTATCCTAAGGCAATTGCTTGCGTAATAAGATCATTATCAGGACTTTTACATAGACCTTTTCAAATAAGCTCTGGATAGATGTCTGCGCCAATGATCATGCCGCTTGAGTCGTTCTAATTCACATCTGGATTAGCAAGTACTCGTCCTGTCATAAATACACAAGACTTAATTGTCAGCTGCGGAGATGGCATGTATTCTGTAAGACAAGGAAGAATTACAGTATTTGTCTTCCAATAATTATCGCGAGCAAAATAAAGAAAAATTGTAATAAGTGATTTAGACTTAGCAGTGTGGGTGTGAGCAGCTCCTACTCTAGAAACCGAAACAAATGCAGATTGACGAGGAGCCCTTATACATTGAGCAAGTGATTCAGATATAAAAATAAGCCTCTGAGCACGGGTCAACAAGTGTTCGGGCAAAACAAGTACGATTACGTTCTGATGACATAAATACCTATGCTGTCGCGAGCAAGGCAAAGCGAGATTGCGGAGATAAATTGGTTGGATGCAACGTTACTCCAGGGTTTTAAAGAGTTACCCTTGGATTGTTTGGAGATCCATTGTAGAACTGAGGTGAACACTCTTCTGCAGAGATGTTCGTAGATTGATTCAGCTTCTGCTGCACGGACGTCTACTTTTCCTGCACACACTTGTTGCCTTGCTTGAAGTTGCGTGACGGTCAATGTAGCAAAGTATGATGACGACCTTGGCAAGTGAAGGAAAATTGATGTGCACCAAGGTAGTTCGTGCAAAGTCGCTTTTCTGGAACGAATGCATTACAATTTTCGATTGAGCAAGATCAAAATTTATTACGAGTATTAACATAATATTCTCCGCTACGATAAGAACAAGAACGAGATTGTTTGGATACGTTATGCGCTGTGAGTCCAGATAAATTGGATTTTTTATTTTATGACGTCTTCTGTGATGAGTTACCACCAGTCGATGAGGCAGGTTTCTTAATGTTGAACATCTCATAAGCCTGTATGTGCGATTTTAAAAATGTATCCAAGTCTGTCCAAGTAGTTGGTGTTGTTGAGCCTCCAAAGAAAGTTCTCATTCTCGTCTGGTATCGATATCCAGTCGTCTCACAGTTAGATGTATGAAACAATCATCAATCTGCTTGAGAAAGTCGGCAAATTAATTGTATGCAGCTTACGAGATGTAGCTGTTGACTCGAATTCTTGAACCGGTAAGGAAGAGACCGACGATGTCGTTGGTTCCAATGCGCGTTGAGCATCCAAAAATTGTGTCTTTTATTCAATGAATATTTCTTTAGCAGTTTCGATAAAGATACTTTTGAAATAGTTTTTACTTGCGTCTGCTGCAGTATTTATATTCAAGATATTAGTATGCTTTCTTGAATAGACTCCCATTTCTTTTAAGAAGCTTCTAATCTTGCTTCACACGCACCTCTAGAATTTTGTTGACTTTACTTTTTTAGAATTTGATATATTTCGATCTTGAGGGTCAATGTAGGTGTTTCAGTTTTTAAATAAATAAAAACACTTATATAATGCTAATAAGCAACGTTTCGTCCGCTTAGGTTTGTGGACCTCATCAGGCAATGCTATTTATTAAACACACAAAATAAATTTTACATTTTTAAACATATTAGATTTAATAAGAACAACAAAATTATAACTTTAAATTACCATGCGTGTCAACAACGTTTTACTTCATGCTTATACTTAAACGCTACTGAACAAATATTTATAAACGGTCAACAAACTTTATATCAAATATGTACCACTAAGTAACTGATTTTAATACCATTTGTAATACTAAGAAATTAATAAATTTATATCAGGTTAATAAATATTTCTATATAAACGGCTCAAATATTGTGTATCTTCCTTTCTATATATTGTAAAATTGTTATTATTAATGTGAATCATTTCCGAAATAATTCTTTTCTTATAAAGTGGTTCTTTATCCAAAATTTTAGTATTTTGCCAGTCAAATTCGTGTTCATAATTATCCATGTGTAGCGAAATTACAGATTCTGAGTTTTTTTTTAATTTTATGTTGGTTAATCCTTTCCTTTAGACTACGTTTAGTTTCTCCTACATAACAAGCAGAACAATCTTTACAATTAATTTTATAATCTACACCAGTAATATTCCATTTTTCCGTAAAATCTTTACCCAACACAATTATATTATTTAATTTGTTGTTGATCATTGGAACAGTCGAGAAGTTATATTTTTTTAACATCGAAGTGCATTTATTGAAAAACTGTTTGTAGTACGGTAAAGGTAAAATACCAATTGAGTGTTATTTATTAAAAAATGAATATAACTGCATCCCGTTATTTTATTACAGATATGTAGATGATACAATTCTTTGTATAAAAAATGAACATAAGTATGCCGTATTAGATGTTTTCCATAGTTATAGTGATCACTTAAAATTCACACACGAAGTAGAAAATAATAATTCAATAAACTTTTTAGACATTATGTTAATTAAAAAAAATAATGTAATTATTACGAATTGGTACAGAAAACCATCAGTCTCTAATCGTCTTTTAAATTATAATTCTAACCACACAGATCAATTAAAGAAAAATATTGTATACAACCTTATAGATAGAGCTGTTTTATTGTCACATTCGGATTTTCATCGGGAAAATATAAACATTGTACAAAAATTGTTATCCGAAAATGATTACCTTGAAAACTTCAATAAACAATAGACTCAGGAAAATTAAACACATGAACACAAATAGATTAATGGAAAAAAAGAAAAAACACTCAATTGGTATTTTACCTTTACCTTACTACAAACAGTTTTTCAATAAATGCACTTCGATGTTAAAAAAATATAACTTCTCGACTGTTCCAATGATCAACAACAAATTAAATAATATAATTGTGTTGGGTAAAGATTTTACGGAAAAATGGAATATTACTGGTGTAGATTATAAAATTAATTGTAAAGATTGTTCTGCTTGTTATGTAGGAGAAACTAAACGTAGTCTAAAGGAAAGGATTAACGAACATAAAATTAAAAAAAACTCAGAATCTGTAATTTCGCTACACATGGATAATTATGAACACGAATTTGACTGGCAAAATACTAAAATTTTGGATAAAGAACCACTTTATAAGAAAAGAATTATTTCGAAAATGATTCACATTAATAATAACAATTTTACAATAAATAGAAAGGAAGATACACAATATTTGAGCCGTTTATATAGAAACATTTATTAACCTGATATAAATTTATTAATTTCTTAGTATTACAAAAGGTATTAAAATCAGTTACTTACAAGGGGAGTACATGACCTCCGGGAAACGGATCTCATCCTAACTTTGGTATATCTTTTATAATATTAAAATATGAAGAAAGCCAAGTTATCTCTTGCCAATGGCCACTTTTACGGAAGTTATTCGACATCCAATAATAATAGCTGTAAAAATTACTTTCAATTCGGTCGCTTATAACTCGGAAACAAACAAAGATAAACAATCGAAACAAAAACCAGAAGAAAGTTGAGTTCAAGTTGATATGATTTGAAAAAAAAGAAGCTCAAATTGCTTAATTTGAAGCAAAGTTATCAAGAAAATAAGATATTGAAGACTATTAGGCCAAAAGAAACAATAAATTTTTCATATTAAATTTTGGTTAAAATTTCTTCAATTTTTTATTTTCTTCATAACTTTGCTTCAAATTAAGCAATTTGAGCTTCTTTTTTTTCAAACCATATTGTTCGATTGTTTATCTTTATTTGCTTCCGAGTTATAAGCGACCGAATTGGAAGTAATTTTTACTGCTATTATTATTGGATGTCGAATAACTTCCGTAAAAGTGACCATTGGCAAGAGATAACTTGGCTTTCTTCATATTTTAATATTATAAAAGATATACCAAAGTTAGGATGAGATCCGTTTCCCGGAGGTCATGTACTTCCCTTGTTAGTGGTACATATTTGATATAAAGTTTGTTGACCGTTTATAAATATTTGTTCAGTAGCGCTTAAGTATAAGCATGAAGTGAAACGTTCTTGACACGCATGGTAATTTAAAGTTATAATGTTGTTGTTCTTATTAAATCTAATATGTTTAGAAATGTAAAATTTATTTTCTGTGTTTAATAAATAGCATTGCCTGATGAGGTCCGCAAACCTAAGCGATACGTTGCTTATTAGCATTATATAAGTGTTTTTATTTATTTAAAAACTGAAACACCTGCATTGACCCTCAAGATCGAAATATATAAAATTCAAAAAATGAAGGGTGATAATTCTCATATTTCTTTTTTAGGTTAAGTTAGACGCGAGACATTATTATATAAATATAAAACTTTAAAATCGATTTATGTAATTGCAGCAGGTTAAAGTGAAACCGTCTAAGTGTGAAATAATTAACGTAGTCACTGAATTTTTCTCTTTCCAGCGATATGAAGCAAGTGGCATTCTATGACTGCATTTCTTACACTGCTCACTAAAATGCACTGTCAAGGGAAATACTTGATCTCCGGGAAACGGATCTTATCCTAACCTTATTATTATAATAGATTAAGTTATTACCTGTCAATGGCCACTTTTACGAAAGTTATTTGCAAAGAAAATTACTTTCAATTTGATTGCTTATAACTCGAAACCGAATATTCATAGGAACTCAATCTAAAAACTAAAAGATAGTTGAGTTCAAGTAGATATGTTTTAAAAAAAGAAGCTTCAATTGTTCAATATGGAGCCAAGTTATGAAAAATTTTAGGCCGAAAGAAAAAATAAATTTTTTATATGTACAATAATTTTGTTGTCCATGTAGTATGTTTAAAGGGATTAGGATTTTTCTCTATTTTGATGAACAAACCATGTATAATATAATCAGTATAATAATATCAGTATAACAGTATTTATCAAAACATCTTCTTATAAATATTAGTAATTTTGTAGCAGTGTATTACATTGTAAATTATTTGCACTACTTACTATTTTGTAACTAGTATAAACGTATAAAATGTGTAATTAATAGCATCTCTGATGCGTTGCCCTATAATTGAAAACAAAAGTAAGCAAATTTATTAAAAACAATTATAATTTTGCGAAGAAATTGAGGTTATGTGTGATCTATACCTTTCTATAGTAGTTAAGTCCATAATCAACATCCATTTTTTAAAAGTTAAATAAATTAAATAAATAAATTAAAAACAGCACAAAATAATTTAATACAGAATAACACATATTTAGCAAAAGGCAGTCAAATTGGTAAAATAACGAATATCAATTGTGTCACAGACAGTTAATAACAAATAATTCAAATCTCTCGCTTCGCATTCATAGAGACACCTGTGCGATCAATCGAAATTAGATAAATCAAACAGACGTCCCCACTCCTCAGGAAAATTTGAAATTCTTACATGTACATCATAAATTACACAACACAAATTACTTGAACCTGCAATTAAGTTTGATTCAATTTAAGCGATAATTTATTTATAAATTATAAGCTTAGATGATCAATAAATAAATTTATTTGGTGTGTAAAAAATGTAACAATTCACTTTTACATTTGCCACGTCGCGCATACGCAAATTGTCAGTGGCGCATGCTCCGATTATATATATATTCTGGTTCAGGAAATTAATTCGAGTATAACCCCGTCGGAATTTTTAAAAAATATTAATTATGACGAATTTTAAGACAATAAAATTTTGAATTGAATTAAGTTTTGCGGACAATATAGCCAATAAATAAAGATATATCGCTACATATTGGAAATATATTAGTTAATTTTGCAAGTATATTGGCAATAATATTGCTAGTAAAATAATTCCTAGTCTGTGTAAAATGAAATTTAGCTCAAGCCTTAATTCTCCGCTTAAAAAACATAATGCCACCGCGAGCGCTCTCCAGCAAACGTGCTCGAAAAAAGTTTTTTCGTTAAAATTACAATTCACTGTGTTTCAGACTTAATAAATATTTTGGAAAACTCGTTTCAAATCTTTAGGATAATAATTGCAATAGTCTGGCTGTTGAATTGAATTAAGTGTTCAATATACAAAATGCTAATGAATAAGTACCACAAATCCGCAGTATATTGGTAATACATCAGCAATAATATTGCTAGTAAGTTAATTCCGAGTCCGTGTAAAATAAAATCTAACTGAACTAAAATAATGTAAAATAAAATCTAACTGATATCTATAATATGTTAACATTTACCAAATATTTTTAAACTGATTTTTTATAATATATTAGTGTATGCTGAACAAATCGATATGATTAAAATTAATTGGATCATATCTTTACTAAAAATCGGTATTATGAGAAATCGTGGATTTATATCACGCATCTTAATAATTATTTGGATGACCAAAGAAAGACGTTCATTCGCGTTTTCATTCACTTGAGGTAATAAAAGATCATCGATTCGTCGGTAGTATTGACAATTTGGTAAATGTTACGAAGTTATGGAAGACACGAATCTTATTATGTAAAATGAATATTATAACACACAAGTTGCGATTAATAATTATTCTTAACTGTTCTGGAGGTCTCCATATACCTAGATGGCCGCTCTTCCTGTGGCATCACTCACCCAATTTGGTTAATTGAGATCCCTATTCTCTTTAGTCTTCTTGCTTATCTAGTTATTCTTGCTTTAGTCTTAGACAACGGTGATTAAACGCAATTTACGCTCAGTATGGTGAAAGATCGCTTCACTCGTGCGAACAAACCTCGAGAAAGGTAGAAAACCATCTCCCACAACAATGTCATAATATACTATAATATTTGTGTTAATACCAAATTGGAGGTAATATGGAGAACCTGCAACTATAACAATTTGCAAATAAAATTAACCCTTACAGTAACGTCATGACGTACATATGCGTCATGCTCCAACTCACAAACATTTAATTTCATAGGAATGATTGTGTCTTGTTGATATTTTCCAAAATAGTTTATATATTATAACATTTTAAAATGTAAACTTAAATATAACATTGTGTTTCATTTTAAATAATTTTGAACATAGCGACTATCGAACGTTTGTCTTACTCAGCGTTGAAATAAAATACTTCTATACATATCAAATTTACTAAATTTCTAAATAACCTATAAATTTTCCAAAGAACTGACACATTGGTTTTATTGAAATGTTAAAGGAGGTATTCAATAAGTATAAGTATAGAGAACAATAACTTACCAACATAATAAACATGGTTTTTATAAATTATGTAAGTAAATGTATAAATATAAGACATTCATTTCACCTAACCTTGAAATAAAAAAATCCTATACCCATTACAGTTCATATAATTATTAAATATTATACAGTTGCCAAAGAATCAAACACATATATTGCCTTTATAGAAATTAGATATGGTTATTTAGTAACTTTAATACGGATGGAGAATTATTGAGTTACCACTATAAAAGTTACAAAAGTTACAAAATTACTAACTGATTTTCCCACTTGCCAATAATCAAACATATATGTTGGGTTTATATAGAAAATAATAAAAAATTGCTTTTATGCAGAGCGGCCATCTAGGTATATGGAGACCTCCAGAACAGTTAAGAATAATTATTAATCGCAACTTGTGTGTTATAATATTCATTTTACATAATAAGATTCGTGTCTTCCATAACTTCGTAACATTTACCAAATTGTCAATACTACCGACGAATCGATGATCTTTTATTACCTCAAGTGAATGAAAACGCGAATGAACGTCTTTCTTTGGTCATCCAAATAATTATTAAGATGCGTGATATAAATCCACGATTTCTCATAATACCGATTTTTAGTAAAGACATGATCCAATTAATTTTAATCATATCGATTTGTTCAGCATACACTAATATATTATAAAAAATCAGTTTAAAAATATTTGGTAAATGTTAACATATTATAGATATCAGTTAGATTTTATTTTACATTATTTTAGTTCAGTTAGATTTTATTTTACACGGACTCGGAATTAACTTACTAGCAATATTATTGCTGATATATTACCAATATACTGCGGATTTGTGGTACTTATTCATTAGCATTTTGTATATTGAACACTTAATTCAATTCAACAGCCAGACTATTGCAATTATTATCCTAAAGATTTGAAACGAGTTTTCCAAAATATTTATTAAGTCTGAAACACAGTGAATTGTAATTTTAACGAAAAAACTTTTTTCGAGCACGTTTGCTGGAGAGCGCTCGCGGTGGCATTATGTTTTTTAAGCGGAGAATTGAGGCTTGAGCTAAATTTCATTTTAAACAGACTAGGAATTATTTTACTAGCAATATTATTGCCAATATACTTGCAAAATTAACTAATATATTTCCAATATTTATCAATATATCTTTATTTATTGGCTATATTGTACCCCAAACTTAATTCAATTCAAAATTTTATTGTCTTAAAATTCGACATAAAGGATTCAATAAATTAATGTAAACACGATGAGATTAAAAACTGTAATAATCTCATACTTATAACGCACGCACATCATAGATTTAGTAAATGAATTAATAATAGTAGTAATGAATTTATTAGACTGCGGTCTAATTAAAACTTAATTAAAAATGATTTCCTTGATTGTACATTTTATTCATACAATCAATCTCGTAAAATATTTTTACGTAAAATATTCGCTCGTTCACCTGTTGCATTAATCTCGCGCGGCAACGTCGTACAACTTTCTTCTCTAATCCGGCCTCCGATTGGCCCATTTCAAAAATTAATTACGCCTCACCTAATAAATATTTTTTAAAAATTCCTACAGGGTTATACTCGAATTAATTTCCTGAACCAGCATATATATATGTTACCCATGTTTCTGGATCACCTTGTATAAGCACACAAAGAAAAATCTCGCTGAAAAAACCATTGACTCTGATTGCTTATAGTTCGAAAACAATTTAAGATATACATTCAAACCAACTTTTAGAAGAAACTGAGATTGAGTAGATTTAAAAAAAAAAAGAGAGGCTTAAATATCTTAATTTGGTCAAAAGTTATGGAAGAAATAGAAATTACTTATTTATATATATAAATTATAAGCTTAGATGATCAATAAATAAATTTATTTGGTGTAAAAATGTAATAATTCACTTTTAAATTTTCCGCGTCACGCATGCTCATATTGTCAATCGCGTATGCTCCAATTGTCAATGGCGCATGCTCCGATTGCCAATCGCGCATATTTGCAATTGATCAACGCGTAACTTGATCTATAGCTAGGCACCTTCTGATAAATATAATTTTAGGTTATGTTGCTAAAGAAAGATATTTTTTCTCACAATTTTAATTTAATATTATTAATAATGTTACTATAATGTTGGCTAAGATTCTTTGTATCGTCTTTTACATTAATTGTAGTAATTTCTGATTTGATATGGATCATTTCCGATGTCAGTCTTTTATGCCAATTCTTTTTAGTGTCTAATATTTTAACATCATTAAAAGTAAAGGAATGATTATTCGTGAGCATATGCTTATTAATTACATAATGAGATTTGGCTTGTGTATATTGGATTGATACTCTTTAATTCGGCACTGTAACTGCCTTTTTGTTTCACCTACATACCAAGCATCACAATTTTTGCAGTTAATTTTGTAAACAACATTAGTTTTTGTTAATTTATCTGTAGCATCTTTGCCCCTTACAATAACATTACCAAACTTGTTACAAATTTTTGGTATCACTTTAATAGCCTTTTCTTTCATAGCGCCTGATACTTGTTCATAAAAATCGGGTACAAAAGGAATATTTCAGGCAAAAGGCATATCCTCCATAGAAAAGTGGTAAAAAAGGTATCTTATATCATGGATTTGTCATTGACAAAGTGCCCATCATGGGTCGAGCCACTATAGTGGTTTTCCGGACCTCTAAAGGTTAAAGTAGCTTTATAATTTGTTATTGTTTTGTTATTTGGTTGCGCATTATTATGATAATATTTTATTTTTTCTAATCTTTTTTTTTACGTTATGATTAATAAATTTGTTGGATATCTATTGTTCTCTAAAAACTTGTTAATTAATCGAATATTCGTTTTATGATATTTCTCATATGCTAGCAACATAGCCTTGTCCACCAATGTATAGAGCATTGCTCGCTTCTGCTGGATAGTATGACTAGACTTAAAATGTAAAAACCGTGCCGAGAAAGTCTCTTTCCGTTACCAATTTGTAATTACGTGAGTATTGTTATTCCTAATTAATGAAACTTCTAAAAAGTTTATATGTCCGTTAGTCTCTATTTCATTCATAAACTGCAACTTATTGTGATAACTATTAAAAACATCTAATACATGCAATAGTTTATTATTAGAGATGCACATGATTACATCATCTACATACCTATAATAGAATGTTGGTACAAATTCTAGTTTTTTTGAGGTATTCCTGTTGCAAATCTGCCATAACCATATCAGCAAATATAGGGCTAATCGAACTTCCCATAGGACTTCCATGTAATTGTTGGAAGTATTTTTCGTCCCATTGTAAAAATGTATTATGTAGAAGGAATTTAATAACTTCTAATACCTCGTGTAAAGAGACATTATATTTTTTGCTTATCAAATGGTATCGTTTCTCTATGGTTTTCAGAACTAATTCTTCTGGTGCATTGGTGAACAATGAGACTACATCTAATGAAATTATCATATAATCTGCAGGAATGTCGTAGTTGCTAAATTTTTTAATTAACTCCATACCATTTTTTATATATGATTTAGGTTTACTAATACTACTTGATATAATTTTTTCTATTATTTTGTACAATTTATTAGTAGGGCTACCAATGCAAGCAAAAATAGGTCGTAAAGGTATATCTTGTTTGTTTATTTTTGGTAACTCGTAAATCTTTGGCAAGGATGTCTTAGTCTGTGTCATTTCATTATTATGATATTTTTTATCCAGCAATTCTAATTAATTCCACTTTTTCATTATTTTATGTGTATCCTTTTCGAGTTTGATTAATGGAGTTGGATTCTTTTTGATTTGACAATACGTATTTCTGTCGAATATTAATTTTTCCATTTTATTTTTATAACTTTGAGTATGAATAGCAACCGTGACATTACCTTTGTCCGCGAATGTAAAAAATAAATTATTATTATTTTTTTAAAATTGTTTAGTTTTACTCAATCTCTGCGTAAAAATTCTGTCTTCATTTTTAATATGTTTAGTTTTTTCTAATATTATTTCCATATCAAGTCAGAAATTAATACAATTAATGTAAAAGATGATACAAAGAATCTTAGCCAACATTATAGTAACATTATTAATAATATTAAATTAAAATCAAATTTGTGAGAAAAAATATCTTTCTTTGGTGACATAACCTAAAACTATATTTATCAGAAGGTGCCCAGCTATAGATCAAGTTGCGCGATGATCGATTGCAAATATGCACGATTGGCAATCAGAGCATGCGTCATTGACAATTGGAGCATACGCGAATATATATATATGTATATATACATATATATATAGTTTAATAGTAAATGAAATAGTTAAATTGAATTTTCTTAACGTTCCTGCAAAATTTCAGTATTAGTTATCGTGTAATTTTTTCCATAAAATTGATTCAAAATTTACTGTCTAAACATAAGCTCATATGTCAGTATTTTTTCGATGCCGTTGAAACTAAGTTATGTTGATAAAGATCCACCATCGGTGTAAGAAACAAGATTTAATCATATTTTAATATATACTATTAAGAAATACAAAAATATAGGGGTTATCGTGTAAAATTTTTATATATCCTTAAAAACCTCGAAAATTTAAGATTTAATGTTGAAAATTAATGAGGGTAACCTTGTGACAAGGTATGTAATACCTGTCAAAATAATAAGCGAGCGAGTCCCAACACAAACTAGCCTACCTACCCTCACATCTCTAAGCCTACCTAACCTAACCAAAGCTCCCCAAATCCCCAATACTTCTCTTGGTTCCTTCCACCTAGCACAAGGAAGCAGCATGTCAGGAGAGGCGACACAACTTCCAGGAGGCTTCGCACCAGGACTATGAGGCAGCCTACGATGGCCCAAGGTGTCAGACTGAGCAGCACAAGCAGCGACAATACATCCAGGAAGCTGTAACACATTGAATAAACAATAATAATCCTAATTAGGAGGAGGCAAGGAAGCATGTAGTTGCACACAGTAACTGACAGCTACATGCTAGGAAAGGATTGGAAGTGAGGTTATGGTAATCACAACGTTATCATAACTCTCAATTAAGAACTAATAATCAATACGCAGCACTCCCTCGGGAACTAGATATTTACCTAGGGAGCAAGAGAGAGCTCATTGGGACGCCATCGAGGCAGCATCGGTCAACCGATTCACGACCGAATACCGATAGATATTTCGTGTGTGTGTGTGTGCGAGAGCAATTGACCGCTGAGCAGCAAAATTCCAGGAGACGATCTCCACTGCAATAAGGTGGGTGCACGCCCTGCACCGGTATTCCGCGATCTCTCCTGACTGTAAGTGTGCTTCCCGTTTACTCCCCTCTCCTCCTCTCGCGCAGCAAGCAGCAGCAGCTCGTACGCAGCCGAGCTTGATAATAAATTCGCCGCGATCGTACGCGGCTGGCGCCCAAACCATATTTTAATTTTTTAAAAAATTAATATTATTTTTTATAAATCAGTTGTTTATTTCGCCTTTGATGCCACGCCCTAATCCCCAGCGTGACCGTTACATTGGCGCCCAACGTGGGTTACCAACATCGGCACGTTTTTTTTTCTTATTATGCCGATGTTAAATTTATTATTATATATAGCAGCAGCAAAAATTAAAAACTTAAAAAAATATATAGTTAAAGTTGGATTATCTAAATTATGATAAAGTAAGCAGCAGCAATTCTTATGTTAAATAAAGTGTGAACGTCAAGCGTGACGGAGTTAAATAATTTAAGTACAGAAGCCGTAGCCATTTTTCCCTCCCCCCGCGTGAAGCACTCATACGGGAAGGAGGAAGCAGCCGCGTGGCCATGTTATCGTCCATCTTTAATTAGTAAACACGTGTCAAATATACACGTTGTATTAAATTTTACATTATTTAATTAATGAAATTAATAATTAATATAACTATTCAAATTATTTCTCTTCTCTTAAACAATATTTTTATGCAAAATAACTTGTTTTTTTTAATATATATTTTGATAATAACTTTTCATTTGTGCACAATATTTCTTTATATTTTATAATACTTATATTTATTTTATAATACGCAATTTAACATTTTGTTTCGCTTCCCCCCCCCCATCTCTCATCGCAGCCATACCATTCATTATTATAACCCGTTATTTTAATTTTTGCATTGTGCTAATCAATATTATTTGTGCTTTATATAATGTGGCCCTTATATATATACAATAATATATATCCAACAGTGAGCAAGATACATTAATATTTTCATTTTCTTTTTCGGGCAGAAGCTGCAATTTAATTAATAAATAATTCTGCAAACCCGTATTTAATTAATACATAATAAATAAAATTTTTATTTTTTCGTGCAAATTGAAAACATTATTTTTTGTTTTTGTTTTCTTATTTTCCCTACTAGCAGCCAAATAATTAACATTAATAAAACTTTAATTTTGCTTTTAACAAAGTAACCAATTAAGCAAATTAGCATATAAAAAATCAAATTTTTTTTTTATCTCTTTCCTTCTCTTCATTTGCTTTTCAACTAATTGCACTTAATAACCCCATTTCGCAGCAAACTTTATATAATTTTTACGCCTTTCCCTATTAGCAGCCGAGAACCTAAAAACCCGATATATTGTTATTACCCTTGCCTGATTTACCTTATTATGGATTGTTTCTCCCCTGAATAATATATAAGCAGATAGCCAGCTTATAAGAAACTTCAGCTTTAATTTTTAGTTTTTAACGTTGGGCTGTTAGTTTAATTGCGATAAGTATTGAGCTGCAGATTTATTGCGCCAAACTTATACCCTCCTCTTCTTAATTACTGATAGAATAATTAAGTTAAAATTCAAAATGGCAGCTAATTATAAATTAGGTAGCAAAATAAATATTGATAATGTAGCACAAGGTGCAGCGATAATTAGGCGCACCATAAATAATACCGCCGATGGGAAAATTACAATTTACTGCAATCAGCTTGATCTGAACATCGACGATGACATACGCACAATTCGTGATCGCGTAGCGCGATACGAATTAATTAGAAATTATGGCCCCTCAGCAGCAGAATGGAAACCAGAAGTAGATGGACGACACTTGGAAGAATTTAGCCCAATAGAAGAAGAATCTCTCCTGGATCTCTCCCTAACATAATCCGAAATTACGAACTTCCCCCTCCCCGAGCAGCAAGAGCACAAAATATTACATCTGGTCGGATGCTATACGTGGAACTGCAAACCGGACAATCGCAAGGACGGTACCAGGATCCACTGATGACAATGAGGGAGCCAACAGAATGCAACGAGGCAATAAATGAAAGATTGCTACATCCAGATACCGTCCACAAGCACAATCTACGTGCAGGCATTTAAGAACGCCGTCGCCAAGTGAGCAAGAGCAGCAAAGATTTTTATTGGAACCGATCATTCCAGAAATGTTATATACATCGCCAAGCACAACAGTATCGTTATTGGGAATAAACTCAACGTCGTATTACCCAATTATCACGCTTGCTCCAACCATCCAGACAGGTGAAAACTTATCAAACAACCCTTTTATACCGAATACAACTCCCGCAGCGACATGAAGCACACACATATATACGAACTCGCAGCTAAGAACGACAAGCAGCATACAACCCTCAGTATTCAGAGCAGTGCAGCAAACAGCAGCAGAGCGAAGACTGAACGAGCGTAACCAATCGAACCCTAACGACCCGAGAATCAGCACACACACAAGCAGCAGCAGAAAAATTCTCCCCAGCGTGCAATGGGAAGATGAATTAGCAGAGCAACAACAACGACGAGAACAAGCACACCAGAGCAGCATATCCGACGAGCTTCAAATCCAAAATCTAAACCCTGAAAGAAATACAACATTTAGCATCCCCCCTCCCCAGCAGCAGCCGCAGCAGCAAGCAAATACGTCGATGCCATCTTTTAGGAATTGTTCTTCAAACTGCAGCAATTTAGAGGATTCGCTTTTCATTAGAGAGAAAAGAACGGTCGAAATTTTCTCTGGATATCATATTCAATTTAAAGGGACAAGGAAAAGCGATCCCGAAACATTTCTAAGTAATCTTCAGGAATGCAAGGAGACATATAACCTCTCGATGGACGACATAATCAAAGCTCTCCCATCCATGCTCGACGATGAATCATGGGATTGGTTCAAAAGAGAAAAGAGCAGCTGGCGAAATTTTTTTGACTTTGTCGACGCAGTGCGACTGCAATATGGATCGGAGGAAATCCAGAGCAACTTACGGCAAATAGTAGAAAATCGCACGCAAGGTCCAAATGAAGACATCTCGACGTATCTTTCAAAATTACGAGGGATATTGGACCAAATTAAACCTCCGCTTCTGCTAGCAGATCAATTGGACAGAGCATTTCGAAATTTGCATCCTAGCTACAGATGCAAATTAGAAAGAAGCCAATTTGATAATTTTGCGCAGCTATAAAAGCTAGGCAAATTGGAAGAAGCTAGACGGTTCCTCGACGAAACATACAAGCCACCACCAACCTTGCAAGGTTATGGCTTAGCAAAATATGGTTACGTCGACCCGAAGCAGCAAATACCGCGCAGCCTAGCAGCAGTAAGTAGCTCGAGCAATCCCAAATCCTCATACCCTCCCCAGACCCCCAAAGAGCATACACCCAACTCCAAATACAATAAAGAACAGCGATATAACAAGCCCAGCATCCCCCAACCAAGAAGTGCAGCGTCAAACTTCCCTAAGTATATAGAAGCAGCAAAACGCGATTCCCCTAGACTAAGTAGCAGCAGCAGCACACAGCCAAAGCAGCCGTGGAATAAGGTAGTCGCCAACACCAGCCAGTAGCAATGGCAAAAAGCAGCAGCTACTCTGCAAAAGCCCGAATCGCCAAGGAGCCAAAGTCAGCAGCAGCCAAAGAGCAATAATAGAGCAGCAATAAGACCACCGATAATCCCCAACCATCCTCGGAAGCAGAAAGAGCCCTGCTTTATTTGTGACCAATTGGGTCACTGGGCAGCAGAGTGCTCTCAGGTATTCTGCTATGGTTGTGGAGATCAGGGAGTTATTATCTCTATTAGATATATTATTATCTATATTAGAGACTGCCCTAAATGCAGCACGAAGCAACAGGGAAACGGCAGCCAGAGAAAATAAGGACCCGTATTTTCTCACCCAAACCCCCCCTAGGGTCTCATCCCTCCCAAATAGCAGCTAACGAGTCCCTTATTCAGCAAATTCCAGGCATAGATCCCCGTTTATTTTTTAACCTAGAGCTCAATGGACACAAGCTTATAGCACTGCTCGATGACGGAGCAGTGCGATCCTTTATAGGCAAAGACATGAGTAAGGTGCTCCAGAAGAAGCTCAGGAGATCGGACTGCAAAGCAGTAAAAGTAGCAGACGGTACAACGGTACCAATTCAAGGTATTATCGACGTCTCTATAAATATTGACGGGGACAATCTACTTATGCCTTTTCAAGTAGTAGATGATCTACAGTATGATTGCATACTGGGGATCGATTTTAAGCGCAAAGTCAACATGAGGATAAATTATGAAAAGGATACGTGGTGGACTTCTAAGGGCATTATGCATCATTTTTATCCTCATGGCGAAGACCCAAGCTACATACCAGCCCTAATAAGCATTGGAGGACTCAAAAGAGCTACCCCTTCACAAGAAAAAATTTTGCAGCAGCTTCTAGATGAAATGATTTCCGCAGCCCCCAAGACGTTAGGCACTACAAACCTAACCGTTCATAAAATTGATACGCAAGAGCAGAGCCTATCAGGCAGACGAACCGCCGGTACTCGCCTAAAATGTTACAAGCAGGATATGCGGAGGTCGATAGAATGCTATGTGAGGGCATCATCGAACCTTACGATAGTCCATGGTGCAGCTGCCCCGTTATTGTCCCTAAAGGGAACGGAGCATATCGTTGCTGCATTGACTATAGGCAAGTCAATGCAGTAACTAAAAAAATAGCTTATCCCATGCGAAACATGGATGATATATTGGATCAGCTACGAGAAAGCCGCTACATAAGCAAGCTAGACCTGTCCCAAGCTTATCATCAAGTCCCCCTAGCCCCCGAAAGCCGAGAAATAACAGTCTTTGCCCTGCCAGGAAAGGGTTTATTTCAATTCACCCGCGTACCCTACGGTCTAGCAAACGCACCAGCCATGTTCCAGAAAATAATGGTCAATTTAATAAAGCCAGAGTGAGAACCGAATGTGTTCGCTTATTTAGATGATATAATCATCACTGCCAAAACCTTTGAGGAACACATTCGGTGGCTCAAAATAGTATTAGCAGCTCTTAAGAAAGCCAATTTGCAGCTAAACCGCGAAAAATCTGAATTTTGTTGCGCGGAGGTTACATACGTAGGTTATAAAGATAACCAGAATGGCCTAAAAACAAATAATGACAAAATAAAGCCGATATTAGAATACCCAGCCCCTACTAATTTAAAGCAGCTACGGAGATTAACCGGATTAATCGGGTGGTATTCCCGATTTATCGACAAATTAGCAGACTACCGAGCACCCTTGAATTATCTTACAAGGAAAGATGTCAGATGGCACTGGCACAAAGAGCAGCAAGAAGCGTTTGAGAAGATGAAATTAGCCCTCACCCAAGCCCCCCTTTTTGGCCCGACCCGATTTTTCCCTCCCATTTTCTCTCCAAACTAATGCCAGCGACTATGCAATAGCCGGAGTTCTCACGCAGGAGATAAACGGAGAGGAGCATCTGATATACTACGTGAGCAGAACCCTAAGCAAAGCGGAGCGGAACTACACCGTCACGGAAAAGGAGTGCTTGGCCGTGTTATGGTGTGTCGATCGACTCAAGGTTTATTTGCAAGGGGAAGAGTTCAGGGTAGTAACGAATCACCACAGTCTTCTCTGGTTGCATAATATTAAGGATCCATCCTCCAAAATTATAATATAAAATTTGTGCACCGCAAAGGAGCGTTACACAAAGTGCCGGATGCATTATCTCGAGCATACGATAACACCGAAGCAGTAGCAGCCATATCAATAGACAGCAGCGATGCTTGGTATCAAACAAAATTAATTGCAGTAGCCAAATTCCCCAGTAAATAGCCCGACCTAAGAATAGAGAATAATCTATTATACGCCCACCGTCCCAATCCCCTAGTAGATCCCCTTGTACCCGACCTCGATGCCTGGAAGCTAATTTTACCCCAAAACGACCGACCAAGAGCCCTATACGAAGCCCACTATACGCCGCAAGCAGGCCATCTAGGCAATGACAAGACATATGCTAGATTGGCTACATATTATTACTGGCCAGGAATATATATGGATACATGCCAATATGTTAAAGCTTGCCAAGAGTGCCAAGCTCATAAAAGCAGCCAACAAGCTCCCGCCGGTCTTATGGAAGGCAGGAACATCAGTGCACCCTGGACAGTAGTCGCAGCAGACATTATGGGTCCAAAGCCACCATCAAAACAAGACTTCAAATACATTATTGTATTTGAAGACCTATTCACGAGATAGGTGGAGATGAAGGCATTAAGAAGGGCTGATGCAAAGAGCGTATTACAAGCTTTCGACGAGCTCGTAATAAATAGATGGGGATGTCCCAAATAACTGATCACCGATAACGGAACAGAATTCGTTAATCGGATGGTCACAGAGAAGCTAGCATATTACGGGATTACGCAGTCTACAATCCCTCCATATTTCGCGCAAGCTAACCCTGTGGAAAGGGTAAACAGAAATATAAAGCCAATGATCAACAGCTATTTAGCTGATGATCATAGAAATTGGGGCACACATCTAGGCGAATTTTGTTTTGCACTAAACACGGTCGTACACTCCTCCACCAAATATTCACCAGCATTCCTACATTTTGGTAAGAACCCTATTCCCATAGCTCTGATCAAAAAGCACATTGAATCCCCAACCCAAATTCCCGCCCCAGATACGCAGCAATGGATAAAGCGATTGCATAGATTGCCAGCAATCTACGACCTAGTAAAAAAGCATACCGAAATAGCCACAGCCAAGCAAGCACGGTATTATAATAAAGGTCGTAGAGACGTACAGTACCAATTAGGAGATTTAGTTTATCGCCGCAATCGTGTGCTATCGTCAGCCGACGATAACTTCGCAGCTAAGCACGCACCCAAATATATAGGACCCGACAAAATAATTCAAATATTCTCCCCTAGCATATATTTAGTGGAGGATGAGAGCAGCAAACGACAAACTAAGGTTCACATTAGCGATTTAAAACGGTACGTCCCTCCCCGAAATGTAATTCCACCCCAATGTCCGCAAACGCAGCAGCAACAACTATCACAAAGCACTCGAATCGCGAACCCGCCCATTAACCCAGCTACCCGTAAAAGAGGTCGTCCCAAGAAATTATACCTGACCCCGATATGTCCCCTAGCAGCCCACCCAAACGTCAGCTCAGACCCCGGAAGTAATAAACAAAATACCCCCCTTTTATCTTCAGCAAGCAGCCACAGCAAGCAGCAAAACATTAAATAAAATAGACATTAGCAACTTAATTATAAGAATTAATTATTAACTCGAAATTCTCTCTTCCTATTTACTTTTTACTAACAGCAGCGTAATGTACTAACAAATACCCTAGCAGCCAAGAAATAATATGCACAAATTTCTTGTTAATTACATTGTCTTAAGAGAAAATATTTTAAAGTGATTTAATAAGCAAGCAAAATAATGACGCAGTAGCAGCAATATGGCAAAGCAGCAAGGCATGCACCAATCTTATAATTTAATAGCAGCACAATACATATATAATCGATATTTCAATTGCATTTAAAAATTTTTGGATAAGCTCCACCAAGGTCTGCGTGAACGATCGAGGGATTTTAAAAATATCTCCCTCGTCTGAGACCAATGACAGCCATTCTTCCGCTCGTTCCGGTTGCGGCTCTGAGTTGGTCGCGACTGACGTCGTTTCGTCTAGCTCGACGTCATCAAAGCCTTGCACCATCCTGTGCAGGTTCTCCTTAACCGCAGCGTTCTCCCGCAGTACCAGATACACTTCCTCATCTGGGCTAGGCTTATCAGACTCCTCGTCTTTATGTTCACCTAGCATATGCAGCCACCTATTTCTCCGTTGGAGACGGCTGCGAACTGCTGTGGCTTCATCCTCCTCCTGGTTAAACTCCTGGGCCGAATAGTTCCCTAATAGCCACTGGTGGAGTCACTCGGCTTTCCTATGAACCGAGCCTGCCGATTTTAGGTTCAAGGCGTCCAGGTGTAGTTCAATTTGCTCCCGGGTTTGCCACGAGAGGGGGAAAATAGGAATGCTTCCTCACCTGGACCGTACCAGGTAAATCGGGAAACTGTCAACGGGATACGTATGTCCAACGCGGTGCACCACTCACCTTCGTATTCACGAGACACCGCTCGAAATACGTTGAAACGGCGGGAACGAAAGCGAGTGATCTCCCCGTCAATCGCTCTTTCTCTCTCACTCCTCTGGGCGACTTGGCCTCGATCTTCCGTCTTTTCCGTGGACGGAATCCGGAGTGGTGGAGGCGTACGGATTTGCTCGGCGTGTTGGGTCGTGTGGGGGAAGCCTGTCCGCACCCACACCGTATCACACACACCCACGCTTCTCCAATAAAACACGATAAAAGAGTCCGCTATCTCGGCCTGTATTTACCGTGCGCGCGCTATATCGGTACTCCCAGCTGGGCGCGCACGATTCTCGCGCGTTCGTGCGCGCGCCGCGCTGTATATCCTCTTTCGCATTGCTTACCCGATCGGTAACTCGCTTACCGTTATAATATACATTAGGTAAGAGCAATTCTGTGCAGACGACGTTCATTCATCCAGAGAGGTCATCTTGGGATACCTGGAAATCATCTCCAGGAAGAAAATTTATTTCATCCTGGAGAACTTTTTTTCGAGATAACTAAGTGAAAATGATGTATATTCTCTAAAAAACAAAATATTTTATCACCTACAAATGCTAATGATCTCGCAATTAATAATGATTAATCATTATAATGAATATATTAATAGAATAGATGGTGAAAGTAAAGTATATTTAAAGGTTGATAGTATAAAAATTGATGAAAATGACAATATACATAAATCTATTTCAATTGAATTTTTGAATTCTTTAGTACCAAATGGATTACCACCAAATAATTTAATATTGAAAAAAGGAGTCATTGTTATGTTACTTCGGAATTTAAATTTAGATGCAGGATTATGCAAAGGTACTCAATTAATAATTACAAAATAAAATCAATTTACTCTACAAGGTCAAATTATTTTGGGAAAAAATTTTGGATGCTATTATAATTCCAAGAAAAGATTTAAGTTCATCAAGAAGAAGATAATTTCCTATAAGTCCAAGTTTAGCTAGGACAAAAAACAAATCACAAGGACAGTTGCTTGTAATAGTAGGCCTTATTTACTCAAACTAATATTTAATCATGTTTAATTATACATCGAATTACCAAGAGTCGAAATGAAAAAAATTTTAAATCGAAATTTTTAAAATCATCTATGATTTTAACAAATACAGAGGGAAATATAGTTAATAATGAAGAAAAAGAGATACATAATAATATAATAACTTGCACAACAATCATAGTTTTTAATGAAGGCGTTAATAATCATTAGGAACTAAATTATTATAGATTTAATCTACATTTAATAATATAGATTGCAGATATCCACATTATATTAAAATTTTATACTGTCAAAATGACGATTTAAGTATAAATTATGTTATATATCTTTAAATAGTTTGTAAAAATTAATTTTTTTTTTAATTCAATATAATCGCGGCACCCGAAGGAATAATTAGACATAGTGTTTGACTTTTTTATAGGCATTTAATTAATTTTTTAATGGTTTTAAAGTTTAAGTCTGAGCGTACGTCCGTACGTCCGTACAGGCAGACTTTTTATTTTTTAACTCTTCTTATATCTCTCTTGGATTTTCGAAAAAATGAATTTTATTTAATGAAAGTGAACGCGGAACCACACGGATTAATTAGTAATAGTGTTTAACTTTTTTATAGGTGTTTAATTAGTTTTTTAAATGGTTTAACCTCGATTATTTAAAACAATTATTTATTTGTTTATCTCGATCAGTTATAACTGAAGGTAACTTTAAGGACTGGACATCATCAAGAGGAAGGGAATTTTTTTTTTTATTTCGTAATATGCCAGCCAGTAGATAATGCCCCGTCGACCTGGAGGTAACAGTAGGAACCTGGACATCTTCTACAGGAAGAAAATTTTTTTTTTATTTCGTAATAGGTCTTTCAGTAGATATTTTCCCAATGACCTGGAGGTAACATTACCGACCTGGACATCTTCTACAGGTAGAACAATTTTTTTTTTATTTCGTAATATACCAGCCAGTAGATAATGCCCCGTCGACCTGGAGGTAACAGTAGGAACCTGGACATCTTCTACAGGAAGAACATTTTTTTTTTGATTTCGTAATAGGTCTTTCAGTAGATATTGCCCCGATGACCTGTAGGTAACATTACCGACCTGGACATCTTCTACAGGAAGAAAAATTTTTTTTTGATTTCGTAATATGCCTTTCAGTAGATGATGCCCCGATGACCTGGAGGTAACATTAGTGACCTGCACATCATCTACAGGAAAAATTTTTTTTGGTTTCGTATTAGGCTTTCCAGTAGATGTAACAGTAGGGACCTGGACATCTTCTACAGGAAGAATTTTTTTTTTTTTATTTTTATAATGAACCTTCTAGTAGATGATGCCCCGATGACCTGGAGGTAACATTAGGGACCTGGACATCTACTACAGGAAGAAAATATTTCTTTTTGATTTCGTAATAGGCCTTTCAGTAAATGTTGCCCCGTTAACCTGGAGGTAACATTAGGGACCTGGAAATCATCTGCAGAAAGAAATGATTTTTTTTAATTTCGTAATGGACCTTCCAAGATATATAGTAATTATTATAAATTTATGATAATTTTGTTAATAAACTAAGAGATATTAACAATATCACTAGAATGTAGGATGTAAGTAGTAGATCAATTCTCAGATATTCAGGAAAATTTAGTTCATTAAGTAGATATTAAATGATATTATCCACATAGTTTATAAAAATTAATTTTTTTTAATTCAATATGATCGCGGCACCCAAAGGAATAATTAGACATTGTGTTTGACTTTTTTATAGGTATTTATGTAGGAAAACTGTGACATTCTAAAATTATGAGAGATTTTGTTACTTTTATAATAAATATTACTTTAGGTATAGCAATGTATCCAACATCACTTATCAAATATAACTATATAACAGTAACAAAAATTGCTATATTGGATACTAAAAATTGTACTATAGTAAAATTTATAAAATAAAGTGTTACAATATTTAATATGTAATGTTATAATCAATCTTACGTAAATAGCAAATTTTAATATCAAAATAACAAAAGTTCTTACATCATATATAGTGAAATGTATATACTACATATATTAAAATTTGTATAATAAGTATTGTAGAAATATTTGATATACGCGTATACGTTCATTTCTTTTTCAGTATTCAATTGTTTTGAGACGACTTTTTAATTTAAGGCTATTCTAATTACTCCATTCGTCCAATAGGTGACGTGTATAACATTTTCTATTTTTCCAGTTCTTCTCGCAAATGCTCAAAAATGTATCAATTATATATAAGAAACAACAAGATATTTAGTTATTATGCGAAAATGTATCTTCCGTTCAGCGTATTGCAATGATAGCGATTGAAATAATATTTAAGTTTGTGACTAATAAGTGTAATGAATAAATATATGCGAGTGAATAAAAATTGCGATCAACTGCGCAAGAATAGTATATAATTAAATCTCCAAATATTAAATGTTTCTGTAGTACTTAATTGACAAAAGGAATTCCCCCAATATATACATTCTATTTCGAATTAATTAAAAACAAAATATAATTCATTTTGACTTCCTTAAATTCGCATTTAAAAAATACCAGATTGAATAATAAAATATGCTGACTTATATAATAAAAGTTACTATATTGAATATCAAAAATTACGATATTGGATATTAAAAGATATTATATCTAAATTTTACTATATAACATAGCAAAAATTATTATATTGCTGAGATGTCACACTTTTTCTATACAATATAGTAATTTTTAATATAGATTATTTTAATAATTATTATAATATTTTTCTCAGTGTATAAAAAGTGCTATTACCAAATTACCATTGACACACAAATTAATAAGTACTGCTAAATAAATAAAACAATTATTTGCAAAGGATGTATACATATCACATGACAATAAAAAATCAATAATAATTCCTTTATGAAAAGTGATATTGCTATAATAATTAAACTCTATTTCATACAAAAATAATTATTTTTATAGATAATTTCTATTTTTTTAATATTATCATTTTAATTCATCGTATAATAATAAGAAATTCATTAATTATTATACACATGATAATAAATCTATATGGGTACAATTTAATAAATAATATTTGAATGTAGTTAAATAATAAAATATTTTTTAGTTTAATTTAATATTATCTATTATATAATGATTTTTCAGCGAGCGAGCGTGAGCGAGTGAGGATTTTAGCTAGTTACAAATTAATAGAAAATTTGTTTCTATTGTCATTGATTTCATTATTTATAAGAAGGTAAATAACGGTGATCGTCTAGATTTAGCTACAAAAAAATTCTTTTCTATTTCCATTGAGTTCGTTACTGATAAGAAGGAACATAACGGACGGTAATCCTTTGCATTAAGCAACAAACATTTTATTTCTATTGCCACTTATTTCATTATTGTTTAAAAGACAAATAACGGTAATCGTCTGCATAAATCGACAAATTTTTTTCATACCATTGCCATTTTTTTTTTTATTATTTTAACGTCGCTCTTTTTATGCTCCCAAACCGGTGCTAATCAGCGACGGAGGTCATACGATGTCTTGGTGAAGAAAGCACTTGTTGAAAATACATTCCCCAGTGGTGCTTGTATCAATCGGTCGGGGCCGGGAATCGAACCTGGGACCTCCAGATTACGAGCCCGACGCCCTACCAACCGAGCCATCGCAGGCCTCATACCATTGCCATTGATTTCATTATTTATAAAACGGTAAGTAACAATAATCGTTTTTATTAAGCGACATTAATAGAAATATAAAGTATATCAAAGTATATCAAATTTTATCGAATCATATCACTACACATCAACTTATTATTGTAATATGTAAAAAGATTTAAAAAAACTATAGTTATATACATTCAATTACATTCAAATTGGCCAAAAAAATTTAAATAAAAGTTCTTAATAATATTTGTTTAAAAAATTAAGAAATGTTTGCAATTATTATAAAAAAATTATTAATTGTTATATTGAATAGTTTCTTTTTTAATTTTAACTCAAGCTGGTCCCCTTATAGCTACTTCATATTATATTATATTATATTCTATATGTATTCAAATACTTACTTGTATCTCTGAGTTTCGAAAGCAGGAACAACGAGTGCAACATTACGAGTTTCTCTTACATTTAATTGCATAATGTAACTTATTAGCAATTCATGTAAATCCTTTTGGGGTAGAAAATCAATATCTATTTGGAATACAAATGGAATGGTTATATACGCCATAGCTACATTTCTCAAATAATTAACAGGATAGAATTCCTACAACAATAAATATACATTATTTACAGAAAGTATGATCTTGCTTTTTAAATAATATTTAGCTAACCCCTTCTTTATAAACTACATGGTAAGCTATGTTTCTACGATTTCTCAGTTCAATTGAATTTTGAATAAAATATAAAGCATTTTGAACTTCAGCATCTGTTACGTAAAGAGCTATACTGATAACTCCAGACCAATGTTTAGATAAATTTTCCAAAAGCACAATTCTATCAATGCTGCATTGAGTAGCAAGAAAAACATCCACTGAATTATTGCCATAATAGTTCACTAATTATGGTATTTCCTGGATATTTCGGGAATATCTAAGGAAATTCGGGATGAATCTACCAATTACGGGATTTCCTGGATCTTTTGGGAATTCCGAGGTATTTCGGGATGATTCTACCTATTACGGGATTTCCTGGATAGTACGCGAATTTCTGTGGAAATTCGGGATGAATCTACTCATTACGGAATTTCCTGTATATTTCGGGAATTACTGAAATATTTCTGAGAGACTCCACTAATTACGGGATTTCCTGGATATTTCGGGAATTTCTGAGGAATTTCTGGATAACTCTACCATTTAAGGGATTTC
>CM047425.1:64961362-64983862 GCA_026168455.1 Theocolax elegans
ATTTCCTGAACCAGAATATATATATTTGTTACTGGTATGTATCTGGATCACCCTGTATAATATAAATGACTTAATAATATTATGACTTGGTATGTTTCTGGATCACCCTGTATAATATAAATATAAACTAAGTATGTGACATGCAGTTAGAACTGCCATGTCACAGATCATAGGTCAAGGTGACCTTGAACCTTTTGCTGAAGGTTATTAAGTTTTAGGTATGGATCGGCTCCGATCTGTACTTGTTAGACTTAGGGGTATTAAAAAGGTCAAGGGATTTCTTGTAATAATGGTATCCAATGGTGACCTTGGATTTGACCTAGCGTTAGACCTGAAGGTCGTTCGAAGGTTAACTTTTTTTTTTAATGAAAACGGCTATTTTTCAGAAGAACAATCAAAAGAGCGGGAAATTTCATTCGAACTTGCTATGGATTAACTCCAATCTGTAAGTTTGAACCTTCAAGATCATAGCGAGGTCAGTTTTTTTACATTTAGCGTTACCCAGGAATAACGACGTGGACGTAGTAAAATCTGTTCCCTTTGGGGTGCTTGATTAGCGTGAGTCCCCTTGCGTCTCTCGATCGGGATGCTTTATTTACATGAATTGATCAGGTTCTTACTTGTAATTTTTAACATATCGCATAAATCTCTATGTTATGAACTCGCATCTCACTAATCTTCAACTTTCAACCCTCAAAAAAAGAACTAATACTTTATCAACTAATGATCAATAACTTTATAAACTAATACTTAAACAAGTTTTAAATTTCCAATTATTTTATCTTTAAAAAATCTAGTTTACATGTAAAATTGTGGTACAGCTTTAGCTAAAAATATCAGATTATCACTATCATTTTTAGACGAGTATCACCGTTGTTATTTTTATGTTTTTCATTCTGATTGATTTTTGAGTAAGGTTTGATCCGTCAACTTAAAATGCAACGCCTCACTGAAAGAGAAAGAATATCACTTCTCATGATGAGAGGCTGGGGTCAAATGGAAAGATCGTACAGGGCAGTAATGAATGTTTTTAATGAAACATTTAGGGTTGGTAGAACTCCAATCGCACTCTCAACCGTTCACAATACAATTACAAAGTTTAATAATGTTGGCAGTGTTAGAGATTTACCTAAGTCTGGCAGATCAAGGTCAGCAACGGGTGAAGGGCAGTCACTGAATGTTTTATTATCATTTATTGAAAATCCGCATTCTTGCGGATACTCTTAAGAGCATAACAAAAGCAAATCATCTGTAAGCAAAATATTAAAAGAATCCCAATTTTCATCCATTTAAAGTGAACTTCGTTCACAAATGAAACGAAGACGATTTTGATCGTCGCGTTCAGTTTTGTGAAAACATGATGGCACTCATAGTTCAAGATCCTAACCTTCCATCAAACATAGCTTTTACAGATGAAGCAACTTTTCAACTAGACGGGACTTTGAACAGACATAATTGCAGATATTGGGCAGATGAAAATCCTCGCTGGATGCGTGAAGACAAATCGCAGTACCCGCAAAAATTGAATGTTTGGGCAGGAATATTTAATAACCGTATTATAGGACCATTTTTTATTGATGGAAACTTAACTGCTGAAAACTATGAAAATATGCTTCGAGTTCAAATAGTTCCTGCTATTAGAGAAATAGTAGGAGAGAACTTCGAAAATACATGGCTTTAACAGGACGGTGCAGCACCTCACTATGCACGAGACGTTCGCGCTTACTTAGATGAGATATTTGCTAATCGTTGGATAGGAAGAAGAGGCGCAATTGAATGGCCAGCTAGGTCACCAGATTTGACGCCGTTAGACTATTTTTATTGGGGTTATCTAAAGGATCGGGTGTACAAAACGAAACCCCGAAACTTGCAAGAATTACGGCAAAGGATCATAGACGAATATTGAAACGATCCAAAATAGTGTTAATGCTTTTTACCATCGATTAGCTTACTGTCAAGAAGTGAATGAAGAGCAGTTCGAGCACTTAAAGTAAGATGAGATTATTACTGCTAATAATTAAGTGTGAGAGACAAGGGGACTCACGTTAATCAAGCACCCCAAACGTGAGAGGCAAGGGGACTCACGCTAATCAAGCACCCAAAACGTGAGAGGCAAGGCGACTCACGCTAATCAAGCACCCCAAACGTGAGAGGCAAGGGGACTCACGCTAATCAAGTACCCCAAAGGGAACAGATTTTACTACGTCCACGTAGTTGTTCCTGGGTAACGCCAAATGTAAAAAAACTGACCTCGCTATGACCTTGAAGGTTCAAACTTACAGATTGGAGTTAATCCATAGCAAGTTCGAATGAAATTTCCCGCTCTTTTGATTGTCCTTCTGAAAAATAGCCGTTTTCATTAAAAAAAAGTTAACCTTCGAATGACCTTCAGGTCTAATGCTAGGTCAAATCCAAGGTCACCATTGGATACCATTATTACAAGAATTCCCTTGACCTTTTTAATACCCCTAAGTCAAACAAGGACAGATCGGAGCCGATCCATACCTAAAACTTAATAACCTTCAGCAAAAGGTTCAAGGTCACCTTGACCTATGACCTGAGTACATGTTTAGACGTAAAATTTCTCGCTCTTTCGATTGCTGTTGTCAAAAATAGGGGTTCCCATTTAAAAAAACAAAGTTGACCTTGCAATGACCTTGAATGACAAGTTGAAGGTTAAATCCAAGTTCACTACTGGATTCGTTGTAAAAAGTTACTTAAAGAATGACCTTCACCTTTTTTAAAAAAGCTTTTACCTGGAATATTTATTGGGTGTATCGTTACTTTTAGGACACCCTGTATAACAGTATGAGTAGGACTGCAAACATGTAAGTATGAAGCTTGAGAGTATCGCGAATAAGAATAGAGCTCTCAAAATAATTGCGTATATCTCATAATATTATTTTATATTTTATGTATTGGGGCCAGTTGTCGTTACTCTATTATTAATATTTTAATCTTTGTTATATCAGCAAAAATAATAACACACAATACAGCGCGTATACAGTACATAGATTTGCAGCCAAACAGCTAGTCAATACACTAATACACCGCACTATTAGCGCCGGCTAATAAGATAGGAATGTAAATAAGCGATAAATAACAACGTAATTACCCCCACCAACTTTAGCATTATTCTAAGCATCTGAAAATCCCAATCAGAATAGTAATTAGCAGCGTTTTCTTGTAACTTAACAATACCTTTGTTATTTTGATGAATTTACGACTACCGCGTAATTTCGGTTTGGTGGGGGGGGGGGGAGGGGGGGAGTTATGACAATGTGCTTTGCACATGTCAACATTTGAACAAACTAAACGAATAAACCTAAGCCCTTCCCTATAATTCCCTACCCGCACTCTAAATAAGTATTACCTACCCTCTGAGACAAAAAACCTACCCCAAGCACAGCACACATAAACAGCCGAAGTACTAGGGTGGTCCTGGCGTTGAAGACGGAAGGCTATGTAACTTCCAACGCCAACCAGTATACAGTTGTAAAAGGGCAACATAATTAATATAAATGCGCATTAAGAGGCCAAGGAGCAAGGAAGAAGATATACAACTATATGTAGAGGACGTGGAGCAAGAAACTACAGGTGCAGCTATATGTAAACACTATAGCTTGCCACGAGACGTCGTTGCAATGGAATAAATAATACTTAATGTATTATATTATTTCGTAGTATGTATTAAATATTATATCTTAAAATCTCGCACGTTGTTATTGTTTCGTGCGTTGCCTCTTCAAGGCCACGAAACACGCGTGTTTATGTCGACGACCGAGGATGTGTGCGAGCATCCGTATATACAATTGTTAATGTGTGTGTGTTAGGTACTTTTCGGGAATGCGACAATTCCCGAAAAGCTCAGTACGCTACCGGTCTTGACCGCGACAGCATCATCTTTTACACATCGTCACGTTTAGTTTCGCGCGCCACGGGAAGTACCGGACCGGTTCGTCCGTGCTCCGGGAAGCCGTACGCGAGTGCTCGTGAGTTCGTGTGAGTGCAGTGCGAAGGACCAAATACCTCGGGTTGAGTGTTCCCCGAGGTAGGCGAATCACCGCGGCATCAGGCCGCACCTGCAGGATACCGTCGATGACGACGGGAAACCGGGCCGACTCCACCGGCCAGCAGACGTCGGGGCGCCGACGGACACCAGGGCCTATGGACAACCCAGCCCGGTAAGAACCCGACATTGGTCGGTATACGTTAGAGTGTGTTGTGTGTGTGTGCACGTATGTTTGTTCGATAGCATACCGGTGCTACCGAAATCGATTGGGTATTGCGCGGGGCGAGCACGGGGGCAGCCCCTGCTTGCCGCGTATATACCACGCGACCGGGAGAACGCCCCGTTAAGTATTGTCGGGCACCTCCGTGTAACTTATTAAATAAATACTTATTTGTTCTATTTTAATATAGCGGTCGCGTTATTATTTTAACTATAAATTAATCCGCAAGCAACCTTCCGATTCCCGATTTTCCCGCCACGTGTGTCGGTACGTAGGAGATCGTCCTATCTCCGCTACCGTGTCCCGACGGGTTAACTATTAACCCACGGCGACGACGAAGACGCGTTCTTCGGGGCCGTCGTCCCTGTATTAATAAATAAATAACTTGTAACTGGTATTAGGACGAAATACCACGTTACAAATGGCGACCGTGACAGGACGGTAGTTGTACCGCCTGCGTGTCGAGGAGATTTCGGGTCGGTGAATTCTGTCTTATTTTTTTTAAAATAAGTGTTTCTTCTATGTACAGGTTTACCTGTATTTAGATAAGAAATAGCGGGTTATTTATTTTTAAAATTTTTGTTTTGCAAGTCGCGGGTGTGTGAGAGAGAGAGAGTGGGAGAGAGCATATATGTTTATAATGGCATGGATGCATGCCATTATGATTGAATCGTGTGTGTGAGTGAGAGAGAAAGAGAGAGAGAAAAAAATTTGAAATTTCGTGTTCGCGTTAGAGTAGGGACGCGCGGGTATCCCTAGCCGTATATTGTGGTTGTGTGTGTGTGAGAGAGAGAGAGAGAGAGAGAGAGAGAGAGAGAGAGAAAGAGAGAAAGAGTGAGAGAACCAGTGCGTGAGAGTGAGAAAGAAACATTGCGTCGCGGAGTCGTGTAGTGCTGAGTGAGCACGAGTCCGCTAGTGGGAGAGAGAGAGAAAATGCCAACTAGCCGGCGATAGACTCGCGCGGTGTAAGTGTAACGAGAGTGAGAGAGAGATAACATATACATTATACGGCATATATCGCGCGGTTATTCTTCGTTGCTACGCAAGAAGGAAAATTTCCCCCTCTGCGCAACCGTAATTTCATTTTTAATTTCATTGCATGAATTTTGTTAACTCGCTTTAAAAGCGAGTTTAACAATTTGTGTGTGTGTGAAATATTTTTGAGTTCGACTCACTGATATTGTATCAGTTCGAGACGACCAATAATATTTTTATCGCTTATAATTATTAATTTTATTATTATCATTATTATTATTATTATTATTATTATTATTATTATTACTATTATTAATAATTTACTTTTGTTGTAATATATATACTTTTGAATTAATTTTTCGAAGATGTTATCACGCTGTTAGTCAGCTGATAATTTCGAAATTATACAATAATATTTTTTGTTGTGTGGTAATAATTATTAATATTATTATAATTAATTTTGACATTGTCTGTTAGTCAGATAAGTCAAAGTTGATAAATCTTTTTGTAGTACCGTCGCGATTTTGGCTCGCATTAGTGCCGAGACACATCGTGATATCGGTGTTACATTTATATTTATTGTTAATATTAAAAATCAAAAACACCTTTCAAAAAGGTGTCAAAACCCGCAAGTATATGTGTTATTCTAATCAAACTTTGAAAATTGTTATCTGATAAATAAAATTGTTATCTGTTTGATAAATTTTAAAGTATAAGATAAAAATATCTTTGATTCTAATTCCCATATTTTCTCTACTTATTTATATTTTTATTACACCTTTTCTATATCTAACTTATATTCCATAATATTTTTCTGCAATTGAAAGTATTCAATTCGAAAACACCTTCCAAGAAGATGTCAAAACCCGCAAGTATTGTGCTATTCTAATCAAACTTTGAAAATTGTTATCTGATAAATAAATTCTGCAATTCAATCTGACATTGTTATCTGATAAATAAATAATTTTAATTTCTAACTACCTTATTTTATCTATTTCTTTGAATTTTAATGAAACATTTTTATAAATATTACGAAAATTTCGTAAAAAAAATTTCTGCAATTGAAAGAATTGAAATCAAACTGAAATCGACAAGTATTTTGAATCGTACCATAACTTTATATTTTATATAAACATTTTTATATATATTACTTAAACTTCGTAAAAAGTTTCTGCAATTGAAAGCACTGAAATCAAACTGTAATCGACAAGTATTTTGAACCATGCAAAAATTTCTACCAATCTGAATACAGATTTTTTTATATGAAAAGTATCTTACACTATTATTTTTCATTTCTGGCCCTCACATGTTTTACAGTAATAAATAAATAATATTCTAATGATATTAATTTGTGCAAAATTAATTTCTGCAATACTAATAAAATGGACATTTCTTTTTTATTCTTTTAAATAATAAAATAATACTTGCACCACCGTTGGTTAAACGCTTCATATATGTGTTAATACTGACTTACTAATGTATTCCTTTACATTTATGAAAGTATATAATACCGTGAAGAAACTGCAATGAGTAATAATATATAAATATTGCAATACTATCTGGCAATTTTAATATCCTACATCACCAATGATAAAATAGACATCATTATTTTTATCTGTAACAGGGTTATTCTCGTACGTCAGGAGTGTCTTAATTGTCCTGTGCATATCCTCAATGCACAGGAAATATTTTCCGTGTACCGATCAGCTGTTTTACCAGACAGCTAACCGATCGTCAGAACCGTCCTTGAAGTGGTGCGAGCTAGCCTCAAGCTCCGCACGACGACGTCTTCCCTGTGTACAATGTGTGCACTTACCTAGTGCACACTTATCCTCCGTCGATGCTCGTACTCGGCTACTCAGTTATGTGTCGTGCGCAGTACAATGCACGACACCCGCGGGGCATGGCGGTATTCGCCTTCGGGATAAGGTGCGTTGGAATATTAATAAAATACTATGTCGGGTATACTATTAAGTAACAAATTTTTTACGATCACGAGAAATAAACGGTGCTATGACAAATTATGAAAAGTACAAGGTCGGGCCAAGGCGATGCTATTCCTTGGCTCAAAAGTAAACAACTATCCTGCTGTTAACAGGTTAAAAATACGTGTGTGTGCGCCCGCCGCTATTCGCGTTGAGATTCGACGGGTTGGCCGATCTCGAGGACGAGGACGATTCGCCAGGTACGAGTTACCTGGCTGTAAAATGCGTTGACGCGGTTAGGGTCGTGCCGGAGTGTTAAGCACTCCGGTTTGCCGTATACGCGCCTAAGTTGCAGAGAGAGAGACGCGATGAGAGCGGTTATCCTCTCGCTTGCCTCGCGTATCCCGTCGTTACCCGCGCTTACGCTATTCGCGATCACTCGCTCACGCCTGGCCAGGTCTTACTTGAAATCCGCAACGATCCAGTTGGCTACTTCCTGGTGTTCGATCTCTCCTTCCCCTCCTTCTAATTGTCTCTCCGTCAGCTCTTTCTCCCGTATGATTCTCGACTCTCTCTTTCTCTTCCTCTTGGCACTCGCGGTACCGCGTTCGTTCGAGACTCGAACGATACTTCCGGTGTGCCGTGCACACCGGCTCTCCGACGCGCTCGCGCATGCGCCTTACGCGTCTTCAACGGTAGACTCACGCGATCGGTACGATTTTCACACCCCCCTTCCAGACGCAAGGTATATTCCTATATATCATGCTCTGACCTTTCCTAGACGCGTCAGGATGTGGTTAGGGGTCTGATACTGACTGAAATCGCTTTATTTCACGATTTCGATAGCCAGGGGATTTTCACCCTGGTGATCTCGTCCTGACTCAGATTTGTCAGGAGCTATCGGCTCTTTCTGACTTAGCTAGTGGTGGTTCGACCGACTGGGGTATGTACATAGGTTATGTATCCCCTACCAACTACACACAAAATAGCGTTAGTGCTCTTTCGTCTTTTCGACGGCGAACTCGTTGAATCGGGTTCAGTATTGACATCCGTCTACGTCAGCCAATTACTTGTGTTGCGATTAGTACATTTTTAATTGTCGCTTTGCTTGCGCACGCGTCTTTCTACGGACTACCGATGACCCTGATCTCTCGAGTACGGATTCGACGTCATTATTTACTACACCGCGTTTCACTATATTCTTCTCGTGGGGTCTCGCGACGGTTTTTGCGGATTTTCGCGGACGGCCGCGCTTTCGTGCGTTCGGCGTTTTGACTCTCGCAGGAGTCTGTTTTCGCACGCTAATGTCACCCGCTATGACTCGCGCAGGAGTCCGCACGCAGTTTGGTGACTGTACGCTCGCATGGGGCGGGTCAGCATTGCCGGAGTTGTATCCGTCGACTCGTGGACGGTGTTGTTCAGCGAGAATACAAGCTCCGGTAGTTTCTCGTCCCAGGTATTGTGGTTTTCCTCTATGAAAGCCACAATCCTGGTTTTCAATGTTCGGTTGACGCTATCAACCGGATTCGCTTGGGGGAAATATGGCGGGGTGGTGGTATGATGTATCCCCACCTCCTGTAGGTATTCGTCGACGACCTTATTTTTAAATTCAGTACCGTTATCCGAAAGAAATACCTCGGGAGTACCAAATCTTAAAACTATTCTCTCTTTGAACTCCTTGAGAATGGTTTTCGCGTTGGCTTTGCGAATTGGTATACACTCCGCCCACCGGGTGAACAGATCCAAGAATACGAGGATGTATTCGTATCCGCCCTTGCTGCTTACAAAGGGTCCGGTGATATCCCCTGCCACGACTTGCCAGGGACGGTCGACCGTGCGTTTTCCCATCAGTCCTGCAGGTGGTCGCTGATCCACCTTGCATTGTTGGCAGACGAGACAGCGGCGCACGTAGTCCTTCACGTCGGCGTAATAACCTGGCCAGTAGTAATACTTAGCCAGACTGGCAAACGTCTTCTCACGTCCAGCATGGCCAGACGTAGGAGAGTCGTGGCTTTCCTCGAGGACCGCTTTTCGGTGTTCCTTTGGAATCACTAACTTCCACGCGTCCTCGTCTCCGAGTGTTTCGTCGATCAACTCGTTCGGCTTGTGGAAGTATAGTCGTCCTCCGACACACTTCCAACGAGGAAAATCCCTTGGACTGGATTTAACTCGTTTCAGCCAATTCTGAAACCACTCGTCTTGGGACTCCTCTACCCAAGATATTGCGTCGATGGCGAGGGCCTCCTCCTCGCTCATTCGCGATAGCGCGTCAGGTACGTAGTTCAGGGCGCCTTTTCGATGCTCCACATCAAAGCTGTGTCCCTGTAACTCAAGTGCCCATCGTGCTAATCTACCCGTCGGACTGTGTAAACTACGCAGCCAACGTAAGCTACTATGGTCGGTTATAACGCGGAAATGATAGCCTTCTATGTAAGGTCTATATTTACCAATCACCCATATAACCGCCAGGCACTCTCATTCCGTAACGCTATAATTGCGTTCGGCCTGGTTTAACGTCCTACTGGCGACTTCTAGTACTCTCTCTTCCCCATTAATCACCTGGAGAAGTACTGCGCCAATGCCAGTGTCGCTCGCGTCTGTTTGTATGACAAACTGCACATCGAACTCTGGCCTCGCTAGGACGGGAGCAGTTGCGATCAGCGCCTTAATCTGATCGAATGCCTGTTGCTGCTCCTCGAGCCATTCAAACTTACGGTCCTTCTTGGTAAGCCTTGTCAGCGGCTCGGCCAAGGTAGCAAAGTCTCGTAAGAATTTCCGGTACCACGAACCCATACCAAGCAATCTTCTAAGTTGTTCTAGATTCTTTGGCGCCGGATAATTAATGATCGGCTCGATTTTCTCGGGGTTTGGCCTGATTCCATCGCGGTTCACCAGCACTCCGAGATATTTTACCTCAGTACGTCCAAATACACTTTTATCCCGATTCACTGTGAGACTAGCCTCGTTGATTCTCTTCAGGACATACTTTAGCCACTTTTCGTGTTCCTCGAAGGTCTCTGTGGCAATGATTATATCATCGAGGTACGAAAATGCATAGGGCTCGAACTCAGGCCCTATGATTTTGTCCACTAACCTTTGGAACGTGGCTCCCGCCTGGGATAGGCCATAAGGCATCCTTTTAAATTGGAATAAGCCTAGCCCAGGTACTGTGAACGCGGTTATAGCCGCTGACTCCGGTCTTAGCGGTATCTGGTGGTACGCGCTACTCAAGTCTAGCGTGCTGATGTACCTCGCGTTCTTGAGCTTCCGTAGTATGCCGTCCATGTTAGGCAGCGGGTAAGCATCGGTTTTCGACCCTGCATTGACCTTCCGATAGTCAATACAGAACCGATACTTCCCGTTAGGTTTACGGACCATTACTACGGGGCTCGACCACCCACTGGTTGATGGCTCGATCACCCCTGCGTCGAGCATCTCTTTGACCTGGTCGTGCATCTCTTCCTCTATTCGCTTAGAGACGGGATAATATTTCTGTTTGATTGGCCGCGTCGCACCCACGTCGATCGCGTGCTCAATCAGAGATGTACATCCCAACGGCCTCCCCGTTGTACCCAGGTATCGGTCAGCCAGTGTATGCAGTCTTTCTTGCTCCTCTGGCAATAAGTCTGCAAGTCCTATCGATGCTATCTCGAATGCATCGATTCGCGATATGCTCGCTACTTCCAGATCTACGGACTTGTTGGCCGCTTTGATCCAAAATTTATTCTCGTTTGGATCCAAAACTGCGCCAAAACCACGGATGAAGTCCGCTCCGACGTAACAGTCGATTTGATCGTCCGGAAGTACGGCTACGCGAATATCTCGCTTTATCCCGGCAACCTCGAAAGGCAGGTCTACGTAACCAGCGATCGCCACCGTCTGGATTCCTGGCACTTTCGCTTTCCTTCCGTTGCTCGGGATGAGTGGACAGCCGCAGGCCGTGGCCAATTGTAGACCAATTGAACCCATTACCGTGCGCGATGCTCCCGTATCGAACAAGGCGCGTACACGGTAGCCAGCAATGCCCACTTGGACCCACCAGCGAGTTTCTTTTTCACTCGGAGGGTCTTCTCCTCCAGCCCTATCATCCTGATCTCTAGTAGCGGCCGCTATCTGGTGTTGATCTAACTTTTTCGTCGATCCCACAGATGTCCACTAACCTTTGGAACGTGGCTCCCGCCTGGGATAGGCCATAAGGCATCCTTTTAAATTGGAATAAGCCTAGCCCAGGTACTGTGAACGCGGTTATAGCCGCTGACTCCGGTCTTAGCGGTATCTGGTGGTACGCGCTACTCAAGTCTAGCGTGCTGATGTACCTCGCGTTCTTGAGCTTCCGTAGTATGCCGTCCATGTTAGGCAGCGGGTAAGCATCGGTTTTTCGACCTGCATTGACCTTCCGATAGTCAATACAGAACCGATACTTCCCGTTAGGTTTACGGACCATTACTACGGGGCTCGACCACCCACTGGTTGATGGCTCGATCACCCCTGCGTCGAGCATCTCTTTGACCTGGTCGTGCATCTCTTCCTCTATTCGCTTAGAGACGGGATAATATTTCTGTTTGATTGGCCGCGTCGCACCCACGTCGATCGCGTGCTCAATCAGAGATGTACATCCCAACGGCCTCCCCGTTGTACCCAGGTATCGGTCAGCCAGTGTATGCAGTCTTTCTTGCTCCTCTGGCAATAAGTCTGCAAGTCCTATCGATGCTATCTCGAATGCATCGATTCGCGATATGCTCGCTACTTCCAGATCTACGGACTTGTTGGCCGCTTTGATCCAAAATTTATTCTCGTTTGGATCCAAAACTGCGCCAAAACCACGGATGAAGTCCGCTCCGACGTAACAGTCGATTTGATCGTCCGGAAGTACGGCTACGCGAATATCTCGCTTTATCCCGGCAACCTCGAAAGGCAGGTCTACGTAACCAGCGATCGCCACCGTCTGGATTCCTGGCACTTTCGCTTTCCTTCCGTTGCTCGGGATGAGTGGACAGCCGCAGGCCGTGGCCAATTGTAGACCAATTGAACCCATTACCGTGCGCGATGCTCCCGTATCGAACAAGGCGCGTACACGGTAGCCAGCAATGCCCACTTGGACCCACCAGCGAGTTTCTTTTTCACTCGGAGGGTCTTCTCCTCCAGCCCTATCATCCTGATCTCTAGTAGCGGCCGCTATCTGGTGTTGATCTAACTTTTTCGTCGATCCCACAGAATTCGGGCTGAGACAGCCGCTACATCTCTCGGACTCAGCTGATGTCGTCGGCACTTCCGACGACTCTTTTGTTGCCGAGCTCTCCTCACAGAGCTCCGCTGTGATCGGGATATCTATTCGGGTCTTACGCGGGGCAGGAACGGGAACGACCCTTTTCAACCGCTTCTGTTTGCGTTTCCCGAACAGTCCGGACAATCTGCGCGCTTATACCCTAGCCGTCCGCAACCAAAGCATTTCAATGGTTGTGCGGCTTGCGGTCTCGCGCTCGCGTTCTGATTGTCTGTTTTCTCTTTCGATCCGCCGTACGTCCTTTCGGCAGAACCCTTCGCATTCTTCGTCCGATTTGGTTCCATCGGTTTACCAATTCCGCTTCGGGATGTGGTCATCGAAAGGACGAATTCTCTCATTTTCTCTTCGAGAACTTTGGCCAGCGTCTTTGCCAAGTCCTCTGGTGGATTCTTCTTCGTATGTAGATTTGGTGTTAGCGGCTGCACCGCTACAATTTTCGTTTTGGCCCTCTTTTCATCCTTCGGTTTGTATGCCGACTCGGGGATTAGGGCCGTCTCGGGTGGCGGAGGGTGTCTATACGCTTTCCGTCCCTCCAGCGTAAGCTCGGCTTCGACAGCAAGATCGAGAAGAGTGTGGATCGAATCACAATCCGTCCTGCGCACCAAATTTTGTATTTCGGGGCGCAGGTTGCCGTGCAGTGTGTCTAGCTGTTGCTCGATCCTTGGGATTGGATCGAGCCTTCTTATCATGTGGACTAGACACGTAATATAATCCCGTGTTTTCTCGCCGGGTCCCTGATAGCGAGAATTTATTTCGGCAATCAACCTCTTCTGAAACCGCCTATTTGTTCCGAACCAGTGACGAGCTTCTTCTTGGAATTCAGACCACGTCGACCACGTATCTCTTTCGTTTTTGAACCAGAGTACTGCAACGCCTTTGAATAACTCTGGCAGTGAGCTTAGCAATTCGGATTCTGAAAGATTGGCCAGAATCCGACATTCCTCGACTCGTTCGAGAAATGAGTCTATGCTCTGGTCGCCATCTGCTGAGAACTGTAGTCCCCATTTCCGGACAATTTGACCGACGTCTCTCAGTGACTGTCCTGCACTTCTTTGCCAGGTGCTGTTCTCGGTCCTGGTACCACTCGTATTTCCAAGTCTTTCCTGACCTTGGAAGTTCCCCCCCTCCCAGGCTTGGCCGACTCTCCTTGCGAGTGGTGTTGGGGGGTCAGGTTGTGGTAACTCGGTTGTATTGTCCAGGTAATGGTACGTCATTGTGTCCTGGAATCCTACTTGCTGTCGTTGGCTCCGGACTTCGTGTCGTGGCTGGTCTAATCTGGTGCTAGTTAAAATAGGCTGAGCTTGCGCAGCTGTCAGCGCGTTTACTTTTTCAGTTAATTGTTTGACTGTGTCTGACATTCCCTGCATAAAATTTGCGAATTCTAGTGGGATTTCAAATGATCCACCGTCTGTTGCAGTAAGTCTTATTCTGCTTGGATGTTGATCATCGTTTGAAATACTGTCGGCAGCTTTATCATTCGTTGATGTTGATTCCGTGGTTTCTTGCAATATTGCCGTGGTTTCATTGTCTTGGAGGTGTTGAACTCTTCTACGATTTGTTTCCATATTTTCTTTAACTTTTTCATCGTTGTTGAGAGTTAATAATGGATGTCTTGTGTTGTCGTCGATTGTCGAGTTCTCCCACGGGTGTTCTGCCGAGATATACTTTGTGATAAAACTTTGCCTGAGTTCCTCCCGATGGTACCAGACGGTGATTTCATCCTGCTCAGGTTCTTCAACGAAATCCCTTGGCTCGTAATCTCCTAGGAGCCATTTTGTCAGACGACTTAACTTGTCAAATTTATTGCCTGTATCTTTAAGTGACAGGTCGTTAAGATATTGACAAATATCTTTGTCTCTATAAAAAAAACACCAGTCTTCAATCTTCTGTTGTGTCGAACACGCCATATTTATAATAACGATTTAAATAAATAATTTACAATAAATATAAAAAAATAATTCAATTCGCTTTACCGGAGCAGTCCAATTGCGCGGCTATCGTGGGGTCGTTCGCTCGCGTTTTCCCTAAGGCGCACAATTATAATCGCAAAATACAAAAAATATATATATATATACGGACTATACGGCCTAATTATTGGATTGCTCTGGCTTCGTCCTACCGTGTACGCTAAGGTAAGATTGCGTGGGTTATTGCGAGTCTGGTTTGATTACGCCAGAGTAGGAATTTAATAATTAAATAATAAATATTAAATGTGGGTATTACAATCACCTCTTTAATTTAAAACAATTAAAATAACCCGAATAAAACAATTAGTGTTTTATTTTTGCCCAAACAATCTTTCAGCACGTCAATTAAAATTTATTGAGACGTGTATCAAGATAATTCTGATTGATAAATGAAACTAAAGAAAATTTATAAATAAAAGGAAGACTTTAATTATAAGTCTTTTTATTTTTATAATACTAAATTAATGCCAATTAATTAACTAATTAATTAATTGGTTGAAGCTTAGCGTACACTTTACACCAAATCTATTGTCTCTCTCTCGCCTATTGTGCTACGCAGAAATATACGACGAGAAATTACAATTTCTATATGGTATCGCTCGCGATGTCTACGATTTTATGACGCACACACTTTATTTTTCAATTTGTGAAATCGTACTATTCACTTCGAAAAATTTTCCAGATTACCGCAAAAAAAAATACATTTTCGAGGATTCCAAAATAATTCGAAAGATTCGGAAAAATTTACGAATTCCGAAAAAATTGGAAAAATTGGAAAAATTCCGAAAACCTACAAAAATTTTGCAAATATGAAAAATTTGAAAATTTTCTAAAAATCTAAAAAAAATTATGAAAGATTTTTAAATATTGAAAAATTTAAAAAAATCTTGAAAATCTCGAAAATTTGAAAACCTCGAAAAATTTAAAAATTTCTAAAAAATTTGAAAATTTCAGAAAATTTGAAAATTTCGGAAAATTTTGAATAAACTTGAAAATTCTGAAAATTTTCTAAAATTTGAAAAAAAATTGAAAATTTCGGAAAATTTTTAAATTTTTGGGAAAATTTGGAAAACTTGAACAAAAATTTTCAATTTGGGAAAACTTTAATTTGTTTATAAAATTTATATATGTTATAAATTATTACTTTGGTAAATTTATCTATCGGATTTTAAATTTAATTTAAATCGAAAATAATAATTATTATTTCGAGTTAATTCCAGGAATTATGTTCGAGTGTACTCGGCTCGTGTTGTTGTTTACATATGTTCGTCGCGACGAACTCGCAACGTACTCGCAACCACTCGTTGCGGTTTATATGTATAACAACGTACGAAGTCGAAAATTCAACTAAATGGAAAATTTTTCCTATCCCGAGGAAACTCGCGTTTTGGTTATCACTTGCAATATTTTTCCCTATCCCAAGGAAACTCACGTGTTGGGCGCCAGTTGTAACAGGGTTATTCTCGTACGTCAGGAGGGTTTTAATTGTCCTGTGCATATCCTCAATGCACAGGAAATATTTTCCGTGTACCGATCAGCTGTTTTACCAGACAGCTAACCGATCGTCAGAACCGTCCTTGAAGTGGTGCGAGCTAGCCTCAAGCTCCGCACGACGACGTCTTCCCTGTGTACAATGTGTGCACTTACCTAGTGCACACTTATCCTCCGTCGATGCTCGTACTCGGCTACTCAGTTATGTGTCGTGCGCAGTACAATGCTCCGTCAGCTCTTTCTCCCGTATGATTCTCGACTCTCTCTCTCTTCCTCTTGGCACTCGCGGTACCGCGTTCGTTCGAGACTCGAACGATACTTCCGGTGTGCCGTGCACACCGGCTCTCCGACGCGCTCGCGCATGCGCCTTACGCGTCTTCAACGGTAGACTTACGCGATCTGTACGATTTTCGTCTCGCGTGAACCGTTTACCGTTACATATCTAATAAAGTTCCCAAAAGAGCCCTGCGATGGCTTGGTCGGTAGGGCGACGGACTCGTAATCTGGAGGTCCCAGGTTTGATTCCCGGCCCCGGCCGATTGATACAAGCACCACTAGCGACTGTATTTTCAACAAGTGCTTTCTTCACCAAGACATCGTATGACCTCCGTCGCTGATTAGCAAGTTTTTCTTAGTAGTTATGTAAAATAATTATTATTTCGCTTAACTAAGGATATACAATCTACATGATTTTACCAATTAATTAACTAATTAATAAGATAAAAGCTAAAATGTATGTAATTATTTATAAAATGTAACATCAGTTAAAATAGTCAGAATTAAAACATATATGAAGCGTTTAACCAACGGTGGTGCAAGTATTATTTTATTATTTAAAAGAATAAAAAAGAAATGTCCATTTTATTAGTATTGCAGAAATTAATTTTGCACAAATTAATATCATTAGAATATTATTTATTTATTACTGTAAAACATGTGAGGGCCAGAAATGAAAAATAATAGTGTAAGATACTTTTCATATAAAAAAATCTGTATTCAGTTTGGTAGAAATTTTTGCATGGTTCAAAATACTTGTCGATTACAGTTTGATTTCAGTGCTTACAATTGCAGAAACTTTTTACGAAGTTTAAGTAATATATATAAAAATGTTTATATAAAATATAAATTTATGGTACGATTCAAAATACTTGTCGATTTCAGTTTGATTTCAATTCTTTCAATTGCAGAAATTTTTTATACGAAATTTTCGTAATATTTATAAAAATGTTTCATTAAAATTCAAAGAAATAGATAAAATAAGGTAGTTAGAAATTAAAATTATTTATTTATCAGATAACAATGTCAGATTGAATTGCAGAATTTATTTATCAGATAACAATTTTCAAAGTTTGATTAGAATAGCACAATACTTGCGGGTTTTGACATCTTCTTGGAAGGTGTTTTCGAATTGAATACTTTCAATTGCAGAAAACTATTATGGAGTATAAATTACTTAAAAAAAGTTGTAATTAAAATATAAATAAGTATAAAAATAGAATTATCTTAAAAATGCAATAATTAATATATTTAATTTTTAACCCATTGTATATATCATATGGATATTTGGAAAAGTGTATGTTATACTTGATTAATATTTATTTCATCTTCAAACAATTTTGCATCTGTATTTAAAGCATTACATTGAATTTTAGATCCGTTATTATTATTGAGTATACGTTTAAAAATTTTATGAGTTTTATCAAGAATGAGTAAACAAATACACATTCTTTCATGTTATGTTCACAACTTTTTTTTTGCGCACGGAAAAAATACATATATTATGTATTCTTGAAAAAACAATTTTAAAATATATATATATATATTATATAAATATTCCGCCGCACGCACACACACCCACATACATACATACATATATATACACATATATGGACTATTTCACGTCAAGTGGTACGATGAAAATTTTAAATCACTCCAAAATTTGAGAACAGGCTGGAAACATCTTCCAGAACATACAAAAAAAATTTAAGTGTTAAAAATAATTTGCTTAAGAGTTATTTGAACATGAAAAGTGGAAATTTTTCAATTTTTTAGAAAAATTTCTATTTTTAAAGCCATTTATCTCAAAATCTGTTGATTTTTTTGAAAAAACATTACAAACAACTTTTGTTTAAATTAATCTTTAGAACTTATCTACCCTGGTTACATTTCTTAATTTTAAAATCTCGAAGAGATAGAACACCCGGACATATTGAATATCAAAAAAAAGGCTACTACACGATAATCGATTTTAATCTAACACCTCTCAAAAGTTCACATTTTTCGCGAGCTTTCGAATGGCTTGGGTTAGATTATTGGCCAAGACCGCTGGTGTAACTTATGCCTCATAAACCTCATAAAATCACTAATTTTCACGTATTTTAGGACATAACTTACACCAAAGGTGTAATATATATATATATATATATGGTAATGAACAATTAAATTACCAAAAATAGTAAAGTGCATAAACTTAATTGTAGTATTTAGTAAAAACCTATTAAAATTTTAGATTATTTTAAACGGATCTAAATAGAACTATACCTCCTAAGATTAATTTATTTAAGTCATCGCCAAGAGTTCTATATGTCATTAATATTTTGTACTTTTAGAGTAATAAAACTTTTTACTTAATTAAATTAATTTTTGTATTAGTTTTAAAAAATTATTTATAACATTTTAGTGGTATATAAATAAAAACCTGTTTCTTCCATTTCTCCCGTAATTCGTAATTTGCACCCTCTTTCAAAATTTGCGTTTTAATCCATAATTATATCCAATTATTTTTTCCTTTAGTTACAGACCCCATATATTTATTTTAATTATTATAAACAAAGGCATTCCTTAAATAACCTTTTGTTTCTAATAAATACATACTTGTTTATTTAAGATATTGTTTTATATAAATATACGTAATCTACTTACTTATATATCCATACAATTTTTAAATTTTGATTTGAATAATATATAAATTAAATACTACTAAAATAATAATTTTCGAAAAACTTTTGAAATGTAATTCGTATTTTATATTGCCACTGTTAAAATTTGAATTTTCTTTTGCCATTACTGTTTATAATAGAATTATCTTAAAAATGCAATAATTAATGTATCTAATTTTTAATTTATTGTATATTTCACATATAGATATTTGAAAAGTGTATGTTATACTTGATTAATATTTATTTTATCTTCGAAAAATTGTGCATATTTTTAAAAACATTACATTAAATTTTAGGTCCGTTTTTATTTTATGAGTTTTATCAGGAATAAGTAAACTAATACACATTCTTTCAAGTTATATTCACAACTTTTTTTTGCGCACGGAAAAAATACATATATTATCTATTCTTGAAAAAACAAGTAACACGTACACACACACACGCACACACACACATACACACACACACACACACACACACACACACACACACACACACACACACACACACACACACACACACACAGGGGTCACACTAGACGCGCGGCTGTCGTTCAAACACCATCTCGCGAACGCGGGCTCAAAGGCGGCAAGGGTGGCCCGTGCGCTGGCGGGCATCATGCCCAACATCGGGGGACCCCAGCAACCGCGAAGGTCTCTCCTTGCCTCGGTGGTGAGCTCCGTAATTTTATACGGAGCTCCTATCTGGGCTGATGCCCTGAACAGGCACAAGAGCTTTGGTGCTCCGTGTCAGAGAGCCTGCAGGATAGCTGCGCTAAGGGTGGCCCGGGCGTACCGAACCGTATCTGACATTGCGCTCTCGGTGATCGCGGGGACCGCCCCCTTCGACCTCCTGGCAGCCGAGAGAGCTGAAAGACACCGTGAGGGTGGGCGACGCGTAGAAGAGAATCGCTGCCATAACCGATGGTCATTGCGGACAGTAGAGGAGTGGCAGCGGAGATGGGACTCAGCCAGGGACGGCCGCTGGACCTACCGCATAATCCCGCGGATCCAGGAGTGGGCGAGCAGGAAACACGGCTTCGTCAGTTTCCAGCTTACCCAGGTGCTGACCGGGCACGGATGCTTCCGTAGCTACCTATTTCGTATAGGGGTCTACGGCAGCGCAGAGTGCCCGGCTTGTCCAGGGGTGGACGAAGACGTGGAACACGTCCTCTTATGGTGTCCTCGTTTCAGGGAGGAACGGGACCAGTTTCAAGTCACTTGGAGCGGTCCCCTCACCCCTGAGGGCATCGGGGCGTGCCTGCTTGACTCCCAGGAGGGATGGAACGCGGTAGTGACCCTCTGTACGTCCGTAGTGGACAGGCTGGGTCTCATCAGAAGAGAAGAGGAGACAGGAGTTGCGATAGCAACAGTAGTGGGCTAATCTAGCCGTGCCTCCCCCCGCGAAGTAATGCCTTGCGGCGGTTTCCGCGGGGGAATAAAGGTAAGAAAAGAGGTGGAGTTTTAGTGGGTATGCCTATCGACATCCTTCGGTAGGAGAGTCCCACACACGGGGAGTCTCGCATGGCTCCAGTCATGGTGCATTAAGCATTTCTCCACCTCTTCGGAAAAAAAAAAAAAAAAAAAAAAAAAAAAAAAAAAAAAAAAAAAAAACCACACACACACACACACACGCGCGCACGCACACACACACACACACACACACACACACACACACACACACACACGCGCGCGCGCACGCACACACACACACACACCCGTGCCGGGTTTGCTGGTCCCGCATCGTGGCGCCTCCCCAGGTGGTGGATAGGGGAATGCTTTCCAGATATGGATGGTACCGAAAAAATCAAATATTCGGGGCGAACCAAAACCAGATAGGGGAAGGCACCCCGAAATAAAACCAAGTATGGATAGTGAGCTGAAAACAACACTACCCCAAGCGGGCATGGCAATCCTGTCAAATCCCGCCACTGATTCCGATCGGGTGAAAGCCCCGGTGGTCAGTGCTGGTCCCAAGGATTTTGGGGGGGACCAAACTCACACCGTCAAAATGGTAAATGCTGCGGAGGTTGGTCACTCGGCCTCTGTAGCATCTAATGCTACGTGTGACCTGCCCTCGACTGGGATGTCGAGTGACGCTGACAGAGCTTTTCTCCGTCTGCGTGAGAAGGTAGATACCCTGGTGGAGTTTGTTCTTAATAAGAACAACATCCACAAAGAGCTGAAGAGTATGGCGAGAGCAACCAGCAGAGCTCTCAATGAATACGCGCGGGTGAACAGTGCTGTGTGTTCGACAGCGCCGAAAATTAAAATGGTGGATGCGCGTAGGGATGGAACGTGCCAAACGTCGCCCATCTTCCGCGCTGAAGAGCGTCAAAAGAGGCCGGTGGAAAGGGAAAAGCCCTCACCACCTCAGCAACCCCCGGAGAAAAGGAAGAAGGGGTCGAAGCAGCCCAATAACAAAAATGGGCCAGCAGATGCTTCGCCATCCGTTCCTAAGACGAGTGGGAACCAGTCAAAAGTCCCTGACTGGGTCACAGTAGTGAAGAAGGGCAAGAAGAAGAAGATGAAGAACAGCCAGCCGAAGCAGCATGAGCAGCAGAAACGTGCCAGCAAACCGGCCAAAGGCACGGCAGAGCCTAAGGCCGGAGTAAGACCCCCACGCCCAGATGCCATCAAGATCAAGGCACCTAGCGGGGGCTCTTCCTACGCTGACATTCTCCGGAAGGTCAAGGCTGCACCGGAGCTAAAGGCACTAGGAGAACGGGTCACGCGTATCAGGCGCACCAGGGCTGGAGAGCTCCTCCTCGAACTGGGGCGACCCGGAACGGAAACGGCGGAGCTGAGGACAGTGGTCTCGTCCACACTGAGTGGGTCAGCAGAGGTCCAGCTGTTGACTCACAAAGTGTCCATCACCATCAGGGACATGGACGAGTCCACGACAACAACGGAGGTGGCCGCAGCGATTGCGGCAAAGATCGGGCCAAATGTGGTATCCCCGGATAATATTAAAATCAGGGGATCCTACAGTGGCACCCTAGCTGCGACCATCCAGCTTCCGGCAGTAGCAGCCAAAAAACTGCTGCAAGACGGGAAGCTCCGGATCGGATGGGTCAATTGCAGAGTTCGACTGCGAGAGGTATCCTCGCGCTGCTACCGATGCCACGAATCGGGACACATCGCGAGGGAGTGCAAGAGCGCAGTCAACCGGTCAGCGCAATGCTATCGGTGCGGCCAAGAGGGCCACAAAGCAGTGGACTGCGAGGCCAAAGCCAAGACCTCGCATGAGGAAGGAGCACACATCAAAAATGATTAAGGTGCTCCAAATAAACCTCAACCACTGCGCTGTGGCCCAGGACCTGCTGTCCCAGCTGGTCAGAGAGGAGAGAGCGGACGTAGCGATCATCAGCGAGGAGTTCCGGGATCTCGAGAAGTCGAACTGGGTAAGGGATGCCACGGGCAAGGCGGCCATCTGGGTATGTGGAAATATACACATCTCCAGAAAGATGGTCGCCCCCCTTCCCAGCTTCACCTGGGTGGAGGTGGCGGGGGTACGCATGTACAGCTGCTACTTCCCGCCCAGCGATTCCACCGAGGACTTTGCGAGATCTCTGGATGCAGTCGTCACCAGTGCTCGGTCCTCACGGCTACCGGTCGCAATCGGTGGGGACATTAATGCTTGGGCGACGGACTGGGGCAGCGCCAAGACCAACGCGCGTGGTCGCGC
>CM047425.1:64988862-65268279 GCA_026168455.1 Theocolax elegans
ATAACTCCCATTCAGAAAGAAGAGGGAAATGTGACTACACATGGTAGAGTGCCCATGCCGACGGGTGAATTAAGACCGCTTTCTGATAATGCAGCAGGCATTGACACAGAAGCGGCAATTCCGACGGCTAATGCACCACCTTCGAGACAATTGACGGTGTCGACCGCCACACATACTAGTCTAGGTGAGACGCATGCTATAAATTCACCACACGCGTCACACCCGGATCAGCGTAACTCGTTGGTTGGTAACCACAATCCAGTGGCAAGGGGCGCCATTCGTCGTAACAATTTTGGACTGAACTCCGATGCACATGGACGGTCTACTCCTAGCCAATTTAGTAGTTTTGGTGCTATTATAAAGCGCGTTTCGGAGATTCAGTCAGATAAGTCGCGACAACAGACGAGCAGGGATTATGAACTCCCCTCCAACGATCGCAGGCAGTCGACTGATAATCGGAGGGAAGCTCCAGATTATCGTGCACATAGTCGTGATCAATACGGTACATGTCAGAGGAAGGTTAGTTATGACAAGCATAACGATAGGACCTCCTCACATAGATATGCGCCAGCACCAGAAGAAGCATATGACGAATCGTTCTCGGAAGGTGAGCGCTATCACAGGAGTGGAATGTCCACTTCTAGACGGTTACCGAAGGAAGGGAATCGTAAGTCTCACACGTCCGATCGTAACCAAAGTACTTACACTAGGAGGGAAGCCTCTACACAGTGTGACAATGGTTACAACAGATCCCGCGAAACGAATAATGATTCCGTCGAGCACGAGCGAGCTGTCGCTAGACGCGATCAAGGTACTCAAACCGATTCTAATCTTAGCAACTTAGATTCGGACGAATATTACGCTGCAAATAGGGAGGATGCAACCGCTTACTATGCGAGAAGATATCGCAAGGAGTGCCTCCCTGACAGACGTAGCAGAGTACCATCGCCGAGTCGAGATGTCCACCGGCGTGATAGGAATAATCAAAGTGAGGACATGGGTGCATTAGTCCCTTTGGGTTACAACCAGCCACCAATGAGAGATAGAAAGGATCGGCCTGGTTGTGCAAAAGCCCTCAGAGACTGGGGTCTATTGTTCGATAGGGAGACCAACGACGATGCCGAAGAGTTCCTAGATAGTCTACAAGACTTCAGGAATGACGACCAGTTCTTTGACCGGCGTATTCTTCGCGCATTGCCTTGCGTGTTTAAGAAGACAGCCCTATTTTGGTATAGGGCCGTCCAATCTTCTTTACGTAACTGGTATGACTTCGAAAATGAATTTTTGAATGAATACGGTCAGGAGTTGCGAGATCAAGATTTGTTCGAGGATCTACAACGCCGCACGCAAGGCAAAGGAGAGAAGGTCGTAAAATACCTAAATTGCTTTAAGGCTATTGTGCGGAAATTCCGCCGACCACCTCCGTTGCGCCAACAAGTAGAGATGGCATATTCTCAATTGAGACCGGAGTGCCGTAAATTTATGTCCTCGAGATCCATAAATAATTTGGAAGACATAATGAAGTACGGTAAAGAATATGAACAACACTTGGTATGGGACAAGAGATTTGCGGAACCCACACCAAGAGAACAAGTTCATATCCCACAAGCTTTCCCAAAACGGAGTTCGTCCAAAGTTTCGGGGAAAGTGGCCTCATTAGTTGAGAATAAGAAGAGCCAACCGGTTCCTCAGCCATCTCCACCACCGAAGAAGAAGACGTTGAAAAAGAAAAGGAGCAAGAAAAATAAGAAACATTCTTCTAGCCCATCTTCAAGTGATTGTGAAGTAGCCAATGTGTATGGTACTCGCAACACAAGTCAACGTCAGTACTTGCAACAAAGTAAAAATTTTGTGGGTGCACAAAATATTAATAATGCAAGACAATCTTCGGGAAATAGACAGACAGGGTCAAAGCAGCAACAATATACCGGTGCTAGGCCGAAACAATACGTTGCTCAAGCTCAGACGACACCCGTCTACACGCCTCAACGTAGACAAAGCACGGTGTATGATCGTACTACGCAGAGGCAGATCCAAGACGCTGGTTTGCAAAGGAATCCGAATAGTCCCTTCTTTGGCATATGTTTTACATGCCACAAAGTAGAACATCGATATTCCGATTGTCCCAATCAGACTTGCCTACATTGCGCAAGTATGGGACATACAGCGAACCAGTGCCCGAACGTGGCAGCGCCCATTGAGTGTCAGGTGTGCCACACAACCGGGGTAACCCTAGATAATTGCCCAAAGTGTGAGCATGTACGGCAATACCTGGGAAACCTAGCTGCAGGGTACCAGAATCGCCCCCCGGGCCCTGCACGCAATTAAAAGAGCGTAAGAGCTCTAGGGGGCAAGAAATACGGGTTGGTGAATCCGCGAGGTTGTTTGTTAAGAAGGACAAACACCTCACTGACTTTGCTGAACTGCTTAACGGAAAACAAACAAACGTTCAAAAGGTAAGAGAGAATACCTTTGAACATCCGAATTTGCCGAAATCTGCTGAGTTACCTATGGTTAAGGCTGAGACTCCTTCCAAGCTAACTCCAACGTTCGTAGCTCCGAACAAAGCAGATTTAGAACTTCTAGAGATCAAGAAAAACAAAGAGTCTTTCTGGTCTGAAGTACTCCGTAGGCAGGCCGTTAACCAACACAAACGGTTACTCAAGGAAATAGAGAACGAGAGAAAAACTCTAAGCCTGTGTAACCCCACCAATGAGAACGATGATATTCGTTACTCATTGTCACCGCAACCTACAATCAAAGAAAAGAGTTTAAAACAGTCTAATGAGAGTAAAATGACTGTCTCTCTTGATCAGGTGATGAACAGTTCAAAATCGTTGTCGAATAGAACAGTTCAGCGGGGGCAGGAGCCGTCCCGAAGACGTCCAGAGAGACAAGTTCGACTCCAGCTCTACTTGACAGTCAAGCCGAAGACATGGTTGCGGGAGTGCAATCCGAAAACCGTTTGTTCTTCTCGGTAAGACTTGGTGGCAAGGACTTTAAAGCATTGTTCGACGCAGGAGCAATGGTTTCGCTTATACGCGACGTAGCGGAATGCTAGAGGGATAAGTGGAAACCGGCCAAGGTAGTCGTGTGAGGTGTCGCAGGACCGGCACTGAAAGTCCTAGGTTTGTTAGATGTTCTATTTGGAATTGAGGGATTAGATGGCAACATCCAACTGAGAATAGTCGAGAGTATGGAACACTCGATGATCCTTGGTATGGACTTCCTTCAACATTGAAACATCGAGGTTAAAATTGGCGATGCCCTCTGGCGCGTTGGCGCCGGAAAATGGCAGTCTTTTGTCTAGGATGGAATCCGAGACGGACACACGAGGATTCTCGCAGAGTGTGCAAGTATCATCAAGATTAACGATGACCAGCGAGAGAGGGTAAGAAAGTTAGTAGAGAGCTTATTACCACCACCAGGCGATGTGCATGGATTTACTACGTTGATCAAACATCACGTGGAAGTAGAGCCAGGTGCACAACCAGTACGTCACAAACCAAGACGTATGTCGCCTAAAGTCCTCGAATTCGCCCAGCAAGAAGTCAGAAAAATGTTTGAGAGAGGAATAATTGAACCGAGTGCAAGTGAATGGTCTGCCGCTCCAGTGATAGTCCGCAAAGACGAAGGTAGCTATCGTTTTTGCATAGACTTCCGAGATTTGAATGCGGTAACAAAACGTGACTCATATCCAATACCGAATATGGATTCGATTCTGGATAAGTTACATAACGCCAAATTCATCTCTAAGATCGATCTTAAGAAGGCATATTTCCAAGTGTTAATGTCAGAGATTAGTCGACATTACACCGCCTTCGCTGTGCCTGGATCTGGGTTGTGGCAGTTCACACGGATGCCGTTCGGACTGATGAATGCACCCATGACATTTGCACGGTTGATCGATGCTCTTTTTGGTCCCGAAGTTGAACCTCACGTTTTTGGTTACCTGGACGATCTAATCGTTATAACCGAAACTTTCGAGGAACATTTGAAATGGTTGGAAATGGTCCTAAGGACACTAGTGGACGCAGGGCTAGAATTGAACAGAAAGAAGTGTCAATTCTGTTGCTCGAGCGTTACGTTCCTAGGGTACCGCCTGGATGGTGATGGACTTCGTCCCGATGTGGATCGAGTGGCTCCTGTCCTAAATTATCCGACCCCAAGAAATGTTAGACAACTTCGTTCCTTCCTTGGCATGGTCGGTTGGTATTCTCGTTTTATAAATCGAGAGTCGGATATTAAGATCCCTCTCGTGAGATTACTCCGTAAGGACCAGCCATGGGAGTGGGGACCAGAGCAGGACGCGGCGTTCCGTGAACTCAGGTTAGCTCTAGCCGGCGCGCCAGTACTCGCTCGACCAGACTTCTCTAAGCCTTTCTCGGTTCAGAGCGACGCGAATGATTACGCTATTGGGACTGTGTTGACCCAAGAAGATGAAGATGGTTTCGAGCATCCGATCGTTTACGTCAGTCGAGTGTTGAACAAGGCGGAGCGTTATTACATGACGACGGAGAAAGAGTGTCTAGCCTTAATCTGGGCAATTAAGAAACTTCGGCCATATATTAAAGCGTATCGTTTCAAAGCTGTGACGGACCACAGCGCGCTCAAATGGCTGAAAACTCTTAAAGAGCCCACCGGCAGACTAGCGCGCTGGGTGCTTGAGATGCAACAGTGGGAGTTCGAGATTGTGCACAAGAAGGGTGCACTACACTATGTTCCCGACGCACTCTCTCGCGCTGTTAACCTGGACTCGGACGAAGTTGAAATAGCCTCCTTTGACGTGATTACCGACCCATGGTACATCGCCAGATTGGATGATGTGAGGTCCAGCCCTCAAAAGTTTCCGTATTGGAAAATTGAGGATGAAATGCTCTATCGATTCACGACCGATAAGCTGCTGTACCCAATCACGGGTCAAGAGGAGGGATGGAGATTAGTTGTGCCCATTGAGCATAGGACGCGCGTACTAGAGGATTCGCATTGCCCTCCATCGTGTGGTCATTTAGGAGTGGAAAAGACCTATGATCGAGTGGCAAGGGACTATTATTGGCCGGGTATCTACCATGATGTCAGGCAATTCGTTGTGCAGTGTATAGACTGCCAACGATATAAAGTCTCACAGGCGGGCCCTCAAGGTTTGATGGGCAAACGTAATATTGAGAGACCGTGGGCTGTGGTTGCAGCAGATATAACGGAACTACCTCGTAGTAAGAACCAATACAAATATATACTGGTCTTACAAGATTTGTTCACGAGGTGGGTTGAATTAAAACCGTTACGAGCTGCTACCGGTAAGTCGGTCGCGAAAGCATTTGAGGAACTCATACTGTTTCGTTGGGAAACTCCTGATTACTTCCTTACAGATAATGGTACAGAGTTCGTCAATAATAAGTTGACACAAATGCTTGAGGATTACGGGATAAAACAGATCACGACTCCTCCTTACCGACCACAAGCCAACCCCGTCGAGCGAACAAATAGGACATTAAAGACGATGATCGTGGCCTTTGTGGATTCCGATCATCGCAGCTGGGATGAACATCTACATGAATTCCGTCATGCTATTAATACAGCAACGCAATCAAGTACGAAGGTTTCCCCAGCTTTTCTCAATTTTGGACGTCATCCTCAACCTGTAAAGAGTCTGCGTAGAGAGGTTGAGAAGAGGGAATTTGAAATTCCTATCGATCCCGAGATGTGGATGGATCGACTCAAACGTCTTGATGCCCTTCGAGATCTAGTGCGGAAACACATAGATGAAGAGCAGAGACGTCAGGAGAAAGTCTATAACAAAAATAGACACGTGGCTTCCTTCCAAGTAGGCGATTTAGTCATGAGGAAGTGTAGGACGTTATCGCACGGGGCCAAAGGTATTTCGGCCAAATTGGCGCCTAAGTACGACGGACCCTTCGAAGTCAAGGAGATACTATCATCAGTAGTCTTAAGACTTGAGGAGTCTGGACGGAAAAGGTCTGAAGTACACATATCCAATTTAAAGAGACACGTTCCGCCAAGGAGAAAATCCTAGGCCAGCGATGATCGGCTCGCCACGGAAAAATTAGAGCAAGTATACAATAGCGGCATCCTAACCTTCAACGTCTGGGACACAGGAGAAGTCCGTGTCCAAGAGGGCCAGACAGAGAGGGAGCCGCAGTAAAGCGAAGAAGCGGCGGGTGGAAGAGACCACCGTCGCATCGGTCCGAGCAACTTCGGTGGGTATTGTGGACGCACAGCCCCAGGAAAACCAACCATCCTTTGCGTCCGGAGTTATTGCTCGACGAATCGAGGAGGCAGACCGCCGGCAGGCGGCAGAATTCGGTCTGCACCATACCGGGTCGATTGAGGAGATCGGACGCGCCTTGAGCGAGCATGCTCAAAGGATAGTCGATCGATGCCGTAGGGAATACCAGGATTCCCTGGCCCGACCTCCTACACCGCCTCCTCCAACGATATCTGGCCAGCAAGAGGCCGAAGAGGATAAGACCCGTGGACGTCTTACGTCGCCTGGCGCAGGGTATGGGAGTACCAACCTCTAGACCATTGGATGAGGTGCAGGTGGGTCTTAACGCCGTATTCAGGCAAGTCGGCTATCCAGCTGAGTTGTCATTATTGACCCCGTACCCTGCACCACCGATTCCATTGGTCGAACTGCCCTCCGTTCCGACCAGGATGGACATAACGTCGGGGATGAGCAGCAACGTCATCACCGGGCCATCGAGACAACCCAACAACGATGCTGACCTCCTTCGGGAGTGTCGCTTGTTGTTGGACACGGTGGCAGGAGACAATCCCGCAGCGAGAGACGTCGTCCTGCGACTGGTGATGGCCACCCTGTAATAGAACCTCACCACTCCTCGACCCTAGTTCGTCTAGGCGAGGAATTCGATTGCGTGCGTGTCATTATTTATTTCATTGCCCTCTTTTCAACTCTCACATCAGTAGGATAATGTGGAGTTTGGTGGGGGGCTTTGCGACGAGACGTCGTTGCAATAGAATAAATAATACTTAATGTATTATATTATTTCGTAGTATGTATTAAATATTATATCTTAAAATCTCGCACGTTGTTATTGTTTCGTGCGTTGCCTCTTCAAGGCCACGAAACACGCGTGTTTATGTCGACGACCGAGGATGTGTGCGAGCATCCGTATATACAATTGTTAATGTGTGTGTGTGTTAGGTACTTTTCGGGAATGCGACAATTCCCGAAAAGCTCAGTACGCTACCGGTCTTGACCGCGACAGCATCATCTTTTACACATCGTCACGTTTAGTTTCGCGCGCCACGGGAAGTACCGGACCGGTTCGTCCGTGCTCCGGGAAGCCGTACGCGAGTGCTCGTGAGTTCGTGTGAGTGCAGTGCGAAGGACCAAATACCTCGGGTTGAGTGTTCCCCGAGGTAGGCGAATCACCGCGGCATCAGGCCGCACCTGCAGAATACCGTCGAGGACGACGGGAAACCGGGCCGACTCCACCGGCCAGCAGACGTCGGGGCGCCGACGGACACCAGGGCCTATGGACAACCCAGCCCGGTAAGTACCCAACATTGGTCGGTATACGTTAGAGTGTGTTGTGTGTGTGTGCACGTATGTTTGTTCGGTAGCATACCGGTGCTACCGAAATCGATTGGGTATTGCGCGGGGCGAGTACGGGGGCAGCCCCTGCTTGCCGCGTATATACCACGCGACCGGGAGAACGCCCCGTTAAGTATTGTCGGGCACCTCCGTGTAACTTATTAAATAAATACTTATTTGTTTTATTTTAATATAACAGTCGCGTTATTATTTTAACTATAAATTAACCCGCAAGCAACCTTTCGATTCCCGATTTTCCCGCTACGTGTGTCGGTACGTAGGAGATCGTCCTATCTCCGCTACCATGTCCCGACGGGTTAACTATTAACCCACGGCGACGACAAAGACGCGTTCTTTGGGGCCGTCGTCCCTGTATTAATAAATAAATAACTTGTAGCTGGTATTAGGACGAAATACCACGTTACAAGCTGTACAAGGAAGAGTATAGGATAGAATGAGGTTAGGTTGCTACACATAAACGATGTGTACGCAGACCTCTTAAACTCTAAACTACACGAATACGCATACTCGCGTAATCCCCACGATAAGGCATTTACCTGGAGCTGTATGACGAGTGGCTATCAGTCACCGTGGTTGACGTCGTCGAGGAGAGAGAATCAAGGCGGCTCCGGGCAGTGATGCGGCGGCGTGTGAGCTTCGTGCTTGAAACTCACACCGTACAATTCGGTTTAATGACATATAATATGGTACGAGTTAATAGTTACCTGGAAGGAAGTTATACCGCATCGCCGAGACGAAAACAGCACCAGGTCACCATACACCATACACCAGACTTGCGCCACTACAGCCTGAATACAGCAGTAATCGACTCGCGCGCTCGACGCGAAATCAATGTACCGCGTGCACGAAACGTAATGCGCACGCGCGCGGTACGATGACGGCTCTCGAAAACGCGGAGAGCCAGATCTCTACGGTCCGCCGTCTTGACACGATTGCTTGTAAACTAAGCCGCAGCATATACCTCCGTAACGAAAGAATGAGAGAGAAATAGCGAGAGCGTGAACCCTGGACATACCTCCGACTATCGTCGTTAACAGGTTGGTGATTATCGACTTTCGCTGTGTACGGTACCGCCGAGTACTCGTGCTAGCGTGTGCGAGATCTTGATCCCCTCCTTGCCCTTCCCTTCCCCTACAGCGAACCGTGATAGCAGCAGCGGAATAAATCTCCGACATCTTTCGATAATCCGCGAGTTATCTCGTTTTTCGTCGCGTAAACGCGGCTGGCGCCCACACCGGCATTGTAGTTTGTAAGTAAAGTGTATTAAATGCTTTTCATAATATTCACAATTAATCTATTCACAACAGTTAATTATTCACTTACACCCTGATCCCCAGTGCAGCGTGACACATGATTGTTTCATTACCATGCCTACATAAAAAAAATGCTTTTATGATCATATTTTTACAGCAAAATTTTTTTCAAAGAATTAAATTTTTTTTAATAAATTAATTTTTTTTTTTAATTTAACAACAAGTTTAGAATTTGTATAGAGCGTTAACTTTATAAATCTCTCTTACATTATATTTTTCATCATATTTTTATGTATTTGCTGTTGTTTAATATAAGCAGGGCAATTTTTGCAACCGTCATCATTTTATTAATATTATACGTAAATTCATCCTTTCCATAGTATTTATAAATAACGCAGGTCTATATGGTTTTGTTCCAAGAAATTGAAGAGTCATTTCCGAAGAAATTCTTCATGTAGAATGCTCTATCACGGCAGGATTTTAAGATATCTTAATCTAAAAGTGCAATAATTGGGATTTATGGCTATATTTGAGGTTATGTAGCATCATCATATTCTTTTTTCTCAAAAAAAAACCAATGATACCTTAACGTGTAAGTCCTGTTCTTTCAAATGCCGTTGAGTTTTTTCAAATAGCTTATTTCTACATTGAGATATTTCATTTTGAATTTTTCGAGTTTCGTCAATTTTGTTATTCTCAAAATTCACATGATTCTGTAGTCTTTGACGTCCAAATTCAACACTTATGTTCAATTTTTAATTTTGACAGTTGTATCACGTACTTTTGCGACAATAGGTTCTTTAAAACTAAAATTTAATGTGCATCAAGTTTTACGACCCAAAACTAAGTCGTAAGTACTTTGAAGAGGGCGAAAAATGCTGAAATTGATCGAAAAGTATTTCACTTTTTGACTTTCCACGTTCTTTTTGGCGTAGTTTAATATAAATGGACTTTTAAGAGCAAGGAGACGATGTACTTTAAGTTTCAGCACACAAACTGACCCCTTAGTACTTTGAACGGGGTAAAAAGGGGGTGAAAATCGCTAAAAATTCCATCCGGACCACTACCACCGTCTTCTTTAATAGAGGCTACTATTTTATCTAATCCAATCTCATCAATCCATACATTATCAATGTATTCGTTAGCATGATGTAATATAATATCTTGAAAACTCAAATCACGGAAAACTGAAGAAAAATGTTCAGAAAAAGCATTAACAATACATGTGATGGAATCGAATTGTTATACACATTTTTTGGCATTGAATTATTATTATTAGCTCCTTAACAAGTGACCAGAAATTTCTTACAATACGTGTAACATTGTAGTCAATAGATATAATGTATTCCTTAGAAAGTTTACGAGATAATCGTAGTTTACGGGTAATGAAGCATTCTGCTCTTTTCTTTTTAAATAGTATGAACACATTAAAATCTCCTATACGCTTCCATTCCGCATGAATTGATTTCTTAATAATAATCATGTTTCATGATGCGTAAGTAGCAAAAATAACTTTTTTAAGCGGAACATGTTTAAATATAACATTATTAATAATAGCATACAATTTATCAACTTTAACATTAATATTACAGTCAATATTAGAAAAGCTCCAGTCTGAACACCAATGAAATATCCAAATAATTTGCATTTTTGAAGTCTCTTTTATAATTCGCAGCATCACAATCACTTAGTTCATTAGTCCCGACCATCTCAAAAATGCTCCAATATGATGATCTTTACTAAGTAGGGGTCGGCGAACAGTAAATCAAGTGAATAATCTTTTTTAGGGTGCATTGGGAACAATTATTGCAAGTTTAAGTAAGGACGAGTTGCAGATATGAGTTCCAAGTGATTATCCACCAATTGCACATGTGGTATATTAAAATCAGCACATAGTATAAATTTATGGGAGCTGAATTCATTGTACAAAGATTCGACTATGGATAAAAACTCTGAATACTTATCATTTGACGATAATGGGGGCAAATAAACAACACAAAGCATATTTAAATTGTTAAAATATATATTCAGAAATAGAGCCTTCAATTACTGTTAACCTGTATTAGAGATGCGCTAAGAAAATTATTAACTGCAATGAGTACTTCCCCTCCACGTTTAGAGACGACTGCACCATCATTTCTATCCCTGCAGAATATAATACATCCATCTAGACCCAATTCGGATCATTTTGTAACAGGCGTAAGCCAAGTTTCTGTAAAAATGATAATATTCAAAACAACTGACTTACTATAAAGGCTCGATCTTATATAAACGATAACTTATTATTAATCGATCGTACATTCTGATTTATTTATTCGTTTTTTGAGTGGCTCTGAGATGATATTGAGTTTATAAATTTAGATATACCTTTAATATATTTGATTACGCACTTATCTAACGGAAATTTTTTATAATGATCCTCAACTTGTTATTTTAATACATTATAATGGTTCTATGCCGTAGGCGGTTGCGTGTAAGTTTCGCGCTCAATGTTATTTAGATTGGAATAGTGTAGGAGAAAATAAGAAGCACAACACAGAAGTTATCTAGCACTGAATTTAATTACTAATTACAGAATATTTACAAGTTAACCATTGAAAGCAATGTACAAATAGGTATACGCCAGAGCTGTGACGAGCGCGGCAAGTTACGCTGTAGCTTAAGATGCGCGATGTGTCTCGGTTGAGAGTCTTGCTGAGAGGCTGCTTGCGCGGCCGGCACTCTCTCTCTCTCTCTCTCTCTCTCTCTCTCAGGTGCTGGTAAGGCAGGAGACAGTGCTTCAGGCAATTTGGATCGAGGTGCCACAGTTCCTTTATTCTTTAGTTTTGTATGATGTAATAGACCAATTTGTTGGTAGATGTTTTCTGTTGATTAGAAGTTTAAGTGGTAAATTAAATAAAATCAGATTTCTTGTTTTCGAAATTCTTTCTTCTACATAATTTACAACGGCTGAAATATTGGTAGAGATATTATTGACAGAAATCTCGAGCTCTGAAATTCTATTTTCATGCATGTCATCTTTATTAGATATTATGGAGAGTTCATTGACTTTCGATTCAATAGTAAATAGACGTGTGTCCACACTATTAATTTTGCTATCACTTATCCTAGAATTTTGATTGTCTAACTTATTACTAATTTTATTCCATAGTTCATTTATAAACATATTATCTTTGTTAACTTTACTAGTTTGTTAAGTTACACCCACTTTACTGTTTTCGAGGAAGCTTGCACCGTACTGTCTTTATCTTTTATTGCTATTGTATTATATTGATAAAGCATAGCAAAGTTTACCATCACCTAAAACTCCTGCTCGAGCAGAGCAAGATTGATGGAAATAAGTGCCACATGAAGAGCACTGGGCGGCCTCTTCTATATTGACGTCTACATTGTTAGGGCATAATAAACATCTAGCACTCGTCATTGAAAATTATGAGGTTAAAAACTCACATGTTAAGCAGTAATAATAAAAAAATTTACTTTTTATTATTTCAGATTACTTAATTATTTATGAAAATATCAAAAAGAATAAGATGAATAAGAGAAATTGATCTATTGTTCTCATCGCTACCTAACGGTAGCATACAATGTAATATGGTAATTTAATTATTTATTCGTATTGTCAATATTATTTATAAAAATTTTATTACAATTATATTATTTTTAGTAAATTGAATTTAACGTTCGCTAGAGGTTTCACAATATAAAATTTGAATCGGGATTTTGCGAACACATATGATAGGCTTTAATACTCGTCGACTATAAGGTTTAAGTATACGTCTAACATCGATTCGTCATCGCTTAAGGAAGGCCTCTAGCTTCTTACTGATAAGACCAAGCTAGAGAGCCCTGGTCAAAACGCCTTAATACATTTTTTTAATTTCAATTTTGTATAGGCTTACTCTGGGACTTCCACCGACCAAAGTGGACTTTAAGTATTAAAGCCATATCTTATCTTATCTTATCTTATCATATGTGTTCGCAAAATCCCGATTAAAATTTTATATTGTAAAATAATTATATTATATTATAAATGTAAATTCAATACCTATGCTATCTCTATTTTATATAAGGAAAACAATTTTTTTGAAAAAATAATAACCGACTTCGAAAAAAAATTAACTCAAAAGTATGATAATGAATAATCAATTAAAACCTTTTCGAAGTCGGCGCCGAATTCCAAATTGACATATAGTGTCTTGCTACATAGTGAGTACAATTTAGAACTTCTATTGAACTGGGTCCAATCTCTTTCAAACTGGAAGTAAAGTAAAGAGGCGATAGGATCAAATACAATCAAACAGAAAACGAGTTACGGACTTTCATTCTTGCTTACACATTTCAATTTCAAATAAGTTCAAATAAAATAAAATCTTTAAATTTTTTTATTATCCAAAATTATCTTTCTTCCGAGCACCTTCGAAAGAAATGTACTATATCGATATATTCAACCTCGACTTATTCAAATACCATTTCATCACCATAAAATACCACGCAGTCCTTCGAATACGAAATTCGTCACAGTCTTTATACTAAATCTTGTCCATATCCCCTATCCTTACAGCTTAGACGTAAACGCAGTATCTCACCAAATTGGTCTTTTATCAACGGACATAAACGCTTCGTAAAAAACTATAGATGCAACAATCTTCTTTAAATAGTAGCCATCGGCCAAATCAGTACTTATACTTAAGGTGATATGGTTGCAATTTCAACTGCGAAAAACTTATCGCCCATTACATTAATACACAGGCAGTCGACACTGCCCTCCTAGCGGCCACTGGATGATCCACACGGAAAGATGACTAGTGCACAGGTCGATTCAGCATCAGCTCGAAATTGTACTCTTGAGCAAGACACTATATGTCAATTTGGAATTTGGCGCCGACTTCAAAAAGGTTTTGATTGATTATTTCATACTTTTTTTTCGAAGTCGGTTATTTTTTATTTCAAAAAATTTTTTTATTTTTTACTTTTTAGTAAACTTTTTTGGAGTTACTTTTATTGTTAAAAAAAGTTTTTTATTTTCACAATTTTTAGTGTTTAATAAGAAAATTTTATTCATCACTAGGATTCTTTATTCATCACCACCTTATCTTATCTTAGAAATTCTGGAAATAACTTCACTTATTTATAAAATAACTCGAAAATGAAATAACCGATAACTACAAAAATATAATGGAACTATCTCCAAATGCCCGTCTTTCGATTGAGTCCGAATTTGTTTGAATTAGTTAAGCCGTTTTCGAGCATTCGAGCAAACAATGAACAAACATCTAAGAGATCTAAGAAATTCCATGAAATAACCGATTGCTACACAAATTGAATGGGACCACAGGTGGAAGTTATCTTTCATTTCCATGTTGTTAAATTCAATTTGGTTAAGTAGTTTCGGAATAATCGCTAGATAAACATAAAAAAACAAGCAAAAAAAGTTACAGCTCTAATTGAGAACCTCCTGCTTTTCTAAGTCGGTTAAAAATAACGATAAATCTCAAAATATTGAATTAGAATGAATTAGATAAACCTATATCAAAGTTTATCGAATTTTATCGCTACACGTTGACTTACTATTCAAATATTTAAAAAGATAAAAAAAAGTATATAGTTATGTATATTTATGCAAATTCAGTAATAAGTAAACAATATTCAAGATTATTGAAAAATATCGATATATATATATCGGAATTTATTTACGTAATATATTAATTATTTAATATATTACGTTTGATATGTTTAATTATAGTATACTTGATATGTATAATTATTGAACATCAAAATAATTCGACCGAGGGAGCGTTAGTGATCAAGGATCTTCGCTAGTAAACAATTAATAACTATTATTTGCAGTCCAGAATCAGATATTTATATACTATTATTAACTGTTTTATTCAGTTATGAATAGATTATTTTGTTAGGGAACTCGCTTGAGATTTTTACTATACGAAAACATCTTTTTGCATAATATACAGAATTTTTTAAAAACTACTGAATATTTGGTGATAAATTGATACTACTTTTTTAGCCTACAAAATCTTTGAATAATTTCTATATTAAAAGCATTTCGAAGCAATAATTATTAAATTATATAAAATTTCAAAAATGGCTGATGTCCCTATTAAAAAACATAGTACGGATTATATAACAAATTGGTACCAAATTTGGCGTAAAGTAAGTACAAAATCAGTTCCAAATTTGTACCAAATCGTGAAGAACTTCGTACCAAATTTGGTTGAATTTACGATTCCACATAATTGCCAAATATGTAATAAAAATGTTCGAAATTCGTGCCCAGTTTACATCAAAATGATATCAAATCAATACCAAGTCCGTACCAAATCAATACCAAGTTTATACCAAATTCGTACCAAATTTGCACTAAGTTACTACAAAAGAATACTTGATTATTCAAAAGAATTATGAAACTTTTACTACATTTGCAAAATTTGTACGAAATTGATAAGAAATTTGTACCAAGTTCGTACCAAATTTGTGTTAAGTCTCCATCAAACTTGCACTAAATGTATACCAAGTTCGCACCAAATTTGCACTACATTTGTACAAAATATTACTGGATTGAATAAAAAACATTATGAAACTTATACTCAAGTACCAAGTTGCTACCAAATGCGTTCGAAATTTATAATACATGTGCATCGAATTCGTGCTACATTTATACAATACTAATACTGTATTTAATCGGAGCAAAAATTATTATACTGAATCTACACTCTAAACTCTAAGGTTAAAAACTTGTGTTAAAAAAGTCGATCATTAGAGTTTGTGGCGCTGGCTTTCTTTATGTTTATATTAGAAAACATATCTTATAGGTAGAACTACATTCGTTTCCCAAATATATGAGGGTATCCTTGTTGATGCATAATATTTGTGCAATTGAAAATAATAATTATTTTTAATGCATCCATGAACGTAACAATGACCATTATAAATTTGACAAATTTACCTGCATCTATAACATGAGTCTTTTACCATAAAGATATACCTACCATGTTGGCTCCAGCGTAGAAAAAAAATGCGTCAATAAATATTATTCTTTTAAATTATTGCATTGTAAATTAAGTACAAAATTACTAATTGTTGCGCAATAATATTTAGTTCAAAAAATATTTATGCATATTGTAACAGTTTGGTTGCCGCACGGATGTTTATCCTATTATCGCGGCTGCTCAGCAGTACGGTTAAACTTACCGTATTTGAATAAACGTAATTTTCCCGCATTGCGGCGGCGGTTACCTGTCCGCTCTACCAAATTTGTTAAGTGTTAGTCTGAAACCGAGGTAAAAAAGATAACAACCAGGTAAAAAAATCACATCTAAAATTGATCGCGAAACAGGGATATCGAGTTGAGCATTTGTCAACCAGAAATATACGAGCTGTTAGGATTACGGAAGGAATCGTACGTGGGTTAAAATTCAATTCTTCGAACACCGGATTGAAATGTAATAATAAATTGAATTTATTGAAATAAATATGAAAGATAAATAAACAACAAAATCTCGCCACGACGAACCAAGCCGAGCCGAATCTCGCCAGTCCGAGCCGATGCGAACATTACGATACTGTTCGCTAGTGTTGCTCGAATTCGTCAAACGGTAAGATAAACAATACCTTACCGTTACAATATATAAACAAATTATTTTTTATAAATTAGTTTTATGAAGATGGCATAACCAGTGTGTTATCGATTATTAACCTTCGATAATTAACATTTGTTGCTTATTCGGTAACACACTGGCTATGTCATCTCTTTAATAATGTTGTTCATTGGGAATTGCACTAATATATTGCGTAGAATTTATATCAATATAAACAGTAACAGATACTATATTACTTGTTTTAATACATATTTTTTCTTCATCAATTTTAAAAACCATTTTTATTTTATGACAGTTCCTAAATACATTTTCTGTGTGATCAAAGTTGCACAGCGTATACTCTTTTTCACCGTTCGTATCAGCTATAAATTCTATAATTTTTATAAAAGATCCACCAATGATTTGTGCAAAACCATTTCGTGATCGCAAAACTCGTCTACATGATGTATATAAACAATTATCTTTAATCATGTGATAATAAGATGAGCTACTATTTATTGATGTATTGCACAAATGGCTTATTTCAGAATGGGGATCATTTCGCCCAGGGAACAAAACGCCTACCAATGAGAGGCCGATGTGACGTTTTTCCGCCCACCAATCAGAGCCACTCTTTAGCTTTTGAAATTCATGGAGGGGGCAGCTCAATATGTCGGTAATTTGTAATTCGATATGCGTTGATTAGATGGCGTTCATTGATAATTTTTACTTCAATAAATTGTTCAATTAAAATTTCTGTTGTGCGTAGATAATATATTTTCATAAATCGATTTAAATATTGTTATAACGTATTTTAAAAAATTACATTTAAAATTTATATTTAAACCATATACTGAAAATTTTATTTGAATTAAAAATATGTAGTAAATATTTGAAATAAAAACTTGTTTATTTAACAAATAATTTATCGTTTGAAAAAAGTAATTTGACATGTTATTTCAAGTAATTAATGAAATGTAATTATCCAACTTAGATACTTAGAAGTGAATCAAATAATGTATATAAAAATAATTTTTGTAAAAATATAGATAATAATATTTTTTTGTACATCAAGGTGCGCGGTAGCGCAACCAACGCAAGTATAATGCGCGCTAGCACCTATTAGACATCTAACTGCACCTGCGGTTTTTTTATTTTTGAATATTAATATATAATATGTTATTTACGTAACTTTTTATATCATATATTATTTCTTTTTTAATATTGTTTCAGTTTATTAAGTTTTCGATAAATTATTTAGTAATACTTTCAATAAAACTTCATGTAAATATCTGAGATGTCAAATTCTTTTACTCGGCTATGTATTTCTCGATATCTTTTACGTCTCCTATATATATATGACTACTCGAAAAAGTTGAGACAGAGCTTGTCACGTCCAGACTTGCACCAATCAATATAAAAAATATTACAAGAAGGCAAATGGTTAATAAACCATTCGCGTTCCTTTCGCTCTTGTTTGACTAGGACTAGCCTTACGTCTCCGCGAGTAGCGAGCGAAGTTATTTTGAGAGTAGAGATGCAGGATATAATGTGGGATAAATAAAATAATATGTTTTATTTCGTATTAATCATGCATTATTTATTTAAATATAATATGCTGTTTTTCTTTAAATGAACACGTGCAACTAAATTATTACAGCTTCTTAATGGGCAAAAATACATAAATTCACACTATTTCATTTACAATTGCATGAGAGCCGCGGTGGCTCATGGGTAGAGCTCCCGACTCTCACACCGAGGGTCGTGGGTTCGATCCCAGCAGACGTGTACCTCTGAAAAATTTTTTCATGTGCATTTTTCGAACACCGCGACTCAGTGGCTCGGCGTGTCACTATAATGTGACGCCAGTTCAGGTGCGCGTGCATTTCGTGCATTTTTCAGTGCATGAGAGGCACGGGCATCTGAACTATAGGGAACGTTAGGGACGCGAAGATGTAAAGAGGATCGCGGTGGTTCCATCGGGAGGACAGGAAACTGTAATTATTAGACTAATTACAGTGACCGATGATATCTTCCGATGGACACAAGCACCACTGTTTCAACTACATGTGCTTTGTTTACAGACACACCGTTCACCTCCGTCGCTGATTAGCCCTGGCAGCATAAATAGAGCGACGTTAAATAACATAAAAAAAAAAAAAAAAATTTACAATTGCATAAATTTATTTAAGTCAAATAAAGATCTTAATTTTGATTAAATAAACATGTGTGCGGCGAACACGTTAGCACATTACAGAATAAAATATTCGCAAGGTTATTTTATTATAAACATTAATAATCAATAATTGAAATAAGAATCATTATAAATAAATGCAGATAAAATAAAAAAAATGGTTGTCGTTTAAAACATGAATTATAGTTAATAAATTGTAATTCAAACCGTGAATATTTCAAATCAAATGCAATGTAACGAATAATTATTATAAATAAATTGTAATATATAATAATAATTGTTTTAAAAGAAAACGGTTGGTTCAGCAATCGAAATAACATAAAATATCAGGTTTGCCTTTACGAATAATACAAACGTATAGATAGCCGAAAAGAATATACCTTAAGTACCCAAATATATAGATATATATATATGTATATATATATGGGGTATTCCACGTGAAGTGGTCCGATCAAAATTTTAAAATGCACCAAATTTTGGGTACACTTTGCAAATGTTTTTCAGAATACAGAAAAAAATTTTTAGGTACTGGAGTCTATTTGCTCAAAAGTTATTCTAACCTCAAAAAGTGAATTTTTCCATATTTTTTTCAACACCAGCTGGGTTCACCGCTATATAACTCAAAATCTATCAACTTTTACTATAGAACATTATATGTAACATTCGTTGCTAATTATATCTAGAATTTATTCTTCTGGGTTAGAATTTCTAATCTCAAGGTCAATGTTACATAAACTACATGTCAATATTCAACTTGAAAAAAGCGCAAGTGCGCCACCTTTGATTTTTTCATCCAAAAATCTAAAAGAAAGCTTGGAGCAATACCTTTCAAATGGTCTGTAGCATTTTTATGGCCTCCAATTCTGTAAAAAGGTATGACAATTTAAAGAAAGACAAAAAATTCACAAAAATTAACATGGTAATTCCCATTTAAATTTTTAAAAAAATTTCGTGTTTCTTTAAATTGTCATAACTTTTTACAGAATTGGAGGCCATAAAAATGCTACAGACCATTTGAAAGGTATTGCTCCAAGCTTTCTTTTAGACTTTTGGATGAAAAAATCAAAGGTGGCGCACTTGCACTTTTTTCAAGTTGAATATTGACATGCAGTTTATGTAACATTGACCTTGAGATTAGAAATTCTAACCCAGAAGAATAAATTCGAGATATAATTAGCAACGAATGTTACATATAATGTTCTATAGTAAAAGTTGATAGATTTTGAGTTATATAGCGGTAAACCCAGCTGGTGTTGAAAAAAATATGGAAAAATTCACTTTTTGAGGTTAGAATAACTTTTGAGCAAATAGATTCCAGTACCTAAAAATTTTTTTCTGTATTCTGAAAAACATTTGCAAAGTGTACCCAAAATTTGGTGCATTTTAAAATTTTGATCGGACCACTTCACGTGGAATACCATTTTCGTCAGTATACATCAGGCAGTGATTCTATCCGTTTCTTCAAGGTGTCTCGTCCCTATTTTTTTACTAAGTAAGTGTCTTTATTGTTATTATTATTATCATCTCTTTTTGTTGCTTATTATTATTTTTTATTATTTTTTTGTTATAATAAGGAAAATAGTGTATCTCTTATATAAGAGAATATTTATCTTTTTTTTTTCTTCTACGTATTTTATTTATTATTTTTTTATATAAAAAATTTGCTTTTGTCGTTAAGGTTTTATTATACATTTTTTTTGCATGTATGTTTTTATTTTTATTTCCCTAATGCTAAGTATGTATTTTTTTATGTTTTCAGGGTGGAGTTTGAAAAAGCACGCTTGCTAATGCAGTGGGCTTTACGTCGACGGGATGATCGGGAATTTAGACCCGATTTATTTGAAGCTCGGAGCTGGTTTCTAGCCGCTGCTCAGGAGTTGAATGTGTTGTGTATAAATGAAGGGGTCCCACTGGATGTGGACACCCTTCTGCTCTTATTAAATTTATCTTTACGGGAACTTGCGGCCATATCGGAATTACCTGCGAGCTCCGAAGCTTCAAATTCGTTATTCTCGTTCGAGGAGGAAATGGATGAGGAGGAGTTGGAGGCGATGGAGGAGGAGGAGGAGGAGGAGGAGGAGGAGGAGGAGGAGGAGGAGGACGAGGAGGTGGAGGTGGTGGCACTGGAGGAAGATCCGTCGCCGAGATCGCCCTCGCCAGAGCAGGTGCCTGACGTTCCGGCCTCATTTTACTGGCCATCCGACCGGGGAGGATCTCCCTGCTATTCGCCAGTGCTGCGTATAATAGACATAATAGATATATCATCCGAGGATGAACTGTGATCGGATTTCTGCTGTTTTTATTGTTACTAAAAAAATTTAATAGGGAATAAACTTGTTTGTAAAGTTCATAATAGAGTGTTTTATTTTTCCCCTTTTTCATTCCATTCCTCATTCACCTGGAGAGAGAGAGAGAGAGAGAGAGAGAGTGTATGCCGGGAGGGCTACTATTCAACTTGCTGTGTGCACATTAGGGTGCGCGTGCGCCGAGCTGGTGGGGGAAGCAGGCCCAATATGGCCGCTTCTGAGCTACGCACGGCGGATCGCTTCCACAGAACCGAGCGCTGCGATGCGAGAGAGCGCGTCGATGCCAGAAAGGGCTTGTACTCAGCGTATGGGTTTTCCCCGAGGCAAACAGTAGGCACGCGTCTGGAGAGAGAGGGGACGCCAGGAGGGTCGTCCGTTCCACTCTACGCATGATGCTCTCGAACTCGAGGAAAGCTACAACTTAAAGCAACGGGAGAGAGAGAAAAAGATTCAAGTGGCAAATGCGCATAGCTAAGGCGTGTTTGACACGTGCAAGCAACGGCGAATAGAAGATGCAGATCTACAGCGTTTTCTATTATTGATGGTGCTTAAACTAAAGGATAGGAATAATTCGCAGATCTAACGTGGATTATTTATATTCAAAAATACTGAAATATTATTTTTAACTTTGTTATGTTTGTTGTTATTTACAGTTTACAATTGTTTTATACCTTATTATTTTTTTCTTATTTATTTTTACAATTACAATTAAACAATATTACTCAACACAATTTAATAAACATAAATGTAAGAAATACTAAGATAGAGAAGAAGTTTCTATCATTCACAACGTTTTTGAGAAGTAGAGAGAGAGAGAGAGAGAGAGAGAGAGAGAGAGAGAGAGTATCGAAATGTCGACACTGCAACGCATGGTCGGCCCCGCCGAACTTGCCAGGCTTGAGTCGGAGAGTGGCCCGAACACTTACGAGGCCAGCCGATGCTCCTACAGCTTAGCGCAGCAACTAGGCTCGAATTGCGGTGTGCAATCAAATCTTTACGGGGGATCCAAATTTCGTTCCCCACCGCGCTGCTCCATCGTCCTTTCCTTTTGTTTACATTTTTTTTTCCTTTATTATATTTTTCTCTATTTCTTACCTATTTTATTTTTTTTTTTTTATTTATTTTAGCTCTACCCCTTTTTTTATGGATACTTATTTACTTTGTTAGTATTTCTATATATTACTCTTTATTATTTTTTTTTTTTACGTTATTTACATTTATTAATATGTTTACCACAATAATTGTTTGTTTTGTTTGTTTTTTTTTATTTCTACATATGGTTAGGGGAAAGAAATAAATATTCCTTACTGTTCTATAACAATGTTAATCTTTATTATTTTTCATTTTGTATACATATAGCTTTTTTTTGTTTGTATTTACTATAACTAGTTAGTATATATACTTGTATATAATGTGTGCTTGTTAATACTTTATACTCTTGTTTATACTTATTATAATATTTACTGCAATTGTATATTTTGCCCTTTTCATAAATTTATTGTTGTATAGATTTAATTTAGGCGAATTCTATCTCTGTGAAGCGACCTCTTCTTTTTGTTACTAAGTATATGTTTAACCATTCCGTTATTGCTCTTTTACAAATCATGCATTCCTTTGTTCCCATATAACAAGTTAAACAGCTTAAAGCATGTTTGCATGGAAGATATATTCCCTCTATTGGATTACGTTTGCAAATCTTGCATTTAAGATATTTTGATAAACTGGCATGTTCCGAACCTTTTGTTATTTTGCTCAATTTTTCCATGTCATAGATTCCACAACAGTCTTCTGCTCGTTCTTTCTTTGTAATGAATTCACATTTTGGCGACCATTTACGATGTTCTTGCATAGGCTCGTCCGTTTTTTCCCATTTTCGTATTCCTACACCGTATATATAGCATTTTACTTTGTCGTTCTCTCCTGTATAATAAAATCCGGCTTCTGCTAGATCCTCGGTTGAAATAAAAGCATGCGGCCAATATTTAAATGTATCTAATCGATTTTTCTTTATTGACAGATTTACTACGCAATCAGTTTCATCAAAGTCCTGTTGTAGGTCCATAATTATTTCTTTTACTTTCTCTTCTGTATCATTATAGACTACCTCGTCTAGTTGAGTTTCTAAGGACGCTAATATCTCTAATATTTCTGGTAACTCTTCTTGTGTTATAATTGGCACGGGGGTATTATTTTCTTCGTCCAGTATTGAGGGAAAAATATCACTGGTCGCATTTTGTAATAATTCCATAACTTCTTGTTCATTCAGAAAGGATTCCAATTCCGGCCAGCTTACTTCCTTAACGTTTTGTGATTCTGCGATATCTTCTGATTTTTCGTCTTTATTTATTTCCATAGGTTCCGTTTGCGTCATTTTTGAACTTGAAGTTCCCATTTCCTCTGGTTTTTCAATATCTGTTTCGTTTTTAACAACAAAAATGGGCGCTTCGTGTTGTATTGGTTCCAACGGAATAATTTGCTGGTTATCTCTCTGTAATTCGAATTCATTTTTTATAGTAACAATCTCGATTTCTCTTTCTTTGTTTCGTTCTATTATTGCCCTAATTCGAGTGGATATTTTATTATCATTTTTTTTTATTTTTCGCTCCTCGATATTTTTTTTACAGTTATAACATTTTTGCCTTTCCGAATTTATATTTATGTCTCTAAATTTTATGTGTTGTATAATCGGCTTTCCTACCTTTGTTTCTATGCAATTTCCACATAAAGGAGTGTTCAAGTCTATGCTGTAAAACATCCTTTTAAGGTAATACATTTCGTGTATTTTTCTATTGGTTTGTTTTTTCCTAATCGTACCGTCGTAAGAGGGTAAATTTTTCCTTTCTTTAACTTCTTGTATAATCCTCATTTACTGGCTCCCCTATTTTGAGTGTAAGCAAAAAAAGAAAATAAGAGTTATTATTACATTGAATTTGCTCTGTTCTCATTGTTTATTTTTAAAATTGGATATAAACACGATTCTCTCTCTAAAATTTTTGTATCTACAGTTTTAAACTCGGAAGTGATAAATTGACTCTTTTCATTTTTCTCTATCTCAACCTCCATTTTGTTGTTCTCCTCATTGTCTTTATTTAACTTTTGCGTTCCCAAATAAAGTAATAGTTGAGTGATTGAATTCCATATTGCCCCAATTAAATGTAAAGAGAACCCGTAAATTCCGTGCAACATCAAACCATGCATAATCGTATCGATAATTAGCTTGATGAGACGACATATCATAAAAAATCCTATGAAACCGGCAGAGATGTTACTGAACGTTAAAAATTCCGACCATAGTTTGTTGAATGTCGATTCAGCCAGGTTATTTAAGGCTTCTTGGTCGAACAAATTTCCTATAGTAATTCCTTTGGGGTTTATCTTCCTTCCCGAAGCTCCTAATGCCATCTTATTTAATACCGTAGATTTTTCTAATGGGAATAATATCATATCGCGAAGTTTACTGGTATCTTTTTGTCCGTATATTCCACTAGTAGCGAGTGTCTCGGGTGAAACATATCTCCATGTTAGTTTTGTTTGAGGCGTCAATATCTCGGGATCTTTTACTTCGACTGGATTCGGTAGCATTTTAAACCAAATTTGATGCATTTTGAACATAACCGGTAGACGATTATCACACATTAGGGGTTTCCCAGTTCTTACTAATATACGCGTTCTAGGTGTGAGAAAATATGGTTCGTTGTCCCGAAACACGGGTAGCTGTTCGTAACACCCCGTCGTTTCCCTCCCGACTACTTCTACTTTTAAGCATTTTAGTAGATGAATAACTTCTCCCGCTGTTATGGCTAGATACCCAGGTTGATTCATGATACGATAGCCCACTTCCGCCGGGGAAACTGAGGCGAGCGTGAGGGCTTGAGTGAGAATATGTCTTGCGATTTCGCATCTTTGTTTTAATATGTCGTAATACATTCTATTTAACTGTCGGCGTACATATTTTTCAACGTATAAGAATTTTGAGTTTATGTATGCAAATATATCAAGATTGTTTCCCTCAATTGCTTTTTTGCTTATAAAACTGTTAACCTTGGCGTCCTCAATTATGAAAAGCTTGGGATGTTCGGTGCGCGCAAACCTAAAACCGCATATATTCTGTTCTCCTTTTTTCCATAGTGCGAATGTAATATCATTAGTTTCAAGCGAGTACATTATACGGTTTTCTTGCTCTTCATATATTTTATCCAAATTTCCTTCATACAACACCGAATATTTGTTAACTCCGCATGAATCCTCCGGAAGCGCTTCCCAAAAAACTTGTGAGGCATCGATATCTGTACATTCTAAATCCGCGAGTGTGCATGTAACTCCAGAGTCTAATCTTACTTTATTATATTCCAGATGTACAGCCGCATAGTAATCGTATATTGTTATTTCAACATGACCTGCGACATAGGCGTCTTTATAGGTACCGTATGAATCCGAAAATGAACCTCCAATACAATTTCCGCTATTATCGTTCCCTCCCACGAACACGATTGGCTTATTAGTGCTACTGTTTCTGGGTAGATTTATAATTTGAGTGCCGCTTATAGAAATATAACCCGAACGATGGATTCCATAACATTCCTCTCTACTTATTTCTTTGTAATAACTAATTTCTCCGTTTAGGACGCGAGATGCATGTCCGTGCATACCGCAATGTGTAACTATACGTGTGATTTTTATTATGCATTTATATACATGCGTGGTACTGTAATCGTTCAATTGTAGTAACTGCGCGTAAACTTTTGTTACATTAATATATGGTTCATGTATATCACATTCTTTAACATCCACTAATGATATTGTTGTTAGATTTGAAAGTTGTTCCCCGCAGTCATATCCGTAAAGTACCGACGAATAATTAATTACACTTACGAGTGAAAGCAGAAGGAATGATCTCTTTGCCATCTGTAAATAAGATAATTTTCTATGGTTTTCATTGTCCTTGTATGAAGTTGTGAAGTTAATTCCTATTTGTTTATTCGAAACGGATTTCTATTTCTTCCGGAATGGTATCTAATATTTCTTTAAAGTAACACAAAAGTATGAAGATCCCCGCGATGAATAAAAATATAACTACTCCTGTGATTGAACAGATGAGAAACAATGTAGTGAATACAGCGGTTTTTTCCGTAGTGATCAATTTATCCCTACAGTAATTTTCCATATCCCAAAAATTCCCCGAGTGTTTTTGCTTAACTAGTTTATGGAATAAATTTTTAGTATTTGTATTGTTAAAGATATTTGATAGTTCGCTAATATTTAACGACGTCTGAGGGAATAACAAGTGATTTGAGTATTCCGTTGGTACCTCATGTATTTTTATAACTTCTCCATTTATTTTAAACGTACAATTTATTTTTGTGTGTATTATTCCGACTCCACGTAACGGTATGATCGTTCCTGTTAAACCGTCACAGCCAATCGACACTCTCGTAGTCATGGGCGCTGAGTATAATATTTTATTTAATTTTTCAAGTTTTATTATCGTTGGTTTGGCATTGGTTTTATATTTGATATTGCAGTTACGGTAATTACATTTAGCCGGTTAAGACATCAATTCCGTTTCGCAACTATCTATTGCTTTTAAATGCAGTCTTTCTTTTTTGCAAATTAATTTTCCTTGAAACTTTTTACAATTCTTAAGGTCGGTGCTTGAGAAACCGTAATAATTTGCCTCTTGTTGCAGAATATAGTTATTCTCGGGTTCAACATAGGCGATGTTTGATTCATTGGTATATACGTTTTGAGGAATTGGAAGTGGAGATACCCTATACAATGAGCAAGTAGATTTTTCAACCAAGGGAACCTCTATTTGAATAAATAGTTTATTATTGATGTATCCAGTATGTAGGCTTGTTATGTTAGCTAATCTATTTAAATTTCCCTCTCCTCTTTTCAACGGGAATTCATTGGTTTTCTCATATTTTTCGATGTAATTAACAACTTGTTTGAGTCTATTGGGTGATAATAAAGTAGTATACATTTGATGCTCTTTTAATCCTTCTGAATTAACAAGTGTACCTACACTGTAGCTTATCTGGTTGTCCAACATTCTTCCTAACGTAGTCTTTATATTGTTCATTATTTGCGAGTATCGTTCAAGATAAATTTCCTGTTTCATTTGCTTCATTTTTTGCATAATGTTGAATTCATCATACAATCTTGCTTTGTCTATGTATATATTGGTTCCCATCGTATTACTTTCTATAAATATTATTTTAGTCCTAACCCCTACTAGTATCCTATCTATGTAATTGTTAATTAATTTACTTTCTAAATCATAACGTATTAACTCGTTTTCATGCAAATCTGATTTTACGTTCATGCAAGTACTTTCTGTAGTGTTTAAGATGTGTAACGTTCTGGTATATTTTTCTTGTAAATTCTTAAAATTTCCAAACAGTTCTTCACATTTTTCGTGACCTAACGGGCAATCGTTTTTCAGTTCGCTAAACGTCGTCCAAATATCCGTTAGATTCATATCTGCATGTATGCAAGTCATGCTAATAATAATTTTCCACGCGACTGGAGTTAGTTTTACATCTTCCTGTCATTCGAAGAATATACCCGATGGAGGTATTTGTTGAAGTTCGATTCCTTTCGGTTCAACTTCGTTTCCCGTACAAAATGTTAAGAGGGATAAAAACATTATGTTGAAGTTCCTCATTTTTTTGTTCTGAAAAAGTAAAAGAGATATCGATAAATCTTTCCGCTCCTTGCCCTGTCTCTCTTTTTTTTTATATATATGGATCCTTCTGGTTTATTGAACGCCCTGCTTTTACTTTCTTGTGTGCGTACTTATTATTTTTTTATATGTGCCGGGTCTAGGTGTGTCTATTTTGTAATTTAAACCGAAATCAATGATTCATGATTATATAGGGTGCACTATAAATTAAACTAAAAATATGTGTAAACTATGTATGTATTTCTTTTTTTTTTTTTTTTTTTTATTGTTGTACAATTGCCCAGGGCAGTGTGGTTAGAACAAAGGTTAGTCAGAAGGTGTCGTTCTTCTCTTAAGGTATAGGCTTACGAACTCAGAATCCCCTTCTTATTTTGATTTTGTTTTATTTTATTTCTTTTTGATTTGGTACATAGGCAGGAGAAGAAAAAAAAAATTTTATTTAACATTCTTGTATTTATCTTATCGTTATAGTTTTTCCGATCTTCCTTCGTCCCTGTCCCTTTTTCATTACCAATCTCCCGTTGACCATCTTTCATCCCGTAATACGGTTAAGGAACCTCCCGCAAAACAACCAGTCGGACAATGGGATGTTACTTCTAGCTGTCGTTGGTGTTCATCGTCCGTACACTCCATGGATTCTATATATATCCCTTCCCCTTGACTTTGTAGATAGTAATTGGCGCATTTTGCGCACTCTCGCCACACAGGAATCTTCTGTTTACAATATTTACACCTTCCATGGTACGTTTGGTCCCCAAATCCTTGACCACCATATTCTTTTATTTCTAAGTACTTTGCATACGTTTTCCCTAGTTCCATGAATGCGGAGCTTTCTCTATACCTTTTCTCTACCTCATTTACGAGTTCGTCACTTTTTTCTGGATAGTCCGGATGTTGCATTTCCAGTTGTGCTCTAAAGTTTATAAATCGTCTTAACCTTTGAGGCATGCAATCGTTGAAACCTATAGCACTAAGGTAGGCTTCTTTAATAGCCAACCTAAAGCTTAAACTGTGATTGTAAATAACAGATGTTAGAAATTCTGTTTCGTTTGCTAGCCTTCGGGAATAAGCGGGAGTTGTTCCCTTGGCCTCATCTTGGAAACATTTGACTCCGTATTTAATAATATTTTCTAATGGGTCCTTTTCCCCTTCTTTCTTCTTTCTCTCCTCCTGTCTTTTCTTGCGTTGCTGTCGTTTGGTAAGTGCAACTTCCATCTTTAGGCAGCCTACAGAAATTTCTTTGTTTATTCGTGGTTGATTAGATGTTTTTGAAAATGTATATATGCTTGTACGTACTATGTATGTAAACAAGTCAATCGAAAAATTCAGTCAATTTTTTACCCATTTCGCTAAATTTATTTTTATAGTAACTTTTAAATATTATTACAGTCGTTTATTTTTTAAAGCACTTAACGATTGTGCCTGGAATGTAAAAGCGTATAGGTTTTACATATTTTGGGTCCTATAATTAATTTTTTTACTTTCTACTTGTTAATGGATTGGATTGAAAGACAGAAATAATTCTGTTCGTAACACCCTGATCATCTAAAAATTCTACTTTATTAACCTCTACGAATGGAGTAAAATTGCACTTTATGCCTTCGATCACTTTATTTCTCGTAGACATACTTTTTTGTTTTGACATTATTTTAACCATATTCGACTAATACAAAATTAAATTTATTATGTTAAATTAAATGCACCAAAATACCTTACAATATTGAACAAAATTTAGAAATTTAAAATTACATTGTTGTTTAAATAAGTGACCTTTTAAATGAAAGAAAAGATCGACATAGTTTTAGTATTTTATACTTTGTTTTACATTTTAGCGCATTGTCATATATTACATCATATATTCTAGTTGTGTCGAGGTATTACTAGTTTTACCTATTACAATATAATAGTATTTACATACTATTTAGTATGAATTAATTCATATTTTCTGTAGTACACTTTACAGAAAAATTTTTATATACTAAAAAAATCAGGAGAAAAAGAATGATTTTTTGATGTGTTGGTTAATAATCTTAATGAAAAGCTTTCTGCCTTGCCATATAGGAAATCCCATGCTGTGATTATTTAGTTACTACATTACAAGTTTTTATTAACGTAACTCGATCTAACAATTTGTTCACGATGTATTAAGTGAAAACTTTTATATATAAATTTAGAAACTGTTTAATATAATCTATTCTCTTACAGAAATTACATTTTCATCCTAAGTATTTAAAAAACTTATCATTTAATAGAATAGAAAGTATTTTGAAATAACACCTTCCACGAAGGTGTGAGAATACGCAAGTATAATGATAGTTGTTAACTGAAAAAATAAATATTTTCATTTCTTGCTTCTATCTTTTTTCTACTTAAAAAACTTCAAATTTTCAACAACTTAAAATTTGGTATTAAATGTAAATAAATTGTTATTAAGAAGTTGTTTGAATAGAAAGCACTGAAATGAAGCGGAATAACCGACAAGTATTTTGAACCACATTGTAAATCTAATATTTAACTTTAATTGAGGAGCTGGATGCAAGAACACGCCGAGCGCGGCGAATGGATAGAGGAAGCGGAGAGAAATTAAGAAATTGACGTCACCGTGACCAAATGTTTTAATTTGCTGAATTTATTTTGAAAAAATACTGTCGTATGCAGAATTAAAAGACGCAACTTTTTTCTATTTAATGTTTTTCTGTACGATGTGCAGATCAGATGAAAAAAATTAAGAACTGGAAATTTAGAAAACGGATCTTTAATCCATTTTTCAAAATTGAATCGCTGTAACTTTGACAAATCTTTACAACACACTTTCGGCTACTGAATACTGAAACCGTATTAAAAGCTTGTTTAAAATTTGTTTAAAGTACAATTTTTTACAGGTTTATATTTATCGTTAGACTATATTAAGTATCTGTACGAAAAATCAGGAAATTTCATTAAGATTTGTCATTCAATTTTGAAAAATGGATTAAAGATCCGTTTTCTAAATTTTCAGTTCTTAATTTTTTTCATCTGATCTGCACATCGTACAGAAAAACATTAAACAGAAAAAAGTTGCGTATTTTAATTCTGCATACGACAGTATTTTTTTAAATTAAATTCGGCAAATTAAAAAATTTGGTCACGGTGACGTCAATTTCTTAATTTCTCTCCGCCTCCTCTATCCATTCGCCGCGCTCGGCGTGTTCTTGCATCCAGCTCCTCAATTATTAAGAATAAGATCAAACCATAATCACAGTATTCGCAAAAAGTTACTGCAATTGAAAGTACTGAAATCAAAATAAAATCGACAAGTATTTTGCGCTACATAATAATAAATAAATGTCTTAAATTTTATTTACCAATCTATTTTTTTGTGACATAGCAGTCTTAAGGTTAAATAATCAAATAAATTTCAATGTATGTAATTAAAATAAATAAAATAATATTACTTCATATGTAAAATTTTAGTAAAATTTATATGATAAGTGTGTAGTATTTATTTGCAATTTGTATAATTATGTGTGCTAACGGTTTTTGAATCTAGAGTTAAAAATTCATAATCTTATTTGCAACTAAAACTTATTTCGTAAACATTTCTAAGTGATTAAATGTTGTCTAATAAAAGACGTGAGATTAGTTTTTTGAATAGTAAATAAATTAAATAAAAATAAATACTTATATTTAAATTTTATTATAGAATTGATTCGATAAAAATTACATTATTTTCTATAAAGTAAATATCTTAATAAGATATTTGGTATTCATATAAACAGAAATCGTATCTATTGTCTAAAATAAAAAATTATTTCTACATTTCAAACTTCCATCAAGGAAGTGTCTTTTATTTATTCTTATAAGGTAAAAGTCCCTGTTATTAAACGATTTTTAACATGTTTTTTGTTCCGATCGCAATAAAAAATTGAAATAAGCATAAATGTTGGAAATTTGTATACCATTCGATGCGCGTATTCTTTCTGAACAATTACCTGGTTTAACATTTTAATTTAAACGGTTTTAATTAATTATATTATTAAAAAACGGAGAGCCTTATGTGCACGTATTATTAAACGCCTTGAAATACATGTCCCGGCTGTTTAATAATCCTGTCCCTATTTATTAAACACTTTTAAAAACTCAAAATTTAACTATTTTTTAACAATTTAGCTTAGTATTTCGATTGATACTACAAGGATTTATCTTTATTTAGTGTATGCAATCATAAAATTATATAAATAAAACGATGTTTAATAATTTTGATCATAATACAAATGCGAGTTACTTTGGTATAAAATGAACCTGTAAGAGTCTTCCGTGAGTCTTGATGCAACTATATTATAAAGATTCAATAGCCCTTTTTCACATACTTTTGAATTTTAATCGGTTACTAATGAATAATGACGAGCATCACATATTAGTGATTCGATAGATATACGTATCACTAGCACACATACTGAAATAATATCAATTTTTCCGAAAAAAAGCTCAAAAGTAACCTTCAAGTGCGTTTGTAGGTTAACTTTCTAACCAAAAGAAATGCATTATTTAGCCTTTATACAACATGCATATATCATTTAAATCGATTAATAATGCATTTTTAACTATTTTACCAATAAACATCTATAAATAAATCGGTATATATTGATTTAAAACAGTGTTTATACCGTTTAATAATAGGGACAGGAACAAAATCATATGTACGTAGTATGGAACAGCTAATAATTTAATTAAAGAAATATTAAAATTGCAAAAACAGTCTGTAATCGAAATCTACGAAATAAAAACTATCCCCTAATGCTTAAACGATCATATATAATCCTCTTATTAATGTATTAGAGTTAGAAAACTTTGTACGACAATGCCGACTTTTTCCGTCAAAATGTTAATCGATCTATGCAATTTTGTCGAGTGCACAGTTTAATATTTTTTCGTAATTTCCCCAGTGCTTCATTCTAATTTATTTCAATTCGTAAACACAGTTAATAGATTAAATTATTTAATAAAATTTTTCTAATCATTAATATACCTATACTTTTCTTTTAATTCGTATTACTTTCTCTCTGTTTAGTACGAGGTACACTTTTCTCGAGGTGTTTATTAACAGGGACTTTTACCTTATACTAGGATAATACTTGCGCCACCCGTCTGCTAAGTGCTTAAGGGGATGTCGGAGCTATAGCCTCCATCAAAAGCCGCTCGATCTCGCGGCTTCGAATGGCGCTGTAGTCAGGTGTCGATTTCTACGATAAACATACTTAAAACATAAATTATAAATTTTGCAGCTACATAGAGCTGTTAAAAGATACTTTCCCCCCTAGCTATGACTAAACTTAAGGTAATTATAATATTACTCTTGGCAGCAAATGTTTATTTTTTTTTTAAAAATGTAAAATACGTTGCGTGTAGCATTACGGCACATATAGATTCATTGAATATGAGACGTATTTCACATTTTAAAAAAAAAATAAACATTTGCTGCCAAGAGTAATATTATAATTACCTTAAGTTTAGTCATAGCTAGGGGGGAAAGTATCTTTTAACAGCTCTATGTAGCTGTAAAATTTATAATTTATGTTTTAAGTACGTTTATCGTAGAAATCGACACCTGACTACAGCGCCATTCGAAGCCGCGAGATTGAGCGGCTTTTGATGGAGGCTATAGCTCCGACATCCCCTTAAGGGCAGTCAGTAGTGTTATTTTCACAAATTCGCCACCCAAGAATATGCGTGTATTAATGGCGCTGGCGTCAAGTGAGCTGAGTTCATATTCTTAAAGCATCGTGAACAAATTGTTAGATCGAGTTACGTTAATAAAAACTTGTAATGTAGTAACTAAATAATCACAGCATGGGATTTCCTATATGGCAAGGCAGAAAGCTTTTCATTAAGATTATTAACCAACACATCAAAAAATCATTCTTTTTCTCCTGATTTTTTTAGTATATAAAAATTTTTCTGTAAAGTGTACTACAGAAAATATGAATTAATTCATACTAAATAGTATGTAAATACTATTATATTGTAATAGGTAAAACTAGTAATACCTCGACACAACTAGAATATATGATGTAATATATGACAATGCGCTAAAATGTAAAACAAAGTATAAAATACTAAAACTATGTCGATCTTTTCTTTCATTTAAAAGGTCACTTATTTAAACAACAATGTAATTTTAAATTTCTAAATTTTGTTCAATATTGTAAGGTATTTTGGTGCATTTAATTTAACATAATAAATTTAATTTTGTATTAGTCGAATATGGTTAAAATAATTTCAAAACAAAAAAGTATGTCTACGAGAAATAAAGTGATCGAAGGCATAAAGTGCAATTTTACTCCATTCGTAGAGGTTAATAAAGTAGAATTTTTAGATGATCAGGGTGTTACGAACAGAATTATTTCTGTCTTTCAATCCAATCCATTAACAAGTAGAAAGTAAAAAAATTAATTATAGGACCCAAAATATGTAAAACCTATACGCTTTTACATTCCAGGCACAATCGTTAAGTGCTTTAAAAAATAAACGACTGTAATAATATTTAAAAGTTACTATAAAAATAAATTTAGCGAAATGGGTAAAAAATTGACTGAATTTTTCGATTGACTTGTTTACATACATAGTACGTACAAGCATATATACATTTTCAAAAACAATTAGAAGGTAAACAACAGTTTTTTTTTGTGATAAACATTTCTTACCTTTAAGATTTGTACGTATAATCGATATTTATTTAGATAAGGTCTAAAACCGTCTTATTTGTACATTTTACGCTTTTTAATCATTTTTTTTCATTTATAAGGAAAAATATCAATGTGAGGAAGAAATGTTTAATAGAAATAAGTTTTCATTTAATGTGATGAACATTTCTTACGTTTCAAATTTCTACGTGAAATCAATATTTATTTAGTTAATGTCTGAAAAGTTTCTTTTATTGTACATTTTAGGCTTCTCCAACTGTTTTTTTGTACTAAACTTTAAAGTTATTCATCTAAGCATAAAGTGTTGTATACAAAAAAATTTCATCTTATTAAGATAAAGATTTTTTACATTTAAACTTTTACAGTGCAATTAATATTTGTCTTTATAAAGTAGAAAAAACGTTTTTTTTGCACTATTTTGACACTTTAATGCGTTTAACTTGTCAGTATTTAATTGTACATAAAAATTTATTTTTAAACATTTTCTATATCTATATTTTAGATTGTTTAATTTTTTTATATATATATAATGTCGTATAAAAACGTTTTAGCGTCATGTTAGAAAGTGCTACCGTTTAATATCTATTCGACCAATTTGGTCCAAAATAGCAACGTTTACTTCTCTATGTATGTAGAAGATATCATAAAAATTTGAGCCAAATGGGTTCAAAATTGGCTGAGTTATTCTATTAACTTAACTACATACATACATACACACACACATACTTTTTCAAAAACGTTTAAAATGACTTTTTCTGGACGAAAAATGTTTTTATGTATAAATAAACAATTATTTATGGTGTTACATTTTACAACACAGCAAAAAATCATTATTTTTCTCCTGATTTTTTTAGTATATAAAAATTTTTCTGTAAAGTGTACTACAGAAAATATGAATTAATTCATACTAAATAGTATGTAAATACTATTATATTGTAATAGGTAAAACTAGTAATACCTCGACACAACTAGAATATATGATGTAATATATGACAATGCGCTAAAATGTAAAACAAAGTATAAAATACTAAAACTATGTCGATCTTTTCTTTCATTTAAAAGGTCACTTATTTAAACAACAATGTAATTTTAAATTTCTAAATTTTGTTCAATATTGTAAGGTATTTTGGTGCATTTAATTTAACATAATAAATTTAATTTTGTATTAGTCGAATATGGTTAAAATAATTTCAAAACAAAAAAGTATGTCTACGAGAAATAAAGTGATCGAAGGCATAAAGTGCAATTTTACTCCATTCGTAGAGGTTAATAAAGTAGAATTTTTAGATGATCAGGGTGTTACGAACAGAATTATTTCTGTCTTTCAATCCAATCCATTAACAAGTAGAAAGTAAAAAAATTAATTATAGGACCCAAAATATGTAAAACCTATACGCTTTTACATTCCAGGCACAATCGTTAAGTGCTTTAAAAAATAAACGACTGTAATAATATTTAAAAGTTACTATAAAAATAAATTTAGCGAAATGGGTAAAAAATTGACTGAATTTTTCGATTGACTTGTTTACATACATAGTACGTACAAGCATATATACATTTTCAAAAACAATTAGAAGGTAAACAACAGTTTTTTTTTGTGATAAACATTTCTTACCTTTAAGATTTGTACGTATAATCGATATTTATTTAGATAAGGTCTAAAACCGTCTTATTTGTACATTTTACGCTTTTTTAATCATTTTTTTTCATTTATAAGGAAAAATATCAATGTGAGGAAGAAATGTTTAATAGAAATAAGTTTTCATTTAATGTGATGAACATTTCTTACGTTTCAAATTTCTACGTGAAATCAATATTTATTTAGTTAATGTCTGAAAAGTTTCTTTTATTGTACATTTTAGGCTTCTCCAACTGTTTTTTTGTACTAAACTTTAAAGTTATTCATCTAAGCATAAAGTGTTGTATACAAAAAAATTTCATCTTATTAAGATAAAGATTTTTTACATTTAAACTTTTACAGTGCAATTAATATTTGTCTTTATAAAGTAGAAAAAACGTTTTTTTTGCACTATTTTGACACTTTAATGCGTTTAACTTGTCAGTATTTAATTGTACATAAAAATTTATTTTTAAACATTTTCTATATCTATATTTTAGATTGTTTAATTTTTTTTATATATATATAATGTCGTATAAAAACGTTTTAGCGTCATGTTAGAAAGTGCTACCGTTTAATATCTATTCGACCAATTTGGTCCAAAATAGCAACGTTTACTTCTCTATGTATGTAGAAGATATCATAAAAATTTGAGCCAAATGGGTTCAAAATTGGCTGAGTTATTCTATTAACTTAACTACATACATACATACACACACACATACTTTTTCAAAAACGTTTAAAATGACTTCTTTTCTGGACGAAAAATGTTTTTATGTATAAATAAACAATTATTTATGGTGTTACATTTTACAACACAGCAAAAAATCATTATTTTTCTCCTGATTTTTTTGGTAGATAAAAATTTTTCTGTTTCTTCGACACTAGGTCCTCTTAAATCTAACTATTGTCTACTAAATGTACCATACTACTAGTAATTAAATAAATGTGTTTCTGTATTGGTAAAATTTCAGGCATTTTCCTAAACATTTTTGCAGAAGTCATTTGTTGTTTCAATATTGCTTGATATGTTTGACGACTGGGCTTTTTCGAGTAGTCATATATATATAGGAGACGTAAAAGATATCGAGAAATACATAGCCGAGTAAAAGAATTTGACATCTCAGATATTTACATGAAGTTTTATTGAAAGTATTACTAAATAATTTGTCGAAAACTTAATAAACTGAAAAAATATTAAAAAAGAAATAATATATGATATAAAAAGTTACGTAAATAACATATTATATATTAATATTCAAAAATAAAAAAACCGCAGGTGCAGTTAGATGTCTAATAGGTGCTAGCGCGCATTATACTTGCGTTGGTTGCGCTACCGCGCACCTTGATGTACAGAAAAATATTATTATCTATATTTTTACAAAAATTATTTTTATATACATTATTTGATTCACTTCTAAGTATCTAAGTTGGATAATTACATTTCATTAATTACTTGAAATAACATGTCAAATTACTTTTATCAAACGATAAATTATTTGTTAAATAAACAAGTTTTTATTTCAAATATTTACTACATATTTTTACTTCAAATAAAATTTTCAGTATATGGTTTAAATATAAATTTTAAATGTAATTTTTTAAAATACGACGTTATAACAATATTTAAATCGATTTAATCAGACCGCCGCTGCCCAGACCATCATCAAGAAGGACCAGGCCACCCAAACCGTCAGCAGCATCAGCACCCAGACGGAGCAACCGCTACCCCGACTCACTCCTCTCAAAGGTTGGCTGGTGGACAACGGCGTACAACGGACGGTGCGGTTGGATCTACCACCTCCAGGGACTCCGAGGATCCGAGCAGAGCCGCCACCTCCACCTAGGCGTGTTCCCACCGTAGCAGCCACACCGTTAGAGGCAGTCCAACGCAAACCGACTCGGCCGAGACGACCACCAACTCCGGCAGCCCCGAAACCTCCATCTACTCAGCGGGCAGCAGCCACGATTAAGCCTCGAGTGGTCGCCGACATCATCCTGCCACCTACAAGGCGCCTCCCGCTTCCTCCGAGGACACCTCGCCGTTAGAGCGGCTCGCGCCTGGGTTGGTCCATCTTGACCAACCCTACCAAGAACTTCATAAAGTGAGCGGGGCTCACCGGCGGTCATCCGACCGTCCGACTAAATATATTATCTACGCACAACAGAAATTTTAATTGAACAATTTATTGAAGTAAATATTATCAATGAACGCCATCTAATCAACGCATATCGAATTACAAATTACCGACATAGTGAGCTGCCCCCTCCATGAATTTCAAAAGCTAAAGAGTGGCTCTGATTGGTGGGCGGAAAAACGTCACATCGGCCTCTCATTGGTAGGCGTTTTGTTCCCTGGGCGAAATGATCCCCATTCTTATTTCATCATTCGTCGCACAAGGTTTTCCAAAATACCTATTTTTAGAAATTTTGGTAGACTTTTCAGTGTATTTACTTTGTAAATTTCTTGTAAATTGTATCGTAAGAGAATCTTCATGATTAAAAATAATATGTTTTTCTAGAATAATAAAACTGCTTTTGTATTCAATGCGTCGGGAAATTTGATGTAACACTCCTTTAGCTGCTTTAATCATTCGTAATATTTTTCCATTACCATCTTCAAATGAATAGCCGTCATGTGGCCAAAGCGGCCCCCAATTAACAACGCTTTGACTTAGATGTACAAGCTGATGAATATTAAACGTCATTGCTCTTTTTGTATAATACTCCTCCGTTTTACAAACAAAATTTTTCAACAATTGATCTGCATGTTCTAAAGCCGATTTGGATATAGATTCGCTCATTAATATGAACATTGCTTCCACTAATAGCTCCCAATGTTGTGAATACATTTCGAATCCGGGTATTGTTTGTAAAATTGGCAAGCTATAATATAATAACCAATTCTCCCACTCTCTGGATTTCTAAATTTTTTTCTCTTTTATAGACCTTGTTTGCCGACGAATTTGTTTTGGTACTGGTATTGTTATTAACAATTATCTATAGCAAGAACTTGCCTTTTAAGAGAGTACGATTTATTTGATTCGTCAAACCAGTAAAATGCAAACTGCCCACAAATACCTAAAAAAACAGCGTGCATACTGTCGGGCACAAAGCCCTCGATTAAATCGAAACAGTCAAGCTCAAGCAAAGGTGATATGTTATTAATACCAAATACTTGTTGACCAGTAGATAATTTTCTATACATGTGCTGCACGGTTTCTGCAGAAGTACGATTTTCTGATACAGTATTTTGGGATATTTAATGACATTTTTCTTTTCATGCATCACTAACTCTCCTGGATGATAACACCAATTACATCCATAATAACCATTAAATTAGATAAGACCCTGCATTGGTGCACGTGCTACAGAGTCAACACAGGAACAGATTGGATATAATTTAAAGTTTCTTTCAATATCAATTCAAATCTTTTACACTATATTTTCAGTATTAATGACGTTATTTTTTTAACAAATGTTTCTAAGAAGATATTTGGTTTGCTTTTCCCAAACCATAGCGCATATGTAATAGATTCGCTAAATCTAATATCAGGAGGAATCTTGTTTATGATTATATATTATTATATATTATTTCAAACTAAGGTTTCTCGATCTTGGTGAATAAACCATACATTTAATTAGATGGCGACGTTTCGATGACTGTTCGTCATCCTCTGCAGGCTATACCTTTATTTACAAAAACGAATACATTTGATTAATTAACAATAATTATTAATTTAATTTTGTTGTAAACTGGGCACGAATTTCGAACAATTTTATTACATATTTTGCACTTATGTGGAAGCGTAAATTCAACCAAATTTGGTACAAAGTTCTTCCCGATTTGGTACAAATTTGGAACTGATTTTTTACTTACTTTGCGCCAAATTTGGTACCAATTTGGTATAAAATCCGTACTAAGTTTTTTAATAGGGGTTGATAAAGTATTGTTTAATGCAAAAAAGTAATAAACAAAATCAAATATAATTTAGTAAATTTTGTGGATATTTTTAAGGCCTGCAAATAAGAGTATTCTTTACTTTTTCTAGTAGGAGCAACAGTTTAAAAGATAGCAAAAAACAATTCATTTTGCACTTTCTCGAATTATTTAAACAATGTTCCATCAACTGTAACCGACTGCAAACATATATTCTAACATTCTGACACGCTCCCATACAATTCCCAATAATAAAATATCATCTTTCAGAATTTTTTTCAAAATGACACTTTTTGAGTCTAATTTGCCTGGACTAAAACAGTTGTACTATAGTTGTACTTAAAATCAAGCATAACATGAGAAACTTTTTGTAACAGCGGGTCAACCAATTTTTTTTCAGTGCATATTTTCTTCATCACTCCTTTGTATATTTTAATGACTCTATTATTTAAAAGTTACATTTTTCTTTCGGATAGGACAATATACTTAATTATCTTATTGCAAATTTGTCACAACCATTTTTCACTAATTTATTATTTGATGACATTATAAGACTTGTTAAGTCGTAAAAATTACCAAAAGTGATCATTTAAATTAATTAAAAGAGCTGGAAGCTTAGAGTATAAACTGAATTTACTTAACATCTATTTTAAATTTATCCATTGATACAAAAGTGTATAAGATAAAATTGAAAATAATTAACAATTTAGAATAGTTTTTGGATAATTTAAAAATTTTATTTACTTGAAATAATTTTAATTTACTCATAAGCATTATGTTGAATCAGTTCAATTTTTTTCCAAAATGGAAATATAATTTAAGGGGGTTCCATACTCAATTTTTGATGATTAATTAATAAAAAAGTAGAACAGTATGTGAAAAAATAAGAGAAGAGGCACCTTCGTTTATTGACAATCTAACTGTGTGCTGAATTTTAGATTAACATATTATTGCGTTTTCGAGAAAAGTCTTACCAAAAATATCAATTCTTTTCACTTCGTTGAGGTTAGGTTCACATTTTTGGTAAGACGTTTCTCAAAAGAGCAATATAATTTTAATCTAAAATTCAGCACACAGTTAGATTATTAATAAACGAAGGCGCCTCTTCTCTTATTTTTTCACATACTGTTTTATTTACAAATTTATTACTAATAATCACGTTTGCCGATAAGGTAGGGAGGATAAATATTGACTATGGCACCCCGTTAAATTTAGAATAAAGTTATTTTAATTTATCAGGTCATTAATCAGAAGACTTATCAAGTCATTTCTCAAGTAGTTGATTAAGTAACTTATTACATAACTAGTATTAATAAGGAAGAGTTGAAGAGTAATTCATAAAAATTAATCCTCTTAAGTTTGTTCTAATTTTGTAGTAGATTTAAACACATGTAACTTTGAAGTTAAAGTGAAAGTTAAATAATTAAGTTGTATTCAACTTATGAGCATCTATTAATATATAAAACAGTGCAGGTGTAACTGCAAATATTAACTCTTAATAATATATTATTATTAATAATTGTTTATTTAATCCGAACAAAAATTTCTAAAAAAAAAAAACTATCGGATTATAACTTTTAGTCTGAAGCTATAAGTTAATTCCTAATAATACCTAATTAAGATATTTGAACTTCCAAATTCATTTAATTAAGAATACCTTATTTAAATTTTATATAATTAGAAGAGTTCTTAGAGATTTGTTAAACCATATAATAACAAATCATACATATTACTTTATAAATTTTATTTTTGTATTGTATTATTCAAATTATATAATAATTAATATATTGAAGATACATACCATGTGGAATGTTCCATGTAGTAAATAAGACACTAAGATTTTCTAAAGCTATGTTATCTACTAATAGATGAAAATGTATTGGTCTATTGCAATAAAATAATATAGATTTGACAGTGATGACTAAAGTAACTGTTGAATTATATTCTGCACATACCATACCAATATGAATAACTGTGCAATTTTTAATCTAAAGTTATAATATAATACATATTATTACAATTAGTTATAGTAAAAAATAATATACTTATTGATATTCATTGAACTACATATTAAGATTCAACAAATTTACTTTTGTATTGAATATAAATGATTTTTTATTATGCTTTGGATTGTGGTATAACTGATTAGTATCATTGTAATTTGAAGCACTCTTAGCAGAGGTATAAAAATTCTTTAAACTTGATGCTGCAAGCATAAAAATTATAAATAAATGTAAGAACTGGGAGAAAGTATAAAGGACAAACATTAATTTACAAAATTACCATTGCTTTCTACATGTAAAAAAAATGTAATAAATACACACGCAACACCACACATCATACCAATCCATAACTGAACCATTTTGTTGTACCTGTATTTTGCACTATAAAGTTAATGAATAATATTAATGTATAATGTAAATTAATCATTTGGAGATATTAAAAATAATAATAACCTAATAATTCAATATTAACCTTGCAATAATAGACACAAATTTATTATATGCAGTATGTCGAATTATATATATATATTCATATACTGAGGTATATTCTGTTAAATTTGGAATATAATTAAATGTTTTATATTTTTAGATTCTAAATTTTAATGTTAACCTAATAAATAGTAAACTTTTTACATTTTGTTTAATACTTCTATAACATTATCTCACATAGTAAATATTTTGTACATTCATTGTCCTAGACATTTAAAATTTATCGCTTTAGAAAGCATAATTATTTGTCTCAATTAATATAAAGCATATACATAATAAACAACAATCTTTTAAAACTAAGTGTCTAGTTAAATATGAAAAAAACATTAACAGCTTTTTTTATTTAAAGAAACAAAGCGAAATTACGGCTTCTTCACAAATTGTTTTTAAATGGTTTACAGTTAAAATAAATAAGGTATTGAAGTATTTACCCACTGTTAAGTTATATATGCGTATCTCTGATAATTTATAGCTAAAATATTCAATATCGATAATATTTGTTGAAATAAACAAGAGTAACGAATGTTACTGCGCATAAAGCACATACACCTACATAATGGGGTACGGGAACACACTTGGTTTACTAAAACACATAATACAATTTCAAGCAATATTTAAAAATTTCATATTATATTTCTAAAATAATTATATTTTTGTATTAGAAAAACGTACGCATATTTCAAATCTAAATATGTGTGGCGGTTAATGTAAGGCATAAATGTGATGCGCATGCGTGAGTAACAGACTCGAAATGCCACGAAGGGTTGACGAGAGTTCGACCGTGCGATAAGTGGCAGGGGTAGGCGCTTGGGCCAGCGGAACGGTGAGGTTATTTTAGGGCGTGTGCGCCGGAATAAAAGCAAGTCGAACCCCGATTCTGCTTGTGTTAATTTATTTAGCATGTTGTTTAAAATTCTAGATATATTAATTAAGTTGGATTAAAACCGGCATTTTGATTTCGTGAAAAATTGCACCCATCGTTCTGAACTTTACGCTTTTAATTCCATAACATTTAATTCAGAAGTGGGATTATCAATAATTGGGTACTCGCGATTGTTAACAGATTAATAAATACAAAAGTGAACAAAAATTGAACAGAAAATGTGATTTTCTCATGCAATCATCGGCGTCAAAGAAAGATTTCGAGACATTTTTTTCGTCGTGAAAGTGTGGTTCAAAAGAACAAAAAAAGCAAGATCAAGAATAATTATAAAAAACGATACCAGGAACTACAAACCGAAATGGCTAAGACGACAAGCGTCTGAACAAGTTATGAATTACAGCAAAACTCAAGGAAGCATTTCTCAAGAAATGCTAGCGCAAGCTATAAAGTATTTAGAAGTTTTGCGGCAAAGTCAGTAGATAAGCCAAAGTCGAGATTTGTCCATAGATAGCGTTCACAATTTTATTAGTGAATATCAAGGAAACGAGGGCTGATAATGAAATTAGTGTCAGTAACAAATTTCGAAGAATATACAACAGATTTTCCAACGGCATTCACTAGAGCAAAATCGCAAAGAGAATAATTGAAAGCAATGAAGGCAAGAATGCAAGCTCTGAAGGAAAGTATGTGAGATTATTTCCTAAAGAAGGTATGGCTATGTGATGGACTTAGTTTTGACGTTAACGAAGTGCGCGATGAGGTTGCAATAGATCTTGAATCTCGAGATTTGACCCAATATTTAATAGGACGCGAATATTTATCCACGGATGAAATGTGTGGCGCGGTATTCGCGAATCCGGATTGATTTGAACAATAAATAAAGATTATTAAAATTAATTAACCGTTGGGCTGCGTTGTCCCACACTGCGTAACCAAGTAATTTATTATCCGCGAAGATGCCGGCAATGTCGCCAGGAACAAGTTCGCTGGGACGCACGGTGTGGAAGATTCGGGCGATCCTTCTCGCCTCGACGCGATTTAAACTAAATAATAATATGTTGGCGGGAACGGGGAGAAAACAATAATCACTGTAGATAATTAAAATAAAAATAAAAACATTTATTTCGCTAATTAATTAACATAATAGCCATCCAGGTTTCGTGCCGCGACAATTTTAGAGCGCGCGAGCAGAAGTCCTGGGAAGTTTGCTGGATCGAGATCTTCGCCCACAACAGACTGTATTTTTCATTGATTTGCTGTCCGGGTATCGACGTACCAGAACACACTTCCGAGTATCTCACACACTCATATACTTGGGGGTTAGGGGGACGGGGTTACGGTAGTATAATAATGATGAGCGTTTGCACTCGTGCACGACCCCGTTCTTATACACACGAGCATTCACACACACACGAGAACTAAAGCCCGTCTAGAGCCGCGTACTCGACCCTGCTTCGGCAAAACCGTGCACAGGGTTTCGTCACTAGACTTGGCGGCGTGTGTACTCTCGGCTCACCGAGCAGTACTTCAGGGTGAAGCTACTGATCTGCCTCGATCGGCGGACAGCTACTCACTGATTAGATGATTGCCTAATTTTCCGAAAAAGGAATGAGAGTGATTTGCTGATATAAATGAGAAAGTAGAATTCCTGATAAAAATTATCATATGGAAACCATATGGCTTTTACATGAAATCGATGTGGTTGCCATGTAGGAATCATGTGATTCCCAATGGTATTCTCGTGGATCCCAACAGGAACCATATGGGTACCATGTGGGATTTTGCGGTGGTTCCCACGTAGAAATTAATAATTCCCATGTTATTTCTATATGGTTTTCATGTATTTCCCACGTAGTTTCCATATAGTAACTTGGTTATTCTGCATTTTCGCATTTAAACAAGTAACTAATAACTAAATAATTATTTTGTATAAATAATGTATATAATAAAATAAATAAAAAAAACGACAACTCCGGGAACCAAACCCGCGACCTTCCAATCCGGAGGATTACACCTTACCACCGAGCCATTTCACTGATGGGTTTATTAGAATTAGTTTCGAACTATAAAGAACGCTTGCATTGTATGATAGAAAAAATTCCAGGTTTAAATTAATTTTTTAATATAAATTTGAAATTATAGTTTGTAATGAAAATTTTTAAAATATTGATAAATTTTCTATGTAAATTCAATTTGGACTGAAATTTCAAAATTTTTATATTATATCATTCATCTGTATCTAGAGACGAGATGCCTGGACTCTACTGATGAGTTTACCAGGCATACTCAGGGCGAAATACAATAAATTTTCATTTCCTTTCTTTCTTTTTTTCCGTTTTTTTAATTTTATACTACAACCAATTAAATTTTTTATTTTGACTTAGCTTGCCTTGGTCTTTTTTCAAACACTCATCCTATGAGGTATTTAAATTTAAAGTGGCTGGTATTAATACAGTCCGCCTTACTGAGGTGTGAGGAATAGTCTTTGGCTTGTGAAGATCAATAAATTCATTTATCATATAACTTATAGTGTAAACAAGCAATAGATTCACACATTTTCCAATAGTTGAAAACATTCAAATTTTAAAATCATCCCTGTTGAAAAAACCTTATAAAATCCGATAAAATAATGGCTCATTGTATCGGGGTGTCGATAAAAATTTTATAGTAATATATAGGGCGATTTCTTTTTTATCGGTACCTATAATGAATTCCCCACAGCTACGAATCACAAGTTCCAAAATTTAGTTTTTATAAGTTTTACCTGGTAAAAGATATATCAGTTTCTATGAGACTATTAAACTTATAGGTTTTTATAGAGATATGCTCATATAATTATTTATAGAAATCTATTCAATTTACCAATATGAATTCAGAATCGGCATATATCGTAATAAATTGATTGAAAAATTATAAGCCTGTATAGATGTTTTACTACATGAATTACACAAGTACATCCAAGAAAATATTATTCTGCAGGTTCCATAATAAAACAAATGACTTTGAAAAGGTTATAATTCATACAAATTTCGCGATAAAAAATTTAATAAGCACTTATCATGGAATTACTGTATATGTTTAAGTCTTCTTTTGCTTTCTAATGGTAGGTTTATAATTCGAGTCTATAAGGTATCCCGGGTGCAAAAACCTCATACCATACTATACAATAAATGCCTATAGTATTTTATAGGATAAACTTCACAAAAGAAGAAAACATTTTATAGTACAATATGATGATCAACAAAATAAATGGGCGGTTCGTTTACCGGATCGTATGAGCTGAGACATCCATAAAAACAATCATAATCAAATTGTTAATCGCTTTCTACCAGGCAATTCTGTATTTATTATTTATAACAAATAGTCATGTATCCGGTTTTCGAATATTTGACGTCTTAGTGTGCATTGAATGAATAAGGTTCTATAAGGCTTTTCACTATATTGTCCACTAACAGCTATCGGTGTCTACCGTTAAATTCCATAATTTTAAAGCAATCATTACAGTTCTTTAATAAGGTTTTACGAGGATCGACGCATGTACTGGGCATACGACCTATCGGGTACTACCAGAGATTAGTAGAATGAGATTGCCGATCCAATGTTAAAAAGTCGAGACAGAAACGACAGCGATACCACCTAGCTGCTGCTGCTCGAAGCTTTCGCACGATTTGAAAATCGAAGAGGCGCGGTATACAAAGTGATTCCGATTGGTTCCTACTCCGGCGGGGAGTATGAACTCGACTAGCGAATCAGGGGGTAACGAGAACCAGACCAGTGTGACCATGGTTCACAACACCTGACTCTTAAAAAATTTTTTTTTCTAGTTCTTATTAAAATCAAATAATTATAATTATAAAATAAAAAATTAAAAAAAAAATTAAAACTGTAGACATTAAAATAAATACTAATAAATAATAATCTACGATCTGATAAATTTATACAATGTGGTTATATTTAATTGATTTAATTATTTTTAAATATAATTGTGGAACCTTCGCCAATAGCCCTATTTTAACCACTGGACTCTCCACAGTCCTCCACGACTCGAAGAATAAAAAACAATTTATATTTACATCATATATACATAAAAAGTAAATAATCAACTGAAACACAAAAATAATGTTATTTATACTATTAAATGTACTAAAATATTACAAAAAAAAGAATACTATTACATTTTATTTAATATTGCAGTAAAATGCGTTATAATTAAAGTTAGGAAAAGTTTAAAATTAAAAGAGAGATATAAAATTATTTTTGACTAGCGTTGTTACAAAACAAATACAATATTAAGTACACTACCCTATCAGCACACAATGTATTAAAAACGTTTAAATTACGTTGCGGCTAAAACCTTTAAACGTTAGAATTTAATACTTGAAAAACGTTTGAACTACGTTTAAGTTTGGTTAAAATGTCCTCTTTAATTTTAGGAAAGTAATATTTTTTAACGTATTTTAAACGTATTTTTAACGTTGGATAAACAAAATTATCCGATGTATATTATTATGGAGCATGCGCAGTTGTTACTTATCAATTGTAGCTATGCGCAATTGTCATTTTTGCACATATAAATGATTTATATTTATAAATAAATATAAAAATAGCATTTGCGCATAGCTACAATTGATAAGTAACAACTGCGCATGCTCCATAATAATATACATCGGATGATTTTGTTTATCCAACGTTAAAAATACGTTTGAAATACGTTAAAAAATATTACTTTCCTAAAATTAAAGAGGACATTTAAACCAAATTTAAACGTAGTTCAAACGTTTTTCAAGTATTAAATTCTAACGTTTAAAGGTTTTAGCCGCAACGTAATTTAAACGTTTTTAAGACATTGGGTGCTGATAGGGTATTTACATTAAAATTGGTAATGAAATATTAAATTAAATTAAATAATCTTTCGATAGTCAAAAAACAAAATAAAATACATGTGCATTCATTAAAAATAATAATTAAATTTATAATCAAAAATTATAAAAAGTGACAACATAGCTTACAAATTTTGAATATTCTTTAATTTTTTATTTTTTGTCGATAAATGCCTTTTCACAGATTTTCTGCTATTGTTTCTCTCTCGAGTTTTTGCATAAATTTTAACTAATATTAAAAATTTTAATGCATCTAATCTATGATTAAAACATTTATGGACGTCATCAAACCAAGAGGCGTACTTTTCATGAGTATATTTCATTGCTATTTCTGTCAATTGTTGCAATAATTGTCTCTGGTGCCATACATTTTGGTAATGAACATTAAAAGCTTCTAGTTGGCAATGAACAACCTCCATGAAAAGATCCGTTGGTCTCGTCAAGTACGCAACATGTGAAAGTTTCTGATCTGAATGTGGATATTCTCTGTGATCAATATACACTTCGTTACTACTTCGAGGATCATCATTGTGTTTCATAAAATCAATCTCACACTCAGAACATCCACTTTTTTTAAGAGAATTACGAGCAACATATCCTGCCAAGTATGCAACAGCATTTCTTTCGTACAAGGATTTTGCTTCTAAATCTCCTATATTACTTGAATCGATCGGTTCATAAGCATCCATCATTCTAGCAGCTTCTAGAAGTTCTTTAATTTCACTCAATTCTTGTGAATCATATTCAATTAACTGTGCTTGAGCTTGTGTAATCAAGTTCAAAGGTTTTCCTGAATCTGTAGTTTTACTCGATTCGAGCAAGGAGTGGGCTTCTTCAATCAAAACATTCCCTTTTCTACTTGTTTCAATGAAATCAGTAGATAAAATATGCCTAATACTTAATCTGTACATTCTGCACGTGGGATTAGCATTGAAACCACCCCTTCCTCGTAATTTTGAGTGAATGTGCTCTACAGAATCTTGATTACACAAAGTTGTTGCCAATTGAAAATCCGGAAATGAAAGTTGGATATCATTATATAATTCAATGAAAACTGTAACACTCAAAGGAGTACTGGTAAGAGAAGGTGGTTTTAAAACTTTACCCTTAGATTTAACAGTCCATTGTTTCGACCAATGAACAAAAACAACTAGTAGCTTTTGAATTTCCGGATACTTATTCTACAATGGCTTTTTCTGCTGGTTCTTATTGAATAAATAATAACAATTACATGCGTCAATAACGGTATCTAATTTTTCTACAAAACTGGCCGACATTTGCCACGTTTTTGTCTGTAAACCGTGGGGATCTTCGCCGGCGGTTTTTATCGAACTAGCCATTCGTCGACTAAATAGCTGAAAAGCTAATTTAACTTTCATGGCTTCAAAATTATTAGCATGAAAATGAGCCTCAGTTAAGTATCCTAATAGATTTGATGTGCCATGTGATCGATCCAACTCCCACGTTTTTATTAAATCGTGAAAAGATATTATTATATCTTCATCAATGTAAATAAAATCGTGGGACCTTAATTGAGCGATCAGTCGTTTAATAAGGTGAGGCCAATCGAAACATGCAAAAATTTTGATTTCATTAACGAAAAAATAAGGATTTAAAGAAGTTATTTTTAAATTAACAATTTGCGATTAGCACTACCTTGGTCACATACAATTAAACGCAGAGAAACTATAATTTCTTTTAAAATACTTGAAAGATCATCTGCAGAAGCGCCATTTTCATTGAAACCAAACCATATTATTTGGCGCCATGGATTTGAAGCATTAATACTATCTAACATAAACAAAAGAGCGTGCTTTGCAACACCATGGCTTCTACGGTTACTACCCATATCGCAAAGACCTTCAATCAAATCTTGACTTTTTGAATATTCTTCAAAACATTTAATAGACATTTCGCGAATTTTAACGCGCATACTCTTTCTATCGGAGGCAATAAATTTAAGTAAATTTGGACTTTATCTAGAATTATTTTATTTACACCTGAAAAAACGCTATACTCGGAAACCCACACAGTAGACTCTAAAGGTAAAGTTAAACCAGCGTTACGCAAACGGGAATAAGCTGCTGCAGAGTAAAAATATATCTTCTTACACAAATCTTTTTCATCACTCGTGTAAGCCGATTTTCTTTTATGCAGTTGCAGCTTAATCATCGTTTGCGAAACAGGAGTAATATCTTTATCTTTTAACAAGTCATCGATATCGTTAATTTTATTCATTACTTGATTTTTGAGGCGCTTGTGCAGACGAAAATTTCTAGTCGTTTCATTTTTTAACAGCCGTTGTAACTCCTGTACCTTTGATTGTAAAGACAAGCACTTAGATCTATAATAATTTGCTTTAAAAACAATACTCTTAAAGCGTTTTTTTGGAGGTACCGGAGTTTTTTTCTGATATTCAGATTCTTTTCTTGACATACTTGAAGGAATTTCAGAATTTAAATATGATGTTTCTACATCTTCTTCTCCGATATTAAAAAAAATCTCTTTACCAGAAGGGTACGTAGATTTTGGCAAACTATTTTGAATCTGATTATCAGTATTCAAGGCAATGTAATTAGATGTCTCTTCAGGTAAATTATTTACAATAACAGAATTATTTGAGACATGTAATTCAGTAATTACTTCGGTACTTAAATTAGATGCCTCTTCAACTGTAACACTCGCAGAAATAGATTGATTTGAGACAGCTAATGTATCGCCTTGAAATTGAGGTTGTGATAGTGTCTCATTGGCAGACTGAACATCTTGTTGGACATTTTGTACAATCTGCCAATGTATAGGGCAACTATTCCTACGCAATCTTGTCTTTGGCATCGGTAAAATGGGCAGCACAAAGCCCTGCAGTCCGCACACTGGTTGGTGCCAAATATCGAAGACGAGGATTACCTAATTAAATTATTTAGTATAAGGACATCTCACACTGCGAAAATGGTTTTTTAAAAATTTTTTAAAAACAAAAATATGAATTTTTGAAAAAATCCTGACCGTCAGGCGTTTAAACACGTTTTAAACAATAAAATATAAATTTTTCCAGATTTTTAAGCCGATCATTTAATGCTGATGTTTGAGTTAAACATTTCTGCCTTTTTTGACTAATAATTATGGAGCAACAATTCTGTATTGAATTGTTATTGAAAAAGTTATTTTTTTCTTCATATATGAAACCGCAGGACTTCCCTCATGTTTTAAGCTATTCGTACGAATTATTTCCGATTTTTAAGTCAATACTTTTATACAATTTTTGGGTTAAAACGTGTAGATTCCTGTAATTTGGCCTAGTTAACCCTTTCATTATATGCAAAATATATACTTAATAAGGTAGTATTTTCTAGTTAAATACTGCTTTATAAACAACGAAACTTGAAACATAATTTACATTTTATTTTCAATTAGAAGATTATGTTGTTTTCGATAAAATAAACAGAAAAATTTTCCAAAATTTAAGATAGACCGATGAAAATGCATTGAAAACCTCTAAAAAGCCTATAAAAAGTGCAATACTCTATACACGATATATTTTCAATATATACATATAATTATTAATTATTACACAAGTGCGTGCACGGGATCATTCGATTTGGCACGAGATTATTCGCTACATGAAAAGTACTATGACTTACAAACACACAAAACTAAGCTGAAATCGGTTAATATGCCTAAAAGTTATGGGAAAAATAAGAAATTAAAATTGATAAAATGAATTTTCATTGAGATTGAAAAATAGCTTAAAAAAAGCCAAAAAACTGTGTTTGTGCAACGTCAATTAACTGTATTTTTGCGGAAAAAATTTTTCGGAGGCTCAATTTTCGGGAAAAGACTTATTTTTTGTATTTTTAAAATATACTTCAATATTAACAATTTTTCAACCATAAATATCGACATTTTTTTGAACTGCGAATTAAAAAAATTTAACTTTTTTTGCAATAACCCAATCAAAAAGGAAAATATACGAAAAAACCTTCAACCAAAAAATAAATAAATTTATACTTTGCAAATTTCTATTTCACAAACATGGCTATTTTAACGATAACATTAAACAATTAAAATAACGGTGTACTAATTGCAGAGAAAATGACTAAAGCAACATTAAATAGTATGTACAAAAAAACCTGGCACCTGAATTTTCAATCCAAGTTTTCTGTCGGCTACCGTCTCCTGGAAATCTAAAAAGATGCTGCCCTTTGTGTTTACCATTGTTGCACAGGAAATATTGACACCTATCGTAGACCTTGTTATTTTTCATTATTACCCTCTATCTGTAACAAAATCAAATTAAAAACGCAGCAAAATAATCAATTTCCGTGATTCACAATAAAACAGTAAAGTAACTGTCTATGTGTAATAAACTACAAGTAAACCCAAACAACTTAAATAAACAAATCTCACTCACAACTAAAAAAGTTGTGAGGTAGTACCTCACTTTATTAAAAATAAATTATTATTATTATTATTAAATTAAAAGAGGGGAATTGTTGGATAAGGAAAGGAAAGGTGGGAACGTTGTCCATACCTGAAAAAGAAAAATAAGAATTAAAATGCGGATAAAATTTAGACATATAAATAAGAAAATAAATAATATATAATAAAATACTCACTTAAGCACGAGCAATGCTTATGCATTACTCGTGCTCACCTTTCCTAGGTTCCTTGTTACAAATAAGCGAGGAAGTCCCACTGACTGGTTCTGAGGGGTCGAATACGCCTTAAGCCGAATACCTGAAAATTATAAATAAAGAATGAAATACTTATCTAAATGTATTAACGAATTGAAAATTAACTTACCTTATAACGTAGACTCCTCCTCCCTGGTAGAGAGACACACTCCTGCACTGGAACGGAGTACACTGATTGAAATCCTCGCCCTGTCCATGTCGAAACCTGAAAATTAGAAAACTATGTTAAAATTGAATTAAATATTGTTAAATCTAGTTGTAAGGAAATGATTAACGTTAATAAGAGGAAAGGAGATAATAAATAAAGTAGAGTAAAATAATAGAATAGGGTTAGTACCATGTATAACATGTGACAGGGAGAGGTTAGGGAAATGTAAACATTAACAAGTTAATAGATAAAATAATAACAAACAACTTAACCCGAGCCATTCTCGTCACCGGCATTAAAGAGGATTATAAAGGAAATATTAATGGGATGGGTTTGGGTTAATTATGTTTTACATGTGATGGAAAGTATACTTACCTGCACGCACCTGAGGATGATGGAAGCCGATGACGGAGATGAGAGAACCGATGTAACGGACGATGGCCTCACACCAGGAGAAGACTGCTCAGTCGCCGATCTCGATACCCGCACGAATCCACTTACACCAGCACCGTCGGTTCGCACCAGGTCACCGTATATACAACAATACACCTCTCTCTCTCTCCAATGCGCACGAACGTGAGAGAGACAGCGAGTAGCACGCGCGGCATGCCGATACTGCGCGCATGCATACAGGTGGCAGTAGAGAGGGGGTAAACTCGCCCGCTCGCCCGATATGGCTGACCGAGAGAGTGCGCCGGCGCGGGGAGACGGGAACCGAGATATCGTATACGTACGTGCGGAAGAGAGACAGAGATACGAGTCTTGCATTAGTGGAGGCGCACGCCGTTTTACACTAGATACTCGATAAATCCGATTCGGCCGGTATTAATTTAACACTGTGAACTCCGTAATAGGTGGCAGTAGCGTCGAGGGCTAGGTAGTATCTTATAATATAAATATATAAATAAATATATAAATGGTTTAAAATGACGGAAATGAGGGAAACTAGCGCCGCGAATCGGCAATTAAAGGGATGAAACCGGCAAGAAGCCGGAAATAGTTAGTATCTGCCAAACTGTGAAAAGGGAAGCATATATATTGAAAAAAATCTAGTATTTGAATAGAATATTACAGAGTTAGTTGTTGAGAAGGATTGATTACTATTGCGAATATTGCCTATAAATTGGAGGAACAACTATCCGTATTTTGAGGAAATATTATTGTTGAGATTTTGAGGAGATTTTGGAAAATTATTGGAGAAGTATTGGAGAGGGATTATTGAGACGAAACGAAAGAGTTGAAGCATGCGTGCGGTAAGTGGACTGTGCGCCGGCCATATTTTTTTCTATATTATATTTTATTAAAATTATTAAATCGGGAGTGCGTGAAGCGTCGACACACGGATCTTTTCGCGCGGTTTTCGGTTCTTTATTTTGGACTACTCTGATAAATCGATGATGGAAATCTCGTGATTAAATCGTGATAAATAATATAATAATTATTGTGAGTTTCTCTGTGTATCGCAATACACATAATAAGTAGATAGGCTACATGAATCTCGGGTTAAGTCGTTAATAATATTAAAGGGGAATACGAATTATAACTGATGGAAATGTTGATGTGACGGAAATAAAGATTATAATTTTTTTGTAATTATTTAAATCGGCGAGAATACATATGGGAGATTCCATGTGAAGTGATCCAGTTAAAAAATAGAATTTTGTTTTAATGTATGGAATCAGTAAAAAACTACTTGAATAGAGTGTAGCTAAATTATTAGACCTGAATTACAATTAGTACCAAAGCTGTAGCCAATCAAAAAATTGAATTTTTTGAAAAAATTGACTTTTTGGCCATGTTTATCACTTAATAACTCAAAATCTAACAATTTTTTCTTATATACATTAAATTTGAAAAAGTTTATTAATTTCAAGAAGAATTAGTTGAAATATTTCATTTATATTATTTTAAAACTTTGAATATGGTTATAATCAATAAAAACCTTTATAGTAAAAACAAGGGTTGTACGATCAAAAATATTTTATCCATCCAAAAATCTAATTCATCGATGATTAATTACCTTCAAAATAATGCAAAGTTTGAGTGCGGCAGAGCATTTCAGACAAAGTTATGGTGTTTTTAGGCAAATTTCTTAAAAAAAGAGAGCGAATGCATTTTATGAATAAAACAGACTAACCGTATACTTGCATTCAAACAATATGAAACTATTATTCCTTAATAGTACTAAAATATACTATTTATTGTTAGTTATACTGATACTTTTATTTAGTTTTTATTTAAGTCTGATACTTTTAGTTATACTTGTTATATAATTGGATTTATTGGAATTATAAAAAGTTTCAGGTATTTATCCAAGTATATAACAGGTATAACTGCTTATACCTACTGTTTTGTGTTTGTAAGCAACTTAGAGATTAAAAAGTATCAGTAACTAACAATAAATAGTATATTTTAGTATTATTAAGGAATAATAGTTTCATTTTGTTTGAATGCAAGTATACGGTTAGTCTGTTTTTTTCATAAAATGCATTCGCTCTCTTTTTTTAAGAAATTTGCCTAAAATCACCATAACTTTGTCTGAAATGCTCTGCCGCACTCAAACTTTGCATTATTTTGAAGGTAATTAATCATCGATGAATTAGATTTTTGGATGGATAAAATATTTTTGATCGTACAACCCTTTTTTTTACTATAAAGGTTTTTATTGATTATAACCATATTCAAAGTTTTAAAATAATATAAATGAAATATTTCAACTAATTCTTCTTGAAATTAATAAACTTTTTCAAATTTAATGTATATAAGAAAAAATTGTTAGATTTTGAGTTATTAAGTGATAAACATGGCCAAAAAGTCAATTTTATCAAAAAATTCGATTTTTTGATTGGCTACAGCTTTGGTACTAATTGTAATTCAGGTCTAAAAATTTAGCTACACTCTATTCAAGTAGTTTTTTACTGATTCCGTACATTAAAACTAAATTCTATTTTTTAACTGGATCACTTCACATGGAATCTCCCATATGTATATATAGCGAAGTGTGAAATCTAATAAATATTATATTTTTTTTAATACGTGTACATATATCTATTGATACTTCCCCGTCCACGATAAAATCAGCAGCCCGCCATTTTCTCGTTGGCGGAACCGAACCACGTGTAGGTAGGAGTATTAGCTCTACCGATTGCCGGCATTTGAAAATTTTATTACGTAATTAGATTCCTAGACCTGGATTAGAATAAATTGAAGCTGAACAAGGTTTGTGTTATTTTACGAATAATTAGTGCTGAGGATAAACAAATTATAATAACAAATATAATTAATATTATTCGTGACTAGCGTTCCGAGAATTCTATCATTTCGATAGAAAACGCTACGTCATAAAGTGTATAATAACCCTTAATAAACTATACTTCCCTGGTTACAGATTCCTCAATTCAAACTTATTTCTCCTCTTCAAGCGATGTTGTTGAACGTTAAATTGACACTATTACTTTAACTTTTCTTAAATTAATATTATGCTACTTTATGCATTTAATTAAAGCGTAAACATTTTTTATATCTCCGATAAAATAAAAACTTATAGGCGCGAATAGACTGCTAACCTATGATGTAAATAAATCATACGATAAACAAAACACTGCGTAACTTTAAAGGCGCGTAACAATCAATTAATTCAAAATTTGTGTGATGTTCGTTTTTGTATTAATTTTAATATAAACAAGTAATTAATGTTTACATCAATATTGACGTCACTGAAAAAAATTAACGGTGCATAAAATGTAAAAGAATATTTAATGATTATTTATAATTAATTTGTTTAATCGTTTACAAATAAAAGTTGTATACATTTAAGTGTTATATATTTTTATTTCAATTAATTATTCTGAATGTACAACAGTTTACAAAGTTTATAAGAAACAAAAAATGTACTATTTTCATTATACTAAATGTATTAAATATTTTAATAAATACCTTCATTTTTCAAAGGTATTTAAATATTTCATTAAGTTTTTGTCTTGTTTTTAAAATATGAAAATAAATTACAATTTTATAGCTAATATTGTATTTATAATTATAACAATAATAATAAATAATAATTATAAAATTAAAAAAAAATGTAATGCATGGGATACGAACCCACGACCGCTTGGAATCATGCATTTAATTTAATCCACTTGACCAACGAACTCCTGCAAAGTTCTGTATTTGAATTGATTTATTATCATCTACCCCCTGTTTGGGTTTATTAATTTATATACATATTAACAATTTTGATATTTATTAATTTTATAAAATTTTATGCAATGGCTGAAAGAAAGGGTTGACGCTAAATTCAATCATCAAATAATTCCAAGGATATAATGCGCGCATCAACAATACGTTTGCTCTCTGTCTCTCTCTCTCTCTCTCTCTCTCTCTTCTCTTTCTTCGTTGTTCGCACCACCCTACTCCAGCTGCTTTCCCTCCCCCATTACTCTCAAATCGTGCGAAAGCTTCATATGCGAACCGAGAGTGTCGCCACTTTCTTAGGCAAAACGAGCAGCGCACTCCTGCCATGCTCATCGGCAATCTCATTCTACTAATCTCTGGTACTACCGGCTGCGCCAGCAATAACATATCTTAATCAAATCGCTACTCACATTCTACCAGGCAATTCGGTATTTATTATTTATAACAAATAGGCATATATCCAGTTTTCCAATATTTGACGTCTTCGTGTGTATTGAATTAATAAGGTTATAAGGCTTTTCACTATATTGTCCACTAACAGCTATCGGTGTCTACCGTTAAATTCCATAATTTATAAAGCAACTATTACAGATATTTTATAAGGTTTTACGAGGATCGACGCATGTATTGGGCATACGACCTATCCGTTACTACCGGCTGCGCCAGTAATAATAAATCTTAATCAAATCGATAATCCCATTCTACCAGGCAATTCCGTATTTATTATTTATAACAAATAGGCATGTATCCGGTTTTCGAATGTTTGACGTCTTTATAAGGTTTTACGAGGTTCAACGCATGTAAGGGGCAGACGGCCTATCGGGTTGTATCGGATGCGCCAACAATAATACGAATTACATAAGTATACTTAATAACCCTACTAGCACACAACGTTGTAGCAATGTCGTGGCAACGTTGTTTTGACAACTTTACAATATTGTTATAAAAGTTGTTGAAACGTTGGAGCGACGTTGCTACAACGTGGGATATGTCCGCTAAGATTTTTGTAAGTGGCCGCGATATGTGGAAATAACGTTGTGACAACGTTTGAGCAACGTTGAAAATGCCTTTTAAAAATGTATTTCATATAAAAATTCAAAAAATGTCCTGGGCAAGCGAAAAAATACATTTTTAAATACACAAACTCTTAATTAATAAAAAAAAATAAAAAAAAATTTTCAAGCCGCGGAAATTGAACTTCGGATCTTTAGATCCGGAGGCTTACTCTCTATTAACTGAACTATTTTGTTGTTCCTATCATTAAATTAACTTTTGTAAAAGGCATTTTCAACGTTACTCAAACGTTGTTACAACGTTATTTCCACCTGTCGCGGGAACTTTCAAAAATCTTAGTGGACATATCCCACGTTGCCACAACGTTGCCACAATGTTGTGTGCTAGTAGGGCAGCGATACTCGTGTGACACTTTCATGTATTCTTAGTTTTGTAACCTTTAGTTATAAATGTTTTTCATTGTTATTCTTCATGCATATAAAGATAGAAGTTTCTTATCCATTATTATTATATTGGATAGAAACTTATCCAATATAATAATTCTTTTCTTTTCAGGCATCAAATCGAACTCAATTACATGTTAATTTTCAGTATATTTTCAAATACAAAGAATATTCTTTCTCCAAGGACAAAACAGATCTGGAAAACAAATAATTTTAATTTAATTTGAATGTGCTCTAAATTATAAAACTAATTAATAGCAATAATTAATAGCTCTGAATGAGTAATATTTTACATACACTCATATATATATATGGGGTATTCCACGTGAAGTGGTCCGATCAAAATTTGAAAATGCACCAAATTTTGGGTACACTTTGCAAATGTTTTTCAGAATACAGAAAAAAATTTTTAGGTACTGGAATCTATCAAAAGTTATTCTAACCTCAAAAAGTGAATTTTTCCATACTTTTTTCAACACCAGCTGGGTTTACCGCTATATAACTCAAAATCTATCAACTTTTACTATAGAACATTATATGTAACATTCGTTGCTAATTATATCTAGAATTTATTCTTCTGGGTTAGAATTTCTAATCTCAAGGTCAATGTTACATAAACTACATGTCAATATTCAACTTGAAAAAAGTGCAAGTGCGCCAACTTTGATTTTTTCATCCAAAAGTCTAGAAGAAAGCTTGGAGCAATACCTTTCAAATGGTCTGTAGCATTTTTATGGCCTCCAATTCTGTAAAAAGTTATGACAATTTAAAGAAACACGAAATTTTTCTAAAAATTAAAATGGGAATTACCATGTTAATTTTTGTGAATTTTCTGTCTTTCTTTAAATTGTCATAACTTTTTACAGAATTGGAGGCCATAAAAATGCTACAGACCAGTTGAAAGGTATTGCTCCAAGCTTTCTTTTAGACTTTTGGATGAAAAAATCAAAGGTGGCGCACTTGCACTTTTTTCAAGTTGAATATTGACATGTAGTTTATGTAACATTGACCTTGAGATTAGAGATTCTAACCCAGAAGAATAAATTCTAGATATAATTAGCAACGAATGTTTCATATAATGTTATATAGTAAAAGTTGATAGATTTTGAGTTATATAGCGGTAAACCCAGCTGGTGTTGAAAAAAATATGGAAAAATTCACTTTTTGAGGTTAGAATAACTTTTGAGCAAATAGATTCCAGTACCTAAAAATTTTTTTCTGTATTCTGAAAAACATTTGCAAAGTGTACCCAAAATTTGGTGCATTTTAAAATTTTGATCGGACCACTTCACGTGGAATTCCCCATATATATATATATATATATATATACACACTATGCTCTTGTTAAAAGTAGTTCAATTAGTATATTTTTCTAAAATAAGTTTTTCTTTTTAATTATTGAAATATGGAAAAATATTAACCTAACTTGTAAGAAAAAATATTCAAAGTTTATACTACGTCTATGTTTAAGTTAATTAGTAATGTTTATAAGATGACAGCCAAACTCTAGACAGTTGCATGTAATCTTAATTTTGAATTATTTAGTGATAAATATTTTTTATTGTTAATCTTCATACAAGTAAAGGTAAAAGTTTTCTATTATAAAGCTACTAATAAAAATCAAAGAATTATTAAATTTATTTTATATAAACTTATCCAATATAATAATTCTTATACGATTCACTGATTCAAGTAAACTCTGCAAAATAATTCAGAATGTGTAACGGCATTTATATGTATTCTTTCATTAGTATACTCTTGTATAAAAGTTTATTCTTCATTATTTTTTAAAAATAAAAAAAATATTAACCGAACTTTTAGAACAAATATTTCTATATTCAATATTCCTATATATTTAACTACTTTAGTAATGGTTATAGAAATAACTGTCAGACTCGAGTGACACTTGCAGGTATTCTTAGTTTTGTTAATTAATTATAAATGTTATTCATTGCTATTTTTTGAAAGTATAGAACGAAGTTGTCTACAGTAAGCTACTAATAAACAACAAAGAAATATTAAATGTAATTTTAAATAAACTTATCCAGTATAATAATTCTTATATGACGACTGATGCAAGTAAACTTTGTAAAATATTTGTATACATTTGTATGTATTCTTTAATTAGTATACATTTGTTAGATAAGTTTTGCTTCGTTATTCTTTAAATAGATAAATATAGTAACCTGACTATTAGAAAAAATATTTCAATTATACAATATTTCTATGTATTCTTAGTTTTGTGCCCTTTAGTTTCAAATGTTTTTCGTTAATATTCTTCATGCATATAATGATAGAAGTTTTTATTACAAACTACTAACAAACATCAAAGAAATGTTAAATATTTCTATATTTAAGTGATTTATTAATGGTTATAGAAATAACTGTCAGACTCGAGTGACACTTGCAGGTATTCTTAATTGTGTGCCCTTTAATTATAAATATTTTTCAATGTTATTCTTCATGAAAGTAAAGATAGTGGTTTTCTACAGTAAGCTAGTAATAAACACCAAAAAGAAATATTAAATTTAATTTTCAATAAAGTAATCTAATTTTGTTAATCTTTTATATGATTCGATGATTTATGTTAACATTTAAAATAATTCAGAATTCGTTACGGAATTAGTATGTATTCTTTATTAAGCATTCTCTTGTTATAAAGTTTATACATCATTATTTTTCTAATATGAAAACATATTAACCTATTTTTAGAAAAAATATTTCAATTGTACAATATTTCTGTGTTCTTAGTAACACCAAAGCCACTTGAGAAATACAAATTTCGCGCCAAAAATGTAATCGACCATTCCGTGTTTATTGTAATACTAAACCGCTCATTTATGTGACAATACGGATTAAACCCTATAAACGAACCACATAGGTTGCTTGACAATATTAGAATATACCGGTAGATTCGGATAAATAATGCTCGACTTTATAGTGAAATGTCCTATTCAACCCGATAAATTGCAATCATGACCTGCGCAAAAAAATTAAAGTTTATATGAACTTTATATGAACTTTAGGTTTGGCTAAACTTGATATGGGGTTGGTCAACGAGACTGAGCCGAACTTGTGTAACTGACTGTTCAAGTTTGGCGAAATTGTATCAAAAGTTCATTTGAAATTGATATAAAGTTTTTATAAGGTTTTGTTACAATTACTGACAAAAAAAATAAAGTTTATACTAAGTTTAACCGAACTCAATATCAACGTGATATCAAGTTCAAGTATATAAAGTAATATAATGTTGATATCAACATACCCAAAGAAAAATTTTTAAAATCTTCTTTAACTGGCACCAGTAAGTATACATCGGTTATATGGCCGCCCAAAATGGCGGTTTTAGAAGGAAAAACCTGAAAGTTCTTATTTTTTCTGGATAATTTCGGATATTTCTAATAGATCGCCTTAAATAATGGATTTATATGAGCTTTTAGATAGTACCGAATACGAATTCAAGATCAATGTTTTCAAATTCAAAATGGCGGACGATATTTCAAAATTTCAGATTTTTGAAAAATAAAAAATATTACTGTATTCTGCGTAAAATTTTAAAACAAAACTATACTTAGCATTTTTTTATTTTTTTGAATAGCTTTTGCTAAAAAAATTCATAAACAGTTTTCTTGGGACATATAAGAGAGTTTCGAACACAAAAAAAATAACTACCTTTTTTGTATACGAATAATATCTTTTTACAATATCTTCATGTTCATTAAAATTTCCTCATTCTACTAATAATTCTTTCAAAAAGTAATTTTACATTTGTTCTACTAATTTACAAAAATCTGAAATTTAGAAATATCGTCCGCCATATTGAATTTGAAAACATTGATCTTGAATTCGTATTCGGTACTATCTAAAAGCTCATATAAATCCATTATTTAAGGCGATCTATTAGAAATATCCGAAATTATCCAGAAAAAATAAGAACTTTCAGGTTTTTCCTTCTAAAACCGCCATTTTGGGCGGCCATATTGGGTATTTCATAATCTAGCTATATCAGACAGCTATATTGAATAAAATTGTATCAGAGAGACTTTTATATTTAAAAAAGTCCTTTGCTTATAAATATTTACAAAAAAGCATGATTTTTTAGGTTTTTTGACGTTATCCGCCATTTTGAAGGCGCCATATTGAAAAACGTAAAAATATTAATGCATATTTTGAAAGTTTAGGAAGTTTGTCCGAGTTTGTCCCGATTTGTTTTGAATCTGAAGGTGTTTTTCGATACCGAATATCAAATTGAAAAAAAATATCACCGTAATTTTGGTAGTTTTTTACGAAAAAACCGCCATATTGTTTTTCCTTGCAGTCGGATCCAAAATCTGATAACGGGATCTTGTAGAGCGACCCCAAAAACATATAAAAATGTTACTCATATGTGATCATTCACATATTTCGCTGTAAATTAAACTAGTAAAGTTTAACTTAAATTTTCGGTGTTTTGGTCGTTAACGGGTTAATTAAAACATAATTAAAATTTTAAAATTTTCATTTCAAATAGAAAAAACTTATCTGATGCAGGAGTCCAAAATGAATCTTCTTGTGTCGTATTTTCTATGCTGACATCGTTGTCCGGATTACGCCTTACGTATACCAATCGCGCAATGGTGCTCTGTCAACTCGTTTACACACTAAACGACGACTCACGATTATTACAATTGCACAAACAATCGTTCAGATTCTCAAAATATAACATGGTCCGCTGATCCTTTTCGCGCTGCTCTCGCGAGTGAACTGACGCTAGGGTTAGTTGCCAAAACAACATTGTTTTGTTTTTTTTCATCGGCTAATTTATCGATATCTAACCGATTTGTCAGTACCGTTGCGAATGCGGCGCGAGAAGGACCAGCAGATCAGGTTATTTTTTCAAATCTGACAGTTTAATAACTGCAATTGTAATAATCGTGAGTCGCCGTTTAGTGTGTAAACGAGTTGACAGAGCATCGTTGCGCGATTGGTATACGTAAGGCGTAATCCGGACAACGATGTCAGCATAGAAAATACGACACAAGAAGATTCATTTTGGACTCCTGCATCAGATAAGTTTTTTCTATTTGAAATGAAAATTTTATTTATTTAATTATGTTTTAATTAATATTTTAATATGTAAACATAGATACCTTGTGTTTTTTTTAATTTTCTTCTTTCAGGTTATGTCTTCAAGACTAACGAAATGGACATCACTTTTCAGTGGCGAGTTCAAATTTTTGGGTTATATCTCAAATATCCATTTTTCTAACCGATGTATACTTACTGATGTCAGTTAAAGAAGATTTTAAAAATTTTTCTTTAGGTATGTTTATATCAACATTATATTGCTTTATATACTTGAACTTGATATCACGTTGATATTGAGTTTGGTTAAACTTAGTATAAACTTTATTTTTTTTGTCAGTAATTGTAACAAAACCTTATAAAAACTTTATATCAATTTCAGATGAACTTTTGATACACTTTCGCCAAACTTGAACAGTCAGTTACACAAGTTCGGCTCAGTCTCGTTGGCCAACCCCATATCAAGTTTAGCCAAACCTAAAGTTCATATAAAGTTCATATAAACTTTAATTTTTTTACGCGGAGAAAAATCATTAATTATTTAAAATCCAGATACATGCCTATTCGTTGTAAATAGAAAATACAGCAATACCTCATAAAATACGATAAACGATTCAATAGCGGTTGCTTCTACGACAGGCGTAACCGATAAGATCCTGTAATCAAACTGCTCATTTATGTGACAATACTGATTAAACCCTATAAACGAACCACATAGGTTGCTTCACAATATTAGAGTATACCGGTAGATTCGGATAAATAATGCTCGACTTCATAGTGAAATGTCCTATTCAACCCAATAAATTGCAATCATGAAAAATCATTAATGATTTGAAATCCAGATACATGCCTATTCGTTGTAAATAGTAAATACAGCAATACCTCATAAAATGCGATAAGCGATTCAATAGCGGTTACTTTTTCGACTGGCAAAGCCAGGTACGATGCGTTAGGCAAGCCGCCCATTTCATGCGTCGATCGTCATAAATCCCTATAAAGGTACCAGGTAAGTTGTTATATAATATTGAAATATGCTGGTAAGGTCATATAGCCGTTACTTGGCGTTATAGTGAAACGCCCTATTTAACCTTATATTTTTGCATTCTCTATAAGACAATAACTGTTAAAATCCCGATAGAAATCCACTTGTTAAGAATATATCATTTTGTATTACCTGAAATAGAACTATAGATAATTCATTCATGTTCGGGTTTTTCATTATAAAATTCTATAAGCTTTAGAGTGAAATAGCATTGATATATAAGTACGTGAAAAGTGGCAAATCCTTATAATGCCCGGTAAATATAAATACAAAATATTTAAATATAAATGTGTACCCAATATACTCCGATAAACTATTTTATGCTCTTTTATGTTGAACGTTTATTCCTATAAAACCTTATAAACAAATTTATTTTTATGAGGTGTTCATTATGAAGCCTATAGTTATAAGCTTATTCTTTCCGATTCCTATTAAATAATGTATAGCATTCTATCGCAAACTCCGGGTGCAAAAGCCACATGCAGTAGGATAAAAAAATTTTTTTTATAGTTTTATATGAGGTTTTTTCAACGGGGATGCAACATTACATTAGCTCGATTTAATTCAGCAGAAGAAATTATATCTTGTAGTAATATTGTGACGTGGTATTCGCGAACCCGGTATAATTAATTATTATTAATAATTAAAATTAACCGTTGGGCCGCGTTGCCCAATACCGCGCACACAATTAATTTATTTGTTTACCGAACTGCGGCTGTCGCCAGTAACGCGAGTTCGCTGGGACGACCGGTGTGGAGGATTCGGGCGATCCTCCTTGCCTCGACACGATATGAAAATTAAATGGATGTCGGCGGGAGCGGGGAGAACAAAATAAACACACTATTAAAAATAAAATAAATGAAATGTTTATTTTAAATAATTAACAAGATGGCCATCCAGGCCGTGTGCCGCGACAAAGTTATTTCGCGCGAGCGGAAGTCCCGGGAAACCTGCCGGATCGAGATCCTCGCCTGCGACAGGTTTCACTCCCGAGAACCGCTGTTCGAGTACCGTTGTACTCGAACACACTCCCGAGGTACACACACACACACACAAGTGAGGGGGAGGGTCACTGTAGTAGTAAACCACTTACCAGTGACGCTCCTCGGGGATGGCCCAGCCGATCCTCGGTGAGTGGTCGCCCTCCTGCACAAGGAGACGACTTCTAGTTGAGGCGGTGAAGGCGGCCCTTGTCGTGGCGAGCTCCTGGCGGTCCGCGTCTCACTCGCGCACGACCCCGTCCTTATTTACACACACACACCTCACGGAACACGCGTTTCAGCCCACCCGGGTCTCCGCACCTTGCTCTGCTCCGGAACAACCGTTCACAGAGCTTAATGCAGGAGGGGGTGGGGCGCACTCTCGGCACTCACGAGCAGTACGGAATGTCTAGACAATATAACAATCCGTCACGATCGACGGATCATTACGCACTGATTAGGCGATCGCCTAATTTCTCGAAAAAGGGATGAGAGTGGGGAAACTCACACACTCTTTCGCGCTCCCATCCCTACGTATAGTCGCGCACGTAATTATACACTTGATCGACGTAAACAAATGTCGTCGGTTGGCCTTGACATACGAAAGGCTCCGACGACTTACAATTCGACAATTTAAATACTCTATTCGTCGTGAATTGATTGTGTGACGATTTCCGTCGCAATATATATAAACTTTCTACAAAAAGAAGCCAGTGATTATAATAACTTCTGCACAGATGGTCTAATAATACTGGGGCGCTATAATAGAAAACATAATTTCCCACTCTCGAGTATTCCAATCATTTCTTGAAGATATTGGACGACTCAATCTACAAATTATTTTCCACATTAGTATTATTTACTATTAAATTAATTATTGCAGGTTGTGACGTTACCAAATTCTCGGTTAAAACTATTAACCGTTTCCCGGTGGAAACGTCGAAAATATTAATTGAAATAAAATAAAACCCTGCACGGCCGACTCTCTCAGAGGAGATTCCGTCGAATTTACAGTGGACCGGTTTCCACTGTAACCTACAGTAATTTTTAATTGGCGTTTATTAATTAATAGCGGATTCCTTACGGAACCCACTGTCACCACTACCACGAGAGAGATTTTCGGGAAAATATTGTTTATTACTAACGCGCGGAAAATCCCAACGTATCGCGACGTAGTTATTAAACAAACCCGACGAACCCAACGATCGAAAATCACACCCGAATAACCACAACCACGTTTGACCAACAGTAATTTACTAAGATATCAGACGCCACAATAGTAATTGAATTGCTTACCACTTTGTTGAATAAATCTAAATATTATATATAAAAATAAGAAGATAATGTATATCTGCATATATATTGTAACGGGGTATAATCTCTCGCGTCGGTAGGGGTAAAGGGATCGGTTGCAACGGCACTGCCTAGTTATACTCCCTAGGCGGTGCTCCGAGAGTGCGCGGCGGATTCAAATCAGTGAACCCCGCGCACGACCTATCGTTGCGATGTCCGTTAACAACCGCGAGATTACTTGCCGATCTCGCGTCTTTGTACAGCTAAAACGTTGTGAGCTGAAAAGAACCGAGAATAAAAGGGATAAATTCGCGGTAAGTTTACCTCGGCCGCTCCTAAAACGGAGAGGGCGGTATTCGGAATAACGGGAATAACATACGCCGGTAATCAACAATTAAACTCGTACTCGGACATTGATTACATATGAATTTTATTTATTATAAAGAAATATAAATTTAGTTTAACATAGAATATAAGGAAATGACAAAAGCCGTATATAGGCCGCGTGAGGTCTCGCGACGATGTGTAACCACCGGGGTCACTCGCACTTTCTCTCTTTCTAGCACGCGTACGCGGTCGCCCGTTAGCTTCCACGCCGTCACGCGCGGGCGAGATCCGCCGATCCCTAACTTAAAGTTATAGCCGTAAAGAGAGAGTCTTTACGGCTTCGGCGGCTCGCGAGTGGTGCACCACGTACGTTGAATCTCGATTCTCCCCGTCGATGCGTTCGACTTCGCCTGTTTCCCCTCTCTCCGTCGGGCTCTCGCGCGCGGCAACTTCGCCGTCCTCGCAGGTTCCTGGGAGTCGCTGGAGCTGTGCACTTAACACCAGCACGCTCACTCCACCGAATCACTCACTCTTCACGGCCCGAAACCCAGAACCCGAGCAAGAATCCGTGTTAACAATTGTTTTTCGATTGCCACGAATTCGCAAGGAAGGCGTTACCGGCGACGTGTCTATCTACGATGACTCGCCTAAACTCTCTATATACTCTCCTCAGTCAGCTTGCGCGTCGGACCATTATTAGTCCTTACGCGCGGGCTTTCCCGATCACCTACGAGCTTTTCCGATCGTCACTCGCGCTCGTTATAAGCACGGTGTAAGAAAGAGAGGTGGATCGACTGTCTTACCCCCACCACTAAACTGCTATGACGCTTATTGAAGCCCTTCGCTTTGCCTCCGCGCGACGGCGCCACAGGAAAAATGTACTATTTAATCACACATACAGTCAGCCACAGATATTGCGTCGTAGTGTGCGTGCTGCACATGAACACTATACAGTTCATCGTAGTGTGTGTGAATGAGCAATAGTTTCTGTGTAGTATACGCACTAGCATTTAGCGCGCAGCAGAATTTCGTTGATTTTATATTTGATTAATTAATAATATGTATATGGATGTTTCTAACAAATATTAATATTTTAAAAACTAAATAAATAAAATTAAAATATGCTATTTATTGTTTAAGGAGTTTCACAGTTTAAATATAAGTTCCGATATAACTATGATATACATATTATTAATTAATCAAATATAAAATCAACGAAATTCTGCTGCGCGCTAAATGCTAGTGCGTATACTACACAGAAACTATTGCTCATTCACACACACTACGATGAACTGTATAGTGTTCATGTGCAGCACGCACACTACGACGCAATATCTGTGGCTGACTGTATGTGTGATTAAGTAGTACATTTTTCCTGTGGCGCCGTCGCGCGGAGGCAAAGCGAAGGGCTTCAATAATCGTCACAAAGAGTGGGGGGTAGTCGGTCCACCTCTCTTTCTTACACCGTGTTATAAGGTATAGCTTCATACACATAAGAGTATGTAGCTTACCCTTACAATATATATATATATATATATATATATATATATATATATATATATATCTCGATTTTGTTATGGTAACAAATCTCAATCACTGATCGTACCCTCCGAAAAAACACAACTTCTAACAATGGCTACTGATAACTAAAGCTCTCTCAAAATATATCTATATATATGGGTGGTTCTCTGTGACATCGAAGAGGAAAAAAATAAATATTGCTATAATTGTGGGAATATGTTTTAGAGGTATCCAGTAGTTCTCCTGAATTTTTTCAGATTTTTTCTGGGCCATTATTTTAAGTTACAGACAGTCAAAGTTGACATTTTAGCACTTTTTTGCATTATATGCCCATTTTCATGAATTTTTAGCTCCCAGGGGATGCATTTTTGACTAAAAACATAAGTATGACTTTTTTTGTAAAATTTTCCGAACTTTTCATTAAAAATACTTTTAAAGACATAAATGTATGCTGTCACACTCTTGTAAGCCATTTAAACCTTAAATAGTGAAAATCAGCAATTCTGCTCCGGACTCTGGTAACCTAATACTGTCTAAAAGATGTCTTTTTATAGTCAGAAACTGCCTAAAAATTTCCAGAGTGGGTCTAAATCATTAAGATCACTTATGGTCAAAATATTCGGGAAAAGTGCCCGAAATATTAATAGAAATGTATATTTGTTGCCTTATAACGATGAATCTATTAGCATGATCATTGCAAAAAAATTTGTGCACTTACCTTGGAGTGGTAGAAAAGTATCTTCACTTGTTTCAGTATCCATCTAATCCCCTGTAAGCTGCTAAAAATACAAATATTATTATACAAATGTAAAAAATTAATTTTTAAACATTTATAATGCTGAATTTTTAGTTTTACATCCCTTACAAGAATTATAATATTAATCTGAAGGATTACTATAAATATATAAACATCATTATTACAATAACTGAATATACGTATTTAATACAAAAGATATATAAATAAATCGGATATATAATTATAATGAATAATATGATAACGTGACAGTGACAAGTTTGTGAAATCTAAAGAATGTATTGCTGAATAATAATAATAATAATGTTGATACTTTTATAGTAATCCTTCAGATTAGTATTATAATTCTTGTAAGGGATGTAAAACTAAAAATCCAGCATTATAAATGTTTAAAAAATAATTTTTTATAATTTTATAATAATATTTGTATTTTTAGCAGCTTACAGGGGATTAGATGGATACTGAAACAAGTGGAGATACTTTTCTACCATTCCAAGGTAAGTACATAAATTTTTTTGCAATGATTATGCTACTAGATTCATCGTTATAAGGCAACAAATATACATTTCTATTAATATTTCGGGCACTTTTCCCGGATATTTTGACCATAAGTGATCTTAATGATTTAGACCCACTCTGGAAATTTTTAGGCAGTTTCTGACTATAAAAAGACATCTTTTAGACAGTATTAGGTTACCAGAGTCCGGAGCAGAATTGCTGATTTTCACTATGTAAGGTTTAAATGGCTTACAAGAGTGTGACAGCATACATTTATATCTTTAAAAGTATTTTTAATGAAAAGTTCGGAAAATTTTACAAAAAAAGTCATACTTATGTTTTTAGTCAAAAATGCATCCCCTGGGAGCTAAAAATTCATGAAAATGGGCATATAATGCAAAAAAGTGCTAAAATGTCAACTTTGACTCTCTGTAACTTAAAATAATGGCCCAGAAAAAATCTGAAAAAATTCAGGAGAACTACTGGATACCTCTAAAACATATTCCCACAGTTATAGCAATATTTATTTTTTTCATCTTCGATGTCACAGAGAACCACCCATATATATATATATATATATATATAGCATACGTATATTCGCGTGTACACGCCGTGCGCGAGGACGAACAACGGTTGCTCCCCACCAACGCTCTACAAGGGTCTTCTCGCACGATCACGAAGATACTGCTTACATCATTATTTGCAATAAACAATGATGCAAAACTCCCGAAATAGGTAAGTATTAATGTAACCTTTTACCAAATCCCTTCGTTACTGCTTTTCAATGTTCATTTTTCTCTATAATTAATCAAATAAATAATAACATTAATTAGTTCATTTTTCTATTTAATCATTAATGGTTTGTTCATTCCTTCAATGAATGAACAAGCCACTATTTCCTTAAGTTAGTTTGCTTATCAATCATAATAATAACCCTTAATTATGTGTCAATAGATGTATCGTTATCTATTGACACGTACTCATCCAATACTTTTGCCCTCACCAATATATATATTCAACATACTAATATATTTTCCGTTTACAGATGCAGTGATCAAGGAGCAGGCGTCTACCACGGAAACCTCATCTTCCTGTAGAGGAGAACCCCGGAGCGGACAACCCAAACACCTTCAACACCACACTATCAACGTCCTGACCCTACGCTCCTGGCTAACCACCGAACCAGCTAAGTATTAACCTCTAATTAATTCACATACCTAGATAACATTGTATTAATATTTCATATTCCTTTTCAGGTGCCTCCTTTTTATGATGACACCATCACAAGGTTTACATAGTGATTATTTAGATAGACATACAAAATATAAAGAATTACCGTCTAGTGCAAAAGACAATGATACAAACGTCAACAGAAATATTAACATCTTTAATACGCGATGAAAGAAATTTAGCCATGCGAACAAATACAGCTTCATAATAATTTATATTTTTTTACGTTAAAAATAAAATTTTTATTTTATTGACAACTGCTCATTCTCTCTCTACTTTTCATATTAGAATTACCTTTAATTGTATATTTTCTTTCCCTTTTGTTTGAATAAAATCTCCGCTTATCCCGGCTTTTCTCTCTTTTTCGTGAGAGTTTTTACGCCGCGGCAAGTGTCCTTTTTTCACGCGTAAAATTGTGTTTTGTGTTTGAATAAAAAACCCGACCACCATCCCTCACTCAATCCTCTCATATTATATCTTATCTTTATAGTTATATTATTTATATTTACTGCTAACAAAGTAACTATATTCTATTCATAGTGAATAGATTGTGTGACGATTTCCGTCACAAAGCCCCACTCTTGACTCCACTTATATCTAATAAAAAGGCACAATCTATCCACGACCGCCCGCTGTATGCTTCTCTTCTTTTCTTCGAATGGAGGATGTTTCAATGATTTTTCGTGCTCCGTATGATCTTGACCGCATGTAATTCCCTACCGCTTTACATGGCAACCCGAGGTGATACACATCTCTTCACATCGGATATGTGGACCTCGGTCTGTTTCTGACCTGTTTCTTCTTATCTCAAAACTACTGGAGATAGTAATTCTTTAACTTCAAAGTTTAGCAGAAATGCCTTACGCACCTTAGGAAAGCGTACGGCAATAATTTAAATGATAAAGCCTTGAGGACCTGCTTGATACGTCTTATAGTTCTGACAGATCAGACACTGTAAGACGAATTAATAGTCTCTTGCAATACGTTTGTAAGTCTTTTCGACCCTCATATAATCCATAGATGGATGGAAATGAGAGTCTACTAAAACTCGGTTCCTCTGTTCTAAGGGTAGAACAAGGCGCCAGTCTTCTCGGTCTGTTACAGTGTCCAGCAGTTTTGGTGCAAGTATTATTTTATTTAATAGAATAAAAAAGAAGAAATGTCCATTTTATTAGTTTTGCAGAAATTAATTTGGCACAAATAAACATCATTAGAATATTATTTATTTATTGTTGTAAGACATGGCAGGGCCAGAAATGAAAAGTAAAAGTATAAGATACTTTTAATAAAAAAAAATCTGTATTCAGAATGGTAGACATTTTTGCATGATTCAATATACTTGTCGATTACAGTTTGATTTCAGTGCTTTCAATTGCAGAAACTTTTTACGAAGTTTAAGTAATATATATATATATATGGGCTATTTCACGTCAAGTGGTACGATGAAAATTTTAAATCGCTCCAAAATTTGAGAACAGGCTGGAAATATCTTCCAGAAGATAGCAAAAAAATTTTAGGTGTTAAAAATAATTTGCCTATGAGTTATTCCACCATGAAAAATGGAAATTTTTCAATTTTTTAGAAAAATTGCTATTTTCAAAGCCATTTATCTTAAAATCCATTGATTTTTTTGAAAAAACATTACAAACAACTTTGGTTTAAAATAATCTTTAGAACTTATATACCTTGATTACAATTCTTAATTTTAAAACCCCAAAGAGATAAGGCACTCGGAAATATTGAATATCAAAAAAAGGCGACCACGCCACAATCGATTTTGATCTAACACCGCTCAAAAGATCACATTTTTTGAGAGCTTTCGAATGGCGGTAGTTAGATTATTGGCCAATACCGCTGGTGCAAGTTATGCCCTAAAATACATGAAAATTCGTAATTTTATGAGGTTTATGGCGTATAACTTACACCAGCAGTCTTGGCCAATAATATAACCACAGCCATTCGAAAGCTCTCCAAAAATGTGATCTTTTGAGCGGTGTTAGATCAAAATCGATCGTGGCGTGGTCGCCTTTTTTTGATATTCAATATTTACGGTCGTTCTATCTCTTCGAGATTTTAAAATTAAGAATTGTAACCCAGGTAGATAAGTTCTAAAGATTATTTTGAACAAAAGTTGTTTCTAATGTTTTTTCAAAAAAATTAATAGATTTTGAGATAAATGGCTTTGAAAATAGTAATTTCTCTAAAAAATTGAAAAATTTTTATTTTTCATGGTGGAATAACTCTTAGGCAAATTATTTTTAACACCTAAAATTTTTTTCCATCTTCTGGAAGATATTTCCAGTCTGTTCACAAAATTTGGAGTGATTTAAAATTTTCATCGTACCACTTGACGTGAAATAGCCCATATATATATGTATATATATATATATATATTTACATATTTACATATTTACATACATATATATATATTTACATACTCATAATAGTGCACTTTTTAGGTAGCCTCTAGTCACTTAAATTTAAATTTGTTTTGCTGTATCTTCAGAGATTTATGATAATATTTACAAGGTAAAATGTTCCTCACAGCAAATTTGCTTTAATTTTACTTTGTAAATTAATATACTTTAAAAATAACCCTTTCTTATTCAGTGAATTTAATATGATACACTTATAGTTTTAATTAAGCTAAATTTATTTGTAACAAATTAAATTCTATATTATTGGGTTCCTATAATAATTAATGACAACAGTACAATTTAAAATTATAATTTTAGTACAACACAAGAAATTCTATTTAATTACTTAACTATATATATGTTAGTTAGTGTCACTATCAAACATTTTATAGGCATGTGAAAGTTACAAAATTATTAAATGTCTTTTACACTTACCAAATAACTGACACATTGATTTTATTTAAATATTAAAAAAGGTATTCAATAAATATATGTGAAGAGAACAATAACTTATCAACATTCTTTTAAATTATTTAAGTCAGTACATATATAACTATTAAGCAATCATTTCACTTAACGTTGGAAAGAATATCATTCTGCATATGTTATAGTCCATATAATTATTAAATATTATGTACTTGGCAAAGTATCGAACACATATATTGGCTATATAGAAAATAAAATGATTATTCAGTAATTTTAATTAGGATAGAGAACGATAAAGCATCCACTTAATTATAATATATTGTTTTTTAAATTATTTTGGTCAATGTGGAAAACAGTGAGATATCATGAGGGATTCATTATAAAAATACAAGCATAAGTCCCTTCAAATAATATAAACTTAAAGCAAATACATCATATTATATAAATAAAATGAATTAATAATATAATAAATATAATTAAAATAATGTAATAATATACATTTATTTTTTGTGCAATTCTTATTAATATTATACTTTAAGATTAAAAAAAGTTATACCATCACTTGCATGAAAATGAAAACATTGTTTTCATTGTTAGAATTTTATCAATGTTTGTCTCTCTCTCTCTCTCTCTCTCTCTCTCTCTCTCTCTCTCTCTCTCTCTCTCTCTCTCGCTCTCTCTCTCTCTCTCTCTGGGTAAGTGGTAACGTCTGCTCTGTTGTACGCTCCTTGTATTTCATTATTTATAATTTTTTCTCGTACTCTTCGGAGTGAACCTTTTTTCCAGAGGAGTCCTCGCTACGGCAAGAAGCTTCCAGCTCCAATATATGTTGCATTCTGCATCACAATATGCCGTGAGTGACTTTTCTGGCTGCCAACCACTGTTTTGAGGTTATTGTCTTAGTCTATACGTCTGGTTCGAGTTCAAATTTGAGGAGCCTACACAGCGTACGAGGATATAATTATCATTATTCCGTGCAATAGTGCCCATTTTAACTTTTTATGTGACTTTAGTGCAATTTAATTTTAAGTGTGTGTTTATATTTTATTGCGAGGTTATGCGTACACGTGCTTTCATTTACCGATGGTGTTGAGTCCACGCACGACGTTGTTTTTATTTTTGCCGCTAGATGTCGGGACGATACTGAATTGAATGTTTTTCTTTACTTAGTTTGTATTTGTAGTATGAATAATGATAACTGTCCACTGTGCGGTGTGAATATTAATCTCGACACTAGCGAATGCATTGACTGTCCTAGGTGTGGTCGGTTACTTCATTTGAGCTGTGTAAACCCACTAGGATCTGTTGATGCATCATTAATACACTGTCACGACTCTTTTTGCGCTAATCTTTATGCGAATAACTCTTTACATAGTGAACTCGATCACTCTATTGTCGTGACGTCACCGTCGACTCAGCCCGATATTGAGATAAAGAAGCGCAGGGGTTCTTCTCTTACACCGTCAGTTAGTCAGCTTCATAAAGCTCGTTGTATTAATAAGGCACCGTTTGCGTCTACCTTGTTACGTGAAAATAGTTATATTAACAGTAGTGTACCGCATAGTAGTATGGGGAGTAGCGAGGGCGAGGTTGCCATGCTAAGCTGGTGTTCGGCGCTACAGAACAATATTAAAACTTGTCTTGATAAACTGACCGATGAAGTAGCTTCCCTCCGCACTCTTATCACCGAGACACGGTCGGATACCCAAGCTGAATTAAAAACTCTGAGGCAGGGCTTCAATGCGTTATGTGCTGCTCAGTCATTAGTCGACTCTTGCGAAATTAAGATCTCGGGATTACCGCCTGGGCTTGAGCTGTCTCCCGAGCAGATTGTTCATCGCTTGCTCTCAGTGTTGGGTCTTGCTTCTTCTTTTTCGCATGTGTTGGTTGCCAGAACTTGGGATGTCAAATCAAATCGAAGTGAGGCAAATGAACCCAGCGCTAGTACAAGTTCGAATAAGGTTAATGATTGGGCTATCGTTATTAAACTGTCCTCCCCTACAGTACGTGATTTAATTATCTCCAAGTCAGCGTTATTAAAAAGTTTCACTGCAGCTACGCTTTTTGGTCATGGGGGCAACTCAAAAGTTTATGTTTCTCCCATTTGGCCTCACGAAATCTACCAGTTGCAAAAGAAAGCAAGGCAGGTTGCTAGAGAGAAAGGGTACTTTCGACCTATTATTCGTAATCTTACAGTCTGTATGCGTGAATCCAATAAGTCACCGTTGATTCCGCTTCGCTGTGAGGAAGATCTCCTTTCTCTCCCCAACATCCTCGACCGGCAACCTCCTACCATGGAGTCATGAGATAGTATTGGACAGTCGCGAGTTTCTGGTATCAAAAATTTTATTTCAGTTGGTCATATTAATATCAATAGACTTAAAACTAACTTTAACTTACTTGAGGTTAAATGCTATTCAGGTGATTATGATGTTTTGGGCGTCACTGAGATCTTTCTCACGGATCAAGACTCCGATTCTGTTATTAAATTAGATGGCTACTCTTTTCATCGAGTCGACCGGGCGGGTAAAATAGGAGGAGGGGTTGGCATTTATGCAAAAGATTATTTAAAACCCAAAGTTATATGCTCCAGTGACCCTGTCTTCGATAATTCTCCTGAATTTATTATATTGGAATTTACTGCCCGTTCCAAAAAAGTCTTATTTGCTGTCGTTTACCGTCGACCTCATGCTGCATACCCCACTGAATTTTTCGAGTCTATTGAGAATCTTCTACCTCATTATCCCCATGTTATTATAACGGGTGATTTTAACATTGATATGAACGCTGGCAGAAATGATTCCTTGTTTATGAAGTCTCACATAGATAGTCTTGGACTTAAACTTGTCCCCTCGGAGCCTACTCATCACTCTATGTTTCGTGATCGCTCGAGAATCGTTGATACTTGGTTGGATCTTTTTATCATTAGTGATCTTCAAGCTTTGAGTGATTATAGGAAATCTGTGTCTCCGTTCGCTGCAGGTCATGACTTTATTGAGATTGATTACTCGTTATCGATTCCTTCCAAAACCCCAACAGCCATGTCCTCTCGAAATCTTAAGTGTGTAAATTTGGTTGAGCTTGGCAAGGACATCACTGATACACTTAATTCTATTGACGACTGTCCAAATGCAAATGTAAATGTAAATGTTAATGTAAATATAAATACTAATTTAAATATTAATTCAAATACTAATTCTAGTACAAATTCAATCACAAACTTTAATCCTATTATTAGCACTAGAAAGATCTCAAGCCCTGTAGATTCCCTTGCATTTGAGTTGCAAAATACTCTCTTAAATTTAGAGGATTCAGTTAGCTGCATTGATAAAAAACTAAGTATTATTGAGCATTCGATTATCTCTGCGTTTAATAAACATGCTCCACTGACTAGATGGGTTTCTGATCCGAAAAAGAAGCCTTGGGTTACTCATGATTTACGCGTAAAGATGAAATCACGCGATAAATTATTCAAAATTGCATCTCTCTACGGTAGGTCCACAGACATTGATTCTTTTAAAAAACTACGCAGTGAAATATCTAATAAATTAGATTCAGATAAGAATAAGTATTTCGAAAGCAAAATAGAGAATGCGCCTGACTCCAAAACTAAGTGGAGTATACTTAGAAAACTAGGGGTTGTGGGACATTCTAAACCCTCACCACTAAACTTTTTCTCATCTGATGCTTTAAACACACACTATGCATCTGTCTCAAATGGTATTCGCACTCTGAACGCTGATGATCTTAACCTTGCCTTACGAATCCCAATTGGTGATAGATGCAAGGCTATATTTGAACTGCGTTCAACAACTAATGCTGAGGTGTTGTTGACTCTAAAGCAGGCCAAGTCCAAGGCTCAAGGTGTTGATGGCATAAGCATTGAAATGCTTCGGATGGTACCACCCTCTCTATTTTCCCATCTTACTGACTTATTTAACTGTTCTTTTGTTTCTGCGGTCTTTCCTTCGTCGTGGAAAAATACACTCCTGCTGCCCATCGCTAAAACAAATAAGCTTGTGTCCCCAAATGACACTCGACCTATTGCCCAGTTACCTGAAATGTCCAAACTGCTTGAGAAAATTGTTCATAACCAACTTACCAATTATTGTGAAGAGAACAACATCCTTATTGATCGACAGGCAGGTTTTAGGAAGGGTCATAGCACCCAAACTGCTCTTCTCGGTGTCATTGATGATGTTCGTGAAGCTATAGATAGGCGAAAGGTTACTATCCTTGTCCTTCTTGACTTTTCAAAGGCATTTGACACTCTCCCGCATGACCGGCTTCTTTTAAAACTTAGGAAAATTAATTTCTCTTATAAAGCTATTAAATGGTTTTTTAGCTATCTAACTAACCGTCGCCAAGCAGTCACTGATGGTATGGGAAACCTTTCAAATTGGTTAAGTACTTTAACTGGTGTTCCACAGGGTAGTGTACTTGACCCCCTACTATTTTCTCTATATATTAATGATTTACCGGATGTTCTGTCCTCCAGCAAATATATGATTTTCGCAGATGATACCCAAATTTACTCCCACATCTCTCCAGCAAATATTGCCCAAGGTATCCATTTACTCCAGAGAGACATTGATGCAGTTAAGCAGTGGGCAGTTGAAAATGGTCTTAATTTGAATGCTGGTAAATCGAAGGTGATTCTTTTGGGTAGCCAACAATATACTCGAAGTTTAAATGATTGTGACCTTCAAAAAATCTTAATCCAGGGAATTCCTATCCCGTACTCAGTTGAGGTGCTAAATTTGGGTTTATGGATTTCGAGTAATCTTGATTGGGACAAGCAGGTACGTCAACTATCCTTAAAAATCCATAACATTCTCAGATCTCTTAAATTTAACAAAAATCGATTAACACGTGATATGCGAAAGTTGCTGGTGGAAAGCCTAATTTTTCCCCACTTTCGTTATGCTTGCGCTGTGTACCATGACCTTGATGCTACGCGTGAACTCAAAATTCTCCGTTTAATGAATGCTTGTGTCCGTTTTGTTATTGGTAATATCCCATTCAGGGGTCATGTTACACCTCATCGAATTGAGCTGGGTTGGCTTTCACCTAAGAGATTAAGGGAACTCACGATAGGCTGTCTAGCCTTTAATTGTATTTGTCACCAAAATCCTCAATACCTTATAGAACGTTTTATCACAGTCGAAAACTCAGTCTTGCGTCGATCTGCACGACTCAAGCCCCAATTCCTTCTTTATACTTCCCCGCGTACTGAAGCCTGGAATTGCTCGTTTCTAATAACAGCTTCCAAAATTATTAACTCCCTTAATGACGTAATTTTCGATCCATCTTCTACGATTAGCTTCAAAAACTACTTGCGCAGTACACTGTCAGAACGGGATAAAGAGGAATGGGAAAACCGTGTAGCGAGAGAGAGCATCACGCTCTAAACATGTTGCCTTATGTTAGTTTAGGAAATTTATTCTTCTTTAGTCTTATTTTTGCGTTTATTAGCTATACTTAATTTTAAGTCAATAATTTGTATTACTTAGCAATTCAAATTGTTACTGCGAAAATTTGCTCATGTACTTGTTGTAGATTCTTGTATTATATTACCAAACTACTTTGAAACTGTACTCAGCCAGATAGGGTTATACCCCAAGGCTGCATAATAAACAATCTAAATCTAAAAAAAAAAAAAAAAATCTCTCACTCTTTCTCTCGTCGAGATGTCAAAGGTCGACATGCTAGTATAGGAATGGGCGAATATGAAATCTTTACCTTGCAATAGTATCTGCATTGCACTACAATAAAAAATACCGAAACGGAATAATGTGAGGTATTGGAAATAATTACGTAAATAAATAATTTTAAGTCATAACTTTTCACACAAAATCAGCCAGATGATTCAGCTGTGACAAAAGTATTCACCTGAAACTAGCTCCCTCTCGTGGCCACGTTTGAACTTCTTCTATAAGTTTTTACTTCTGTACGCGCTCTCTCATGGGCTGGAAAGCATTGTTTCTCTTTCTATCTCATGCCTTTCCTATACTATCTCTATCTCATTTTGTTTGAAGTTGACTATATATATTAAAAGGGAGAAGACGAAAATTGAGGAAAGGAAATCAGCAAGCAATATCTTTGGCATTGATTTTCTTGATTAAACGTAAATGAATTCGTGTAAAACTTGTTGTACAGTAAAGATTAATAAATAAGGAACGTAATGCGTGGCCAATAGCACAAATAAATAATATAATATTGAAGTGGTTAAAAAGTAAAAATTTGGGGGGCTAGTTAGTTGTATATAATGGCTCTCGCTCCTATACTTGCGTCAGGCGCTATCGCGCCTTTTGATCTCTTTACACTCTCTTCACCAATTATATCTCTGATACCAGAGTATATTTGCATCTGGAGTTCTTTACCCCAATCTTTAGCCTCACGCTTTTGTTGGTCTCGTAAGGCCCTTGTTCTATTCTACCTTGCAAACGTCGGGTGGAACTAACAGGTTGTGTTCTAAGAACTTTTCCATCTGTCGAATCCCCAGAACGTTAGGATCCTTACACCCAACACCTTACTTCCAACACCAACTTCGGTCTGACTGGGAATTTGATTTCCGTTAAGGATTTCAGAGAAGTCAGCAAGAGTTTAGAGGTTCTCCAACCTTAAACCATGCGGTTTACTTATTGCAGTGCAGGACGCCCGGGGCATTTCTTGGTGCCCTGCGTTCAGGTTTCCACTTCATTATTCGAGTTCCCTTACTGTTTCTGAAAACTATTAGTGACGTTTGAAGTACCGTACACAGCGGCTGCTTTGTACTCGCTTAAAAAAAGTTTGGCGAGCTTTTGACACTTTTCTTGCTCTTCATCTTAATAGTTTCCTCAGACGACTGTTTCTCCGAATGAGAAGACTCATCCTTACTCTTTTCGGTAACAGTCGCCACTTTACCCGAAACTCGTGCTCCACCACCCTATTTCGGGAAAGCTTCTGGTACGAGCTTTTCGCGCTTAACGTTGGAACTAGAGAATTTCGTGTTGTATGTTAAGTACTGCTCGTACTCTTTACCGTAACTTGACAAATCAGAAAAATTCCAGATTTTTCATACTGGTATGTACCTATCAATTGTTCTAATGAGAAAGAGCATTTGAATCTGTTCACGATCGCTCTGAAACAGTTCAAAAACGTCGTAGCCAGTTCTCCCTCGTTTTAAGTTCTTGATCGAAGCTCCATAAGTAGATCTTCGTTATTTATGATACGGCCACACTCATTCAGGAACTCGATCTCTAAATCACACCAATCTCAAAGAGATGACTAAATTGTTCTATACCAGAACAGAGTTGATTTAGTGAACACATTGGGCAGGGCACTAAACGTCCTGCGATCTGAGAACTCGTTGTCATTTCTGAAGTCGTACAAACGGTTGAGAAATTCTTCCGCGTCCTTTTTGGTCTCACCATCAAAGAACAAGTTCCAGATATGCAGTACTCGTGCGCACCCTATCTGGTCGTGCGTTTGGATATCGTCTTCACGATGCCTTCGCCTGGCCTCGTAGGAGTCTCTTTCCTGACGGTCATCTCCATTATCTGTCCGGGAACTCCTACGTCTACTGGTAGGGGAATTCCTATTTTCTTGTTGGCCTTCTGCCGCCTTTCGAGATTTGGATCTCCTCCGAGTAGGTTCGCGATCAGTCATTACCATCGGAAAAATCCGTCTGTGTACACTGATCTCATGTGGCCACCGCACACTTCTCTCGAGGCGTTTCTCTACGTCTGTCCGACTACTCTCTATGACTTTGTTCCGGAGCAACCGGTTGAGCTCGGTCGGCGAGTTTACGGTTGGACTGACGTTTATGAGTACGTTGCTCCTTATAGCTTTAGGATGTTCATAGTTGCTAGAGGCTCTACTCACTGAACGGTGGTGTCGTGGCTTTCTATTAGAAGTTGTGTACTCGCAACTCTTTCTTCTATCTTGCCCTTCGCAAGTCTTAGAAGAGGTATCTCGACGTCTTGATTTAATCAGTTTTTCGTGAGATTAATGCTAACGTGGTTAAGAAGGTTATGTCCATTCTTATCATAAATATATTAACGTTCGGTTGCGTTTACCTCGGGTTGCCAGTTGTCGTATTGTCTAGAGATGTATCCTTGTGACGTACGATGATCGGCTTCCACTTGTGAACCCATGCCAAATGTTGTATTGGCACTTCACTCTCTCTAATGCCAAGACGTCCGCTATTTCTCTGATCTCCAATTGGGAAGTAATGTGCGGGTGCATAAAACCCTCCCAGATGAGCAGTCATCACGGTCATAACCGTCGGCGTAGCGATTGTGCATGAAGCTATGGCCACAGAAACAGAAACATAAGAAATTGCTGCCGTGGTCGTGTTCGCTGCCGGTACCCCAACAAACCGTTTGGGTATAGCACCTGTTGATGCTAACCCTGGGCTTTGTGCAGTATTCATTAGCGAGTTTCTGGACAGACCACTTAGTGATTGAGCTGCATCTTCTTCAAGAATGGGTGCTCTGTCACTAGCAACCAATTTGCGATCCGATATGTCGGACTCGTAGGACCAGTGTTGCCAGATAGAGGTATTTTTTCTTTGTTGCATTCAGACAGTATGACCTTACTTACATTAGGTAATAGAGGCTAGAAAAACTCTAAATGGTAACCCTGCGTAGGACACTTCCGTTCCTGATGAGGCCACACTGCCTTTTCTGGAACGGGGTTTCCTATTTCCCCATAGTTATTGACATACTAGATGCTTATGTGCAAGCTCTGCCCTTACATTCTCATCGTATTCGGGGAACCATGGTATTTCCAGATTAATGTCTACACATCTTATCCGGTGACGCAAAAGGCGTTCGCGGCACTCCGCCTCTTCGCCATTTGCGTTTAAACTTAGATGCTCCAATTGCGCATACACTGCCTCAATCGGAAATTTCTTCGTTTCCCGACGAATGTCCCTAGCTATGCGTGATTCACGTATAAGCTGGGCCATTCGGACTTCATAGTTGCTAGCCATTATTTTTTGACTAGCAGCAGCTGATGTGTTACGTCATGAGAAGTACTCTCAACCGGGATATTAGATGAAATCCGTAATGTAACTATCTGTAAATAATTATTATTACAAAATTATTAAAAATATTTTATAAGATGTAAGTTACTGCAAAGAACTAAAAATAACTGTAAAGTGTGGTAAAAAGCTGTTTATGTTTGTAAACATTGGAAATATACTGTTACTTATGTCCCAAATCCGACCTTTTTTCTACAAATATTAACAGTTTTTTTACAATATTTTAATCATTATTTAAACCATATTTCACAATTTTTTACAGTTTTTTACATTTATTTTTTCCACTAGGGGAATAATCACAAAAAGATACATATCGTTAATTATTAAGCTTGTAACTAGCCTAAATAATCAACACGAGTTGTAATAAAAACATTTTCTCGCATTCAAAAAACAATAAAAAATTTATTACAAATAATATAGACAGTAATAACTAATAAATACAAAATATTAAATTAGCAAGTCACTGATTCACACAAAGTTACTTATTGTCAATTATTTAACTTACTATAAGTCTAAATAATAATAAATAAGAAATATACAATATATTAAATTATAATTACTATTAAAACCCTATTGAAAAGAACCACGTGGTAAACCACGCGGTTTTACCATGTGGTTTTACCACGTGGTTTACCGCGTGGTTCGTCGTGGTTACCACGTGGTATGGGTGTAAATATGATTTTAGAATAATAGTGTAATGGATGCAAATTCGAACAACTTACAGGATTACAATAAAAAATTAGATATTTAATACCGTATCATTCAAATAAGTAAGGTCAAAAAGTTTACAAGGTGTGGTTACAACCAGTAGTGATTTTACCAGGGTTGTAATTAAATTATATATTTTAATTAAATTATATAATTAGCAACAACAAAATATATAAAGCCATAAAGTTTCACGCGATATAACCGTATGGTGAAACCACGTGGTAAAAGCGCGTGGTAAAACCGCGTTGTAAAATTGTAAAAATTCTTTTAGAATATTCTAAAAAAAGAATGTGGACTACTCATAGGATTTTAATTAAATTACACTTTTATCCTTAACGTAAAAGAATTAACCAACCCAGATAAGGGTAAACCTCGTAGTAAAACCACGTGGTAAAACCACGTGGTATGAAACCACGTGGTAAGTTTAAAAATTGTTTTAGCAGGCAATTGTAAAAAATACGAATATGGACTACTCATAAGATTGTAATTAAATTATATTTTTATCCTTAATGTAAAAGATTAAACTATCCCAGACAAGAGCACACCGCCTAATAAAACCACGTGATAAAACCATGTGGTATGTGGGGTGAAACCGCGTGGTAAAGCACAGGTTGAAATCAAGTAGTAAAATACTTAGTATTTATGGATAAGAAAGGATTTAGCAATCAAATTACACTACATTAGTAAATCAATACAATATTTATTTGCGAATTGCAATTAACATTATTAATCTTTCAATTATACATCTAATTTCAATATAAAACTAATTTTGTACTTACTTTATCAAAAAATTGACATAATATGCTCCGAAGTAATAATATTTTGCATCGTAATTTTGTAAGAGTTATTATACTATTAATTATTTATTATAATTAAAAAGTTCGTACCTGTAGAATATTTTCCATTCAATTAATTCAATTTCATGTAAAACTACAGAGAAAAAAATATAAACAAAATTTTTCTAGACTTCTACGGACCAAAAGTAAGTATATAGATATACTATTATTGTTAACATATATTTTTAACAATTTGGTATTTCTTCCGACAAGGAAATTTCAATAATTATGTAACAAAATCACATAGTTTTAAAGTCTATTACCTCGTGGATTACCACAAGCTTCTATCACGTGGTTTTACTAAGCGGTTTTACCACGTGGTTTTACCACACGATTATGTCGCGTGAATCTTTTTGGTCTTATATATTTTGTTATTGTTAATTATATAATTTAATTAAAATCTTACAATATTTAAATAAATAATTTAAATACAACCCAGGTAACATCACGTTGTAACCACTACCTTAGTTTTACTACGTGGTTTACTACGCAGTTTTACCACGTAAAGTTTTTGACCTTACTTTTTTTTTTTTTTTTTGTTATTTAGCGTCGCTCTATTTATGCTGCCAGGGCTAATCAGCGATGGAGGTGAACGGTGTGTCTGTAAACAAAGCACATGTAGTTGAAACAGTGGTGCTTGTGTCCATCGGAAGATATCATTGGTCACTGTAATTAGTCTAATAATTACAGTTTCCTGTCCTCCCGATGGAACCACAGCGATCCTCTTTACATCTTCGCGTCCCTAACGTTCCCTATAGTTCAGATGCCCGTGCCTCTCATGCACTGACAAGTGCACGAAACGCACGCGCACCTGAACTTGCGTCATATTATAGTGACACGCCGAGCCACTGAGTCGCGGTGTTCGAAAAATGCACATGAAAAAATTTTCAGTGGTACACGTCTGGGATCGAACCCACGACCCTCGGTGTGAGAGTCGGGAGCTCTACCCATGAGCCACCGCGGCTCTTTTGACCTTACTTATTTCAATGATACGGTTAAATATATAATTCTTTATTGCAATCCTGTAAGTTGTTCGAATTTGCATCCATTACACTATTATTCTAAAATCATATTTACGCCCATACCACGTGGTTCTTTTCAACAGGGAATATATCTACTACAGGAATACTGAGAGAGTAGAAAATAAAGTGGATGTTGTGGATTCGAAATTGGATGTTATAAATGCGGAATTACTCTCTTTGCGTGAACGGGTAGATAAAAATAGCTAGATAACCGTATTACTCGGCTTGAAGATGGTGCTGGAGCGTTGCGAGAGAATACGTGCAGCCCAGTGTCAGAAGTGGTTGATGTCCTGTTTGGCATGATTAAGGATGATTGCGAGCTATTACTCTTGGGTCTGCCGTTAAATTCTAAAGAAAAAGATGTTACTCTGCTGGAAAAAATATTGAATATCATATATAGTTATAAGACTGACGCTTTTAATCTTGCAAATTATAGAAATTCGTCCGTGGACTCCACGTTCAAGAAGTATAGAAACTTTGTTAAATGCTAGCAGTGATCATGGCAATGCTTCAGCCGTGTCTACTTTTTCGAGGAGAGTAGTTTCTAGGGTTATCTCACCTTTAGTTAGAGATATTATAGTGACGAAGTCGTTTTTATTAAAAGGAAAAACCGCATTAAACATTTTTGGTGTGGGAGGCGAATCATCCTTGTATATTAGACCGCTTTGGCTAAAGGCAGTACATGCCCTTTGGTCCGTAACTGTGCGTAAGGCGAGGGAACTGGGATATTTGTGACCGACAGTTTTGATCTCAACTGTTTATTTAAGAAAAAAAAAGAGAGGACCTTTGTTGCGAATAAATACGGAAACTGATCTCTTTTCTCTACCTCCAAATCCTGGGTGTCCTTCACAATGAGGAGACGTTGGTCAGGCGAAACAATTTTTCAATATTATCCATATTAACATAAATAGGCTTAAGACTCATTTCAGCTCCTTAGAAGCATTGGTTTTTCCACAGGCCCATCGATGTGATTGCACTTACGGAAACATTTTTTAATGAATCGGATGCCTCGGACGCAGTCAAGATGCCGAGTTATACTTTGCACAGACTTGATCGGTTGGGTAAAGAGAGTGGAGGTGTAGCCGCTTACATTAGAAGTGAATACTAAGTAAATACATTGGCACATTCAGATAGGCAGTTCTCCAATTCGCCGGAATATCTTTTATTACACATTATAGGTAAACTTTCGACGTTAGTTCTGGGAGTTGTCTATTGAAGGCCAACGACAGCTTATCCTTCGAAATTATTTCATGTATTGTCGGACGTACTTCCGTCTCATTGCCTTGCTGTTATTACAGGTGATTTTAACATAGATATGAGAACAGCGGGCGGTGCGGCGGACATGATGAGGGCAAATATATCTGCTCTTGTCCTTATCCTTATAGCATCGGAACCGACTCATCATACAATCACATCAGTTGGTGCATCTGACACATGGCTTGATCTCTTTCTTCTTCGTGAGCCTATATCTCACTTCAAATTTGTTAATACTAAACTTTTGTAAGAAATTAAAAAAATTTTAACCGAAATTTAATATGAAAAATTTATTGTTTCTTTTGGCCTAATAATCTTTAATTTCTTATTTTCTTCATAACTTTGCTCCAAATTAAGCAACTTAAGCTTTTTTTAAGCCATATTTACTTGAACTTAACTTTCTTCTGGTTTTTGGTTTGAGTACTTATCTCTATTTGTTTCCGAGTTGTAAGCGATCAAATTGGAAGTAATTTTTACTGATATTATTATTAGATGTCGAATAACTTGCGTAAAAGTGTCCATTGGCAAAGAATAACTTAGCTTTCTTCACATTTTTATATTATCGAAAATACACCAAAGTTAGGATAAAATCCGTTTCTCAGAGGTCAAGTACTCCCCTTGTTAGATATAAAAAAAGTTATTAATAGCCAAAAAACGCATATTTTCCTGTTTTTCACTTATATGACCAATTTTCATGACTGAATGAAATGAAACATTAAAAACTTTTATTTTGTGCCTAACCCGAAATAAATGTATTAAATGGAAGAATCTGGGGCAGATAATGAATCAAACAAATAATTCTTTTTCATCCTAATTTAACTTCCGAATTAAATAAATTTGATAAATTAGGTTTAACTACAAAATCTTGGGTAGACATAGAATTAACCATATAATGAGATTATAAATATAGATATTATGAGATTTTATGAATTCGAGAAAACTTTGGAAGAGTTGGAACCAATAAAATTATTACATATCATCCAAGTTGCTTCTATGGGTTATATGGGAAACGGAAAACCTTGGAAAGACGTTAGATAAAACAAATGATTTCATATCATCCAGTATTAAGTTCCTAAATGATAGGATAACGTGAAATAAGGTGAGGTGAGGTGCGGTGAGCAAATTTGTCAGAGACATCCACATCCACATTATATTAAAATTTTATACTGTCAAAATGACGATTTAAGTATAAATTATGTTATATTTTTTTAAATAGTTTGTAAAATTTATTTTTTTTTAATTCAATATGATCGCGACACCCAAAGGAATAATTAGACATAGTGTTTGACTTTTTTATAGGTATTTAATTAATTTTTTAATGGTTGAAAAGTTTAAGTCTGAGCGTACGTTCGTACGTCCGTACAGGCAGACTTTTTATTTTTTAACTCTACTTATCTCTCTTGAATTTTCGAAAAAATGAATTTTTTTTAATGAAAGTGATCGCGGAACCACACGGAATAATTAGAAATAGTGTTTAACTTTTTTATGGGTGTTTAATTACTTTTATATTTACTTTTTTTACTTTTTTATAGTCGATTAGTTATAACTGAAGATAACATTAAGGACTGGACATCATCAACAAATATATGGGAATATTTAATATATAAGAGAATATTTTTTTTTTAATTTCGAAATATGGGTTCCAGTAGATGATGCCCCGTCGACCTATGGGTAACAGTAGGGACCTCGACATCTTCTACAGGAACAAAATTTTTTTTTTTTTTTTTACGTAATAGGTCTTTCAGTAGATATTTCCCCGATGACCTGGAGGTAACATTATCGACCTGGACATCTTCTACAGGAAGAAAAATTTTTTTTTTATTTCGTAATATGCCTTCCAGTAGATGATGCCCCATCGACCTGGAGGTAACAATAGGGACCTAGACATCTTCTACAGGAAGAAAAAATTTTTTTTTTTCACGTAATAGGTCTTTCAGTAGATATTTCCCCGATGACCTGGAGGTAACATTACCGACCTGGACATCTTCTACAGGAAGAAATTTTTTTTTTTTTATTTCGTAATAAGTCTTTCTCTAAATGTTGTTCCGATGACCTGGAGGTAACATTACCGACCTGGACATCTTCTACAGGAAGAAAAATTTTTTTTTTGGTTTCGTAATAGGCCTTCCAGTAGATGATGCCCCGTCGACCTATGGGTAACAGTAGGGACCTAGACATCTTCTACAGGAAGAAAATTTTTTTTTTTTTTTACGTAATAGGTCTTTCAGTAGATATTTCCCCGATGACCTGGAGGTAACAATTGGGACCTAGACATCTTCTACAGGAAGAAAAATTTTTTTTTTTTTCACGTAATAGGTCTTTCTGTAGATATTTCCCCGATGACCTGGAGGTAACATTATCGACCTGGACATCTTCTACAGGAAGAAATTTTTTTTTTTATTTCGTAATAAGACTTTCTCTAAATATTTCCCCGATGACCTGGAGGTAACATTATCGACCTGGACATCTTCTACAGGAAGAAAAATTTTTTTTTTATATCGTTATATGCCTTCCAGTAGATGATGCCCCATCGACCTGGAGGTAACAATAGGGACCTAGACATCTTCTACAGGAAGAAAAAATTTTTTTTTTTCACGTAATAGGTCTTTCAGTAGATATTTCCCCGATGACCTGGAGGTAACATTATCGACCTGGACATCTTCTACAGGAAGAAAATTTTTTTTTATTTCGTAATAAGACTTTCTCTAAATGTTGCCCCGATAACCAGGAGATAACATTACCGACCTCGACATCTTCTACAGGAAGAAATTTTTTTTTTTTTTTTACGTAATAGGTCTTTCAGTAGATATTTCCCCGATGTCCTGGAGGTAACAATTGGGACCTTGACATCTTCTACAGGAAGAAAATTTTTTTTTTTTTTCATGTAATAGGTCTTTCTGTAGATATTTCCCCGATGACCTGGAGGTAACATTATCGACCTGGACATCTTCTACAGGAAGAAAATTTTTTTTTTATTTCGTAATAAGACTTTCTCTAAATGTTGCCCCGATAACCAGGAGATAACATTACCGACCTCGACATCTCCTACAGGAAGAAATTTTTTTTTTTTTGGGTTCGTAATATGCCTTCCAGTAACAGTAGGGACCCAGACATCTTCTTCAGGAAGAAAAATTTTTTTTTTTGGTTTCATAATAGGCCTTCCAGTAGATGATGCCCCGTCGACCTATGGGTAACAGTAGGGACCTAGACATCTTCTACAGGAAGAAAATTTTTTTTTTTTTTACGTAATAGGTCTTTCAGTAGATATTTCCCCGATGACCTGGACGGGAACCTTACCGACCTGGACATCTTCTACAGGAAGAAAATTTTTTTTTTATTTCGTAATAAGTCTTTCTCTAAATATTTCCCCGATGACCTGGAGGTAACATTATCGACCTGGACATCTTCTACAGGAAGAAAAATTTTTTTTTTATTTCGTAATATGCCTTCCAGTAGATGATGCCCCATCGACCTGGAGGTAACAATAGGGACCTAGACATCTTCTACAGGAAGAAAAAATTTTTTTTTTTCACGTAATAGGTCTTTCAGTAGATATTTCCCCGATGACCTGGAGGTAACATTATCGACCTGGACATCTTCTACAGGAAGAAAATTTTTTTTTATTTCGTAATAAGACTTTCTCTTAATGTTGCCCCGATAACCAGGAGATAACATTACCGACCTCGACATCTTCTACACGAAGAAATTTTTTTTTTTTTGGGTTCGTAATATGCCTTCCAGTAACAGTAGGGACCTAGACATCTTCTACAGGAAGAAAAATTTTATTTTTTTTACGTAATAGGTCTTTCAGTAGATATTTCCCCGATGACCTGGAGGTAACATTACCGACCTGGACATCTTCTACAGGAAGAAATTTTTTTTTTTTATTTCGTAATAAGTCTTTCTCTAAATGTTGTTCCCATGACCTGGAGGTAACATTACCGACCTGGACATCTTCTACAGGAAGAAAATTTTTTTTTTATTTCGTAATAAGTCTTTCTCTAAATATTTCCCCGATGACCTGGAGGTAACATTATCGACCTGGACATCTTCTACAGGAAGAAAAATTTTTTTTTTATTTCGTAATATGCCTTCCAGTAGATGATGCCCCATCGACCTGGAGGTAACAATAGGGACCTAGACATCTTCTACAGGAAGAAAAAATTTTTTTTTTCACGTAATAGGTCTTTCAGTAGATATTTCCCCGATGACCTGGAGGTAACATTATCGACCTGGACATCATCTACAGGAAGAAAAATTTTTTTTTTATTTCGTAATAAGACTTTCTCTAAATGTTGCCCCGATAACCAGGAGATAACATTACCGACCTCGACATCTTCTACAGGAAGAAATTTTATTTTTTTTACGTAATAGGTCTTTCAGTAGATATTTCCCCGATGACCTGGAGGTAACATTACCGACCTGGACATCTTCTACAGGAAGAAATTTTTTTTTTTTATTTCGTAATAAGTCTTTCTCTAAATGTTGTTCCGATGACCTGGAGGTAACATTACCGACCTGAACATCTTCTACAGGAAGAAAAATTTTTTTTTTGGTTTCGTAATAGGCCTTCCAGTAGATGATGCCCCGTCGACCTATGGGTAACAGTAGGGACCTAGACATCTTCTACAGGAAGAAAATTTTTTTTTTTTTTACGTAATAGGTCTTTCAGTAGATATTTCCCCGATGACCTGGAGGTAACAATTGGGACCTAGACATCTTCTACAGGAAGAAAAATTTTTTTTTTTTTCACGTAATAGGTCTTTCTCTAAATATTTCTACGATGACCTGGAGGTAACATTATCGACCTGGACATCTTCTACAGGAAGAAAAATTTTTTTTTTATTTCGTAATATGCCTTCCAGTAGATGATGCCCCATCGACCTGGAGGTAACAATAGGGACCTAGACATCTTCTACAGGAAGAAAAAAATTTTTTTTTTCACGTAATAGGTCTTTCAGTAGATATTTCCCCGATGAACTGGAGGTAACATTATCGACCTGGACATCTTCTACAGGAAGAAAATTTTTTTTTTATTTTGTAATAAGACTTTCTCTAAATGTTGCCCCGATAACCAGGAGATAACATTACCGACCTCGACATCTTCTACAGGAAGAAATTTTTTTTTTTTTGGGTTCGTAATATGCCTTCCAGTAACAGTAGGGACCTAGACATCTTCTACAGGAAGAAAAATTTTATTTTTTTTACGTAATAGGTCTTTCAGTAGATATTTCCCCGATGACCTGGAGGTAACATTACCGACCTGGACATCTTCTACAGGAAGAAATTTTTTTTTTTATTTCGTAATAAGTCTTTCTCTAAATGTTGTTCCGATGACCTGGCAGTAACATTACCGACCTCGACATCTTCTACAGGAAGAAATTTTTTTTTTTGGGTTCGTAATATGCCTTCCAGTAACAGTAGGGACCTAGACATCTTCTACAGGAAGAAAAATTTTTTTTTTTCACGTAATAGGTCTTTCTGTAGATATTTCCCCGATGACCTGGAGGTAACATTATCGACCTGGACATCTTCTACAGGAAGAAAATTTTTTTTTTTATTTCGTAATAAGACTTTCTCTAAATGTTGCCCCGATAACCAGGAGATAACATTACCGACCTCGACATCTTCTACAGGAAGAAATTTTTTTTTTTTTGGGTTCGTAATATGCCTTCCAGTAACAGTAGGGACCCAGACATCTTCTTCAGGAAGAAAAATTTTTTTTTTTGGTTTCATAATAGGCCTTCCAGTAGATGATGCCCCGTCGACCTATGGGTAACAGTAGGGACCTAGACATCTTCTACAGGAAGAAAAATTTTTTTTTTTTTACGTAATAGGTCTTTCAGTAGATATTTCCCCGATGACCTGGACGGGAACCTTACCGACCTGGACATCTTCTACAGGAAGAAAATTTTTTTTTTTCACGTAATAGGTCTTTCAGTAGATATTTCCCCGATGACCTGGAGGTAACATTATCGACCTGGACATCTTCTACAGGAAGAAAATTTTTTTTTTATTTCGTAATAAGACTTTCTCTAAATGTTGCCCCGATAACCAGGAGATAACATTACCGACCTCGACATCTTCTACAGGAAGAAATTTTTTTTTTTTTGGGTTCGTAATATGCCTTCCAGTAACAGTAGGGACCTAGACATCTTCTACAGGAAGAAAAATTTTATTTTTTTTACGTAATAGGTCTTTCAGTAGATATTTCCCCGATGACCTGGAGGTAACATTACCGACCTGGACATCTTCTACAGGAAGAAAATTTTTTTTTTTATTTCGTAATAAGTCTTTCTCTAAATGTTGTCCCGATGACCTGGAGGTAACATTACCGACCTGGACATCTTCTACAGGAAGAAAATTTTTTTTTTGTTTCGTAATAGGCCTTCCAGTAGATGAACAGTAGGGACCTAGACATCTTCTACAGGAAGAAAAATTTTATTTTTTTTACGTAATAGGTCTTTCAGTAGATATTTCCCGATGACCTGGAGGTAACATTACCGACCTGGACATCTTCTACAGGAAGAAATTTTTTTTTTTATTTCGTAATAAGTCTTTCTCTAAATGTTGTTCCGATGACCTGGAGGTAACATTACCGACCTGGACATCTTCTACAGGAAGAAAATTTTTTTTTGTTTTGTAATAGGCCTTCCAGTAGATGATGCCCCGTCGACCCGGAGGTAACAGTAGGGACCTGGACATCTTCTACAGGAAGAAAAATTTTTTTTTTATTTCGTAATATGCCTTCCAGTAGATGATGCCCCATCGACCTGGAGGTAACAATAGGGACCTAGACATCTTCTACAGGAAGAAAATTTTTTTTTTTCACGTAATAGGTCTTTCAGTAGATATTTCCCCGATGACCTGGAGGTAACATTATCGACCTGGACATCTTCTACAGGAAGAAAAATTTTTTTTTTATTTCGTAATATGCCTTCCAGTAGATGATGCCCCATCGACCTGGAGGTAACAATAGCGACCTAGACATCTTCTACAGGAAGAAATTTTTTTTTTTTTGGGTTCGTAATATGCCTTCCAGTAACAGTAGGGACCTAGACATCTTCTACAGGAAGAAAAATTTTATTTTTTTTACGTAATAGGTCTTTCAGTAGATATTTCCCCGATGACCTGGAGGTAACATTACCGACCTGGACATCTTCTACAGGAAGAAATTTTTTTTTTATTTCGTAATAAGTCTTTCTCTAAATGTTGTTCCGATGACCTGGAGGTAACATTACCGACCTGGACATCTTCTACAGGAAGAAAATTTTTTTTTTATTTCGTAATAAGTCTTTCTCTAAATATTTCCCCGATGACCTGGAGGTAACATTATCGACCTGGACATCTTCTACAGGAAGAAAAATTTTTTTTTTATTTCGTAATATGCCTTCCAGTAGATGATGCCCCATCGACCTGGAGGTAACAATAGGGACCTAGACATCTTCTACAGGAAGAAAAATTTTTTTTTTTCACGTAATAGGTCTTTCAGTAGATATTTCCCCGATGACCTGGAGGTAACAATTGGGACCTAGACATCTTCTACAGGAAGAAAAATTTTTTTTTTTCACGTAATAGGTCTTTCAGTAGATATTTCCCCGATGACCTGGAGGTAACATTATCGACCTGGACATCTTCTACAGGAAGAAAATTTTTTTTTTATTTCGTAATAAGACTTTCTCTAAATGTTGCCCCGATAACCAGGAGATAACATTACCGACCTCGACATCTTCTACAGGAAGAAATTTTTTTTTTTTTGGGTTCGTAATATGCCTTCCAGTAACAGTAGGGACCTAGACATCTTCTACAGGAAGAAAAATTTTATTTTTTTTACGTAATAGGTCTTTCAGTAGATATTTCCCCGATGACCTGGAGGTAACATTACCGACCTGGACATCTTCTACAGGAAGAAATTTTTTTTTTTTATTTCGTAATAAGTCTTTCTCTAAATGTTGTTCCGATGACCTGGCGGTAACATTACCGACCTGGACATCTTCTACAGGAAGAAAATTTTTTTTTTATTTCGTAATAAGTCTTTCTCTAAATATTTCCCCGATGACCTGGAGGTAACATTATCGACCTGGACATCTTCTACAGGAAGAAAAATTTTTTTTTTATTTCGTAATATGCCTTCCAGTAGATGATGCCCCATCGACCTGGAGGTAACAATAGGTACCTAGACATCTTCTACAGGAAGAAAAATTTTTTTTTTTTTCACGTAATAGGTCTTTCTGTAGATATTTCCCCGATGAACTGGAGGTAACATTATCGACCTGGACATCTTCTACAGGAAGAAAATTTTTTTTTTATTTCGTAATAAGACTTTCTCTAAATGTTGCCCCGATAACCAGGAGATAACATTACCGACCACGACATCTTCTACAGGAAGAAATTTTTTTTTTTTTGGGTTCGTAATATGCCTTCCAGTAACAGTAGGGACCTAGACATCTTCTACAGGAAGAAAAAATTTTTTTTTTTCACGTAATAGGTCTTTCAGTAGATATTTCCCCGATGAACTGGAGGTAACATTATCGTCCTGGACATCTTCTACAGGAAGAAAATTTTTTTTTTATTTCGTAATAAGACTTTCTCTAAATGTTGCCCCGATAACCAGGAGATAACATTACCGACCCTCGACATCTTCTACAGGAAGAAATTTTTTTTTTTTGGGTTCGTAATATGCCTTCCAGTAAACAGTAGGGACCTAGACATCTTCTACAGGAAGAAAAATTTTATTTTTTTACGTAATAGGTCTTTCAGTAGATATTTCCCCGATGACCTGGAGGTAACATTACCGACCTGGACATCTTCTACAGGAAGAAATTTTTTTTTTTTATTTCGTAATAAGTCTTTCTCTAAATGTTGTTCCGATGACCTGGAGGTAACATTACCGACCTGGACATCTTCTACAGGAAGAAAAATTTTTTTTTTTGGTTTCGTAATAGGCCTTCCAGTAGATGATGCCCCGTCGACCTATGGGTAACAGTAGGGACCTAGACATCTTCTACAGGAAGAAAAATTTTTTTTTTTTTTACGTAATAGGTCTTTCAGTAGATATTTCCCCGATGACCTGGAGGTAACAATTGGGACCTAGACATCTTCTACAGGAAGAAAAAATTTTTTTTTTCACGTAATAGGTCTTTCAGTAGATATTTCCCCGATGACCTGGAGGTAACATTATCGACCTGGACATCTTCTACAGGAAGAAAATTTTTTTTCTATTTCGTAATAAGTCTCTCTCTAAATGTTGCCCCGATAACCAGGAGATAACATTACCGACCTCGACATCTTCTACAGGAAGAAAAATTTTTTTTTTTGGGTTCGTAATATGCCTTCCAGTAACAGTAGGGACCTAGACATCTTCTACAGGAAGAAAAATTTTATTTTTTTTACGTAATAGGTCTTTCAGTAGATATTTCCCCGATGACCTGGAGGTAACATTACCGACCTGGACATCTTCTACAGGAAGAAATTTTTTTTTTTATTTCGTAATAAGTCTTTCTCTACATGTTGTTCCGTTGACCTGGAGGTAACATTACCGACCTGGACATCTTCTACAGGAAGAAAAATTTTTTTTTGGTTTCATATAGGCCTTCCAGTAATGATGCCCTTCGACCTATGGTAACAGTAGGGACCTAGACATCTTCTACAGGAAGAAAAATTTTATTTTTTTTACGTAATAGGTCTTTCAGTAGATATTTCCCCGATGACCTGGAGGTAACATTACCGACCTGGACATCTTCTACAGGAAGAAAATTTTTTTTTTTATTTCGTAATAAGTCTTTCTCTAAATGTTGTTCCGATGACCTGGAGGTAACATTACCGACCTGGACATCTTCTACAGGAAGAAAAATTTTTTTTTTTGGTTTCATAATAGGCCTTCCAGTAGATGATGCCCCGTCGACCTATGGGTAACAGTAGGGACCTAGACATCTTCTACAGGAAGAAAAATTTTTTTTTTTTTACGTAATAGGTCTTTCAGTAGATATTTCCCCGATGACCTGGACGGGAACCTTACCGACCTGGACATCTTCTACAGGAAGAAAATTTTTTTTTTTATTTCGTAATAAGTCTTTCTCTAAATGTTGTTCCGATGACCTGGAGGTAACATTACCGACCTCGACATCTTCTACAGGAAGAAAAATTTTTTTTTTTTGGGTTCGTAATATGCCTTCCAGTAACAGTAGGGACCTAGACATCTTCTACAGGAAGAAAAATTTTATTTTTTTTACGTAATAGGTCTTTCAGTAGATATTTCCCCGATGATCTGGAGGTAACATTACCGACCTGGATATCTTCTACAGGAAGAAATTTTTTTTTTTTATTTCGTAATAAGTCTTTCTCTAAATGTTGTTCCGATGACCAGTAGGTAACATTACCGACCTGGACATCTTCTACAGGAAGAAAAATTTTTTTTTGTTTTGTAATAGGCCTTCCAGTAGATGATGCCCCGTCGACCCGGAGGTAACAGTAGGGACCTGGACATCTTCTACAGGAAGAAAATTTTTTTTTACACAATAGGTCTTTTAGTAGATATTTCCCCGATGACCTGGAGGTAACATTACTGACCTGGACATCTTCCACAGGAAGAAAAATTTTTTTTTTATTTCGTAATATGCCTTCCAGTAGATGATGCCCCATCGACCTGGAGGTAACAATAGGGACCTAGACATCTTCTACAGGAAGAAAAAATTTTTTTTTTTCACGTAATAGGTCTTTCAGTAGATATTTCCCCGATGACCTGGAGGTAACATTATCGACCTGGACATCTTCTACAGGAAGAAAATTTTTTTTTTTATTTCGTAATAAGACTTTCTCTAAATGTTGCCCCGATAACCAGGAGATAACATTACCGACCTCGACATCTTCTACAGGAAGAAATTTTTTTTTTTTTGGGTTCGTAATATGCCTTCCAGTAACAGTAGGGACCTAGACATCTTCTACAGGAAGAAAAATTTTATTTTTTTTACGTAATAGGTCTTTCAGTAGATATTTCCCCGATGACCTGGAGGTAACATTACCGACCTGGACATCTTCTACAGGAAGAAATTTTTTTTTTTTATTTCGTAATAAGTCTTTCTCTAAATGTTGTTCCGATGACCTGGAGGTAACATTACCGACCTGGACATCTTCTACAGGAAGAAAAATTTTTTTTTTTGGTTTCGTAATAGGCCTTCCAGTAGATGATGCCCCGTGGACCTATGGGTAACAGTAGGGACCTAGACATCTTCTACAGGAAGAAAATTTTTTTTTACACAATAGGTCTTTTAGTAGATATTTCCCCGATGACCTGGAGGTAACATTATCGACCTGGACATCTTCTACAGGAAGAAAAATTTTTTTTTTATTTCGTAATATGCCTTCCAGTAGATGATGCCCCATCGACCTGGAGGTAACAATAGGGACCTAGACATCTTCTACAGGAAGAAAAAATTTTTTTTTTTTCACGTAATAGGTCTTTCAGTAGATATTTCCCCGATGACCTGGAGGTAACATTATCGACCTGGACATCTTCTACAGGAAGAAAATTTTTTTTTTATTTCGTAATAAGACTTTCTCTAAATGTTGCCCCGATAACCAGGAGATAACATTACCGACCTCGACATCTTCTACAGGAAGAAATTTTTTTTTTTGGGTTCGTAATATGCCTTCCAGTAACAGTAGGGACCTAGACATCTTCTACAGGAAGAAAAATTTTATTTTTTTACGTAATAGGTCTTTCAGTAGATATTTCCCCGATGACCTGGAGGTAACATTACCGACCTGGACATCTTCTACAGGAAGAAATTTTTTTTTTTATTTCGTAATAAGTCTTTCTCTAAATGTTGTTCCGATGACCTGGAGGTAACATTACCGACCTGGACATCTTCTACAGGAAGAAAAATTTTTTTTTTTGGTTTCGTAATAGGCCTTCCAGTAGATGATGCCCCGTCGACCTATGGGTAACAGTAGGGACCTAGACATCTTCTACAGGAAGAAAAATTTTTTTTTTTTTTACGTAATAGGTCTTTCAGTAGATATTTCCCCGATGACCTGGAGGTAACAATTGGGACCTAGACATCTTCTACAGGAAGAAAAAATTTTTTTTTTTCACGTAATAGGTCTTTCAGTAGATATTTCCCCGATGACCTGGAGGTAACATTATCGACCTGGACATCTTCTACAAGAAGAAAATTTTTTTTTCTATTTCGTAATAAGTCTCTCTCTAAATGTTGCCCCGATAACCAGGAGATAACATTACCGACCTCGACATCTTCTACAGGAAGAAAAATTTTTTTTTTTTGGGTTCGTAATATGCCCGTCGACCTATGGGTAACAGTAGGGACCTAGACATCTTCTACAGGAAGAAAAATTTTTTTTTTTTTACGTAATAGGTCTTTCAGTAGATATTTCCCCGATGACCTGGACGGGAACCTTACCGACCTGGACATCTTCTACAGGAAGAAAATTTTTTTTTTTTATTTCGTAATAAGTCTTTCTCTAAATGTTGTTCCGATGACCTGGAGGTAACATTACCGACCTCGACATCTTCTACAGGAAGAAAAATTTTTTTTTTTTGGGTTCGTAATATGCCTTCCAGTAACAGTAGGGACCTAGACATCTTCTACAGGAAGAAAAATTTATTTTTTTTTACGTAATAGGTCTTTCAGTAGATATTTCCCCGATGACCTGGAGGTAACATTACCGACCTGGACATCTTCTACAGGAAGAAATTTTTTTTTTTATTTCGTAATAAGTCTTTCTCTAAATGTTGTCCCGATGACCTGGCGGTAACATTACCGACCTGGACATCTTCTACAGGAAGAAAATTTTTTTTTTTGGTTTCGTAATAGGCCTTCCAGTAGATGATGCCCCGTCGACCTATGGGTAACAGTAGGGACCTAGACATCTTCTACAGGAAGAAAAATTTTTTTTTTTTTACGTAATAGGTCTTTCAGTAGATATTTCCCCGATGACCTGGAGGTAACAATTGGGACCTAGACATCTTCTACAGGAAGAAAAAATTTTTTTTTTCACGTAATAGGTCTTTCAGTAGATATTTCCCCGATGACCTGGAGGTAACATTATCGACCTGGACATCTTCTACAGGAAGAAAATTTTTTTTTCTATTTCGTAATAAGTCTCTCTCTAAATGTTGCCCCGATAACCAGGAGATAACATTACCGACCTCGACATCTTCTACAGGAAGAAAAATTTTTTTTTTTGGGTTCGTAATATGCCTTCCAGTAACAGTAGGGACCTAGACATCTTCTACAGGAAGAAAAATTTTATTTTTTTTACGTAATAGGTCTTTCAGTAGATATTTCCCCGATGACCTGGAGGTAACATTACCGACCTGGACATCTTCTACAGGAAGAAATTTTTTTTTTTTATTTCGTAATAAGTCTTTCTCTAAATGTTGTTCCGATGACCTGGAGGTAACATTACCGACCTGGACATCTTCTACAGGAAGAAAAATTTTTTTTTTTTGGTTTCGTAATAGGCCTTCCAGTAGATGATGCCCCGTCGACCTATGGGTAACAGTAGGGACCTAGACATCTTCTACAGGAAGAAAAATTTTTTTTTTTTTTACGTAATAGGTCTTTCAGTAGATATTTCCCCGATGACCTGGAGGTAACAATTGGGACCTAGACATCTTCTACAGGAAGAAAAAATTTTTTTTTTTCACGTAATAGGTCTTTCAGTAGATATTTCCCCGATGACCTGGAGGTAACATTATCGACCTGGACATCTTCTACAGGAAGAAAATTTTTTTTTCTATTTCGTAATAAGTCTCTCTCTAAATGTTGCCCCGATAACCAGGAGATAACATTACCGACCTCGACATCTTCTACAGGAAGAAAAATTTTTTTTTTTTGGGTTCGTAATATGCCTTCCAGTAACAGTAGGGACCTAGACATCTTCTACAGGAAGAAAAATTTTATTTTTTTTACGTAATAGGTCTTTCAGTAGATATTTCCCCGATGACCTGGAGGTAACATTACCGACCTGGACATCTTCTACAGGAAGAAATTTTTTTTTTTTATTTCGTAATAAGTCTTTCTCTACATGTTGTTCCGTTGACCTGGAGGTAACATTACCGACCTGGACATCTTCTACAGGAAGAAAAATTTTTTTTTTTGGTTTCATAATAGGCCTTCCAGTAGATGATGCCCCGTCGACCTATGGGTAACAGTAGGGACCTAGACATCTTCTACAGGAAGAAAAATTTTTTTTTTTTTACGTAATAGGTCTTTCAGTAGATATTTCCCCGATGACCTGGACGGGAACCTTACCGACCTGGACATCTTCTACAGGAAGAAAATTTTTTTTTTATTTCGTAATAAGACTTTCTCTAAATATTGCCCCGATAACCAGGAGATAACATTACCGACCTCGACATCTTCTACAGGAAGAAATTTTTTTTTTTTTGGTTCGTAATATAATATTTCCCCGATGACCTGGAGGTAACATTACCGACCTGGATATCTTCTACAGGAAGAAATTTTTTTTTTTTATTTCGTAATAAGTCTTTCTCTAAATGTTGTTCCGATGACCAGTAGGTAACATTACCGACCTGGACATCTTCTACAGGAAGAAAAATTTTTTTTTGTTTTGTAATAGGCCTTCTAGTAGATGATGCCCCGTCGACCCGGAGGTAACAGTAGGGACCTGGACATCTTCTACAGGAAGAAAATTTTTTTTACACAATAGGTCTTTTAGTAGATATTTCCCCGATGACCTGGAGGTAACATTACTGACCTGGACATCTTCCACAGGAAGAAAATTTTTTTTTTTGGTTTCGTAATAGGCCTTCCAGTAGATGATGCACCGTCGACCTGGTGGTAACATTAAGGACCTGAAGAAATTAATTTTTTTTTAATTTTATATAAGCTATCAAGTAGATGATGCCGCAATAACCTGGATGACCTAGCTAAAATCCTCCCTCGCTCACGATCGCTCGATGAAAAATCATTTTATAATAGATAATATTAAATTAAACTAAAAAATATTTTATTATTTAACTACATTCAATTATTATTTATTAAAATGTACCCATATAGATTTATTATCATATGTATAAAATGAATGATTATTATTATTATACGATGAATTAAAATGATAATATTAAAAAAATAGAAATTATCTATAAAAATATAAAAATAATTACTTTTGTATGAAATTGAGTTTAATTATTATTGCAATAGCAATTTTCATAAAGAAATTATTATTGATTTTTTATTGCTATGTGATATGTATACATCCTTTGCTAATAATTTATTTATTTATTCAGCAGTTCTTATTAATTTATGTGTTATTGGTAATTTGGTAATAGCACTTTTTATACACTGAGAAAAATATTATAATCTATATTAAATATTACTATATTATAATTGTATTAAAAAAAAGGAAGAAAATTTTTTTTTTTTTTTTTTACGTAATAGGTCTTTCAGTTGATATTTCCCCGATGACCTGGAGGTAACATTACCGACCTGGCCATCTTCTACAGGAAGAAAATTTTTTTTATATTTCGTAATAGGTCTTTCAGTAGATGATGCCCTGTTGACCTGGAGGTAACATTACCGACCTAGACATCTCCTACAGGAAGAGAAAATTTTTTTTTTGTCGTAATATGCCTGCCAGTAGATTATGTCCCGTCGACCTGGAGGTAACAGTAGGGACCTGGACATCTTCTACAGGAAGAAAATTTTTTTTTAAATTTCGTAATGTGCGTTCCAGTAGATGAAGCCGCGATGATCTGCAGGTAACATAAGGGACCTGGACATCATCTACAGGAAAAAATTTTTTTTGGTTTCGTCATAGGCTTTCCAGTAGATGTTATCCCGTTAACCTGGAGGTAACATTAGGGACCTGGACATCATCTACAGGAAGAAAATTATAATAAATTTATGATAATTTTGTTAATAAACTAAGAGATATTAACAACATTACTAGAATGTAGGATGTAAGTAGTAGATCAATTCTCAGAAATTCAGGAAAATTCTGTTCATTAAGTAGACATTAAATGATATTATCCACATCCACATCCACATTATATTAAAATTTTATACTGTCTAAATGACGATTTAAGTATAAATCATGTTATATTTTTTTAAATAGTTTGTAAAAATTAATTTTATTTAATTCAATATGATCGCGGCACCCAAAGGAATAATTAGACATAGTGTTTGAATTTTTTATAGGTATTTAATTAATTTTTTAATGGTTGAAAAGTTTAAGTCTGAGCGTACGTTCGTACGTCCGTACAGGCAGACTTTTTATTTTTTAACTCTTCTTATCTCTCTTGAATTTTCGAAAAAATGAATTTTTTTTAATGAAAGTGATCGCGGAACCTCACGGATTAATTAGAAATAATGTTTAACTTTTTTATAAAAAAAACTCGATTATTTAACTCGATTATTTATTTGCTTATATCAATCAGTTATAACTAAAGGTAACATGAAGGACTGGATATCATCAACAGGAAGGGAATATTTTTTTTTTAATTTCGTAATGTTTGTTCCAGTAGATGATGCCGCGATGATCTGGAGGCAACATAAGGGACCTGGATATCATGTACAGGAAGAAATTAATTTATTTTTAAATTTCGTAATGTGCGTTCCAGTAGATGATGCCGCGATGATCTGGAGGTAACATAAGGGACCTGGACATCTTCTACAGGAAGAAATTAATTTTTTTTTTAATTTCGTAATGTGCGTTCCAGTAGATGATGCCGCGATGATCTGGAGGTAACATTAGGGACCTGGAAATCATCTTCAGAAAGAAATGATTTTTTTTTAATTTCGTAATGTGCGTTCCAGTAGTTAATAATAAAAATAATAATAAATAGTAATAAAATAATATAAATAACATAAATACCATAAATACTATAAGTACCATAATACATAATAACATAAACTACCTAATATATAAATAAATTATAATTATATATTATAACGGGTACGGATTTTCGAGTGTCGGTGCAGGTTAGGTCCCTGAATACCCGTACCCCGTTACAATATGTATGATCAATATTTAATTATTTGGTTGAGTTTTTATATAAATTAGTTATATATATAGACAAAAATTATTAAAATATTTATACTATATTTTGTTATTTTATAAATTTTATAAAATAAAGTTTTACAATATTTAATATGTAATGTTATAATTAATCTTACGTAAATAGCAAATTTTAATATCAAAATAACAAAAGTTCTTACATCATATATAGTGAAATGTATATACTACATATATTAAAATTTGTATAATAAGTATTGTAGAAATATTTTATATACGCGTATACGTTCATTTCTTTTTCAGTATTCAATTGTTTTGAGACGACTTTTTAATTTAAGGCTATTAAAAATTTAACGCTATATTCTAATTACTCCATTCGTCCAATAGGTGGCGTGTATAAAATTTTCTATTTTTCCAGTTCTTCTCGCACAAGCTCAAAAATGTGCCAACTAGTATATAAGAAACAACAAGACATTTAGTTATTATGCGAAAATGTATCTTCCGTTCAGCGTATTGCAATGATAGCGATTGAAATAATATTTAAGTTTGTGACTAATAAGTGTAATGAATAAATATATGCGAGTGAATAAAAATTGCGATCAACTGCGTAAGAATAGTATATAATTAAATCTCCAAATATTAAATGCTTCTGTAGTACTTAATTGACAAAAGGAATTCCCCCAATATATACATTCTATTTCGAATTAATTAAATAAAATTTGCTGACTTATATAATAAAAATTACTATATTGAATATCAAAAATTACGATATTGGATATTAAAAGATATTATATCTAAATTTTACTATGTAACATAGTAAAAATTATTATATTGCTGAGATGTCACACTTTTCCTATACAATATAGTAATTTTTAATATAGATTATTTTAATATTTATTATAATATTTTTCTCAATGTATAAAAAGTGCTATTACCAAATTACCAATAACACACAAATTAAAAAGTACTGCTAAATAAATAAATAAATTATTAGCAAAGGATGTATACATATCACATGACAATAAAAAATCAATAATAATTTCTTTATGAAAATTGCTATTGCAATAATAATTAAACTCTATTTCATACAAAAGTAATTATTTTTATATTTTTATAGATAATTTCTATTTTTTTAATATTATCATTTTAATTCATCGTATAATAATAATAAATTCATTAATTATTATACATATGATAATAAATCTATATGGGTACAATTTAATAAATAATAATTGAATGTAGTTAAATAATAAAATATTTTTTAGTTTAATTTAATATTATCTATTAGATAATGATTTTTCAGCGAGCGAGCGTGAGCGAGTGAGGATTTTAGCTAGTTTAAATTTAAAATTTTATCATTTATTTAACTTGCCTTCGGCAGCGATACATCTCATTTTATACAGTATGTCGAGTAAAAGGTATCAACTTCCCACTCTTTTCATTTTCCTATTTGTATCATTATAATTTCATTTTCTTTTGTCTTAGCTCATTCGCCAGATTTATCAAATCAATTTTTCTTACATTTTTATTTTATATTTATTAAATTATTAATAACAATAATTACTATAATACTATATTTACTATAATAATTACTATATTTCCGCATTTGCTTAACAGAATTTATTCTCTTTAAATTAATTATGTATAATTATGTACACCTCGTCGGATTCAACCACAAGAACGATGCCGTTCATGACGACGTAAGCTGCCTGCCAGGTAAATATTCTCTTGTTCCTTATCGCTAACCCGTCGACTAATAAGATCGGTGTTTACAGAGCCGCGGGAGGTGTGTGTACGCGGCATGTCGACGCGGGCTCTTGGGTGTTGCCGCGGCCGACGTCTCCTTCTCTCTCGCTCTTCTTATTACGCACGGCTTGACAGGTTCAACGGGGGGCTCGAGCTGCTTGGACGGACACACGGCGATAATCCAGGTAAATACTAACTTGGAAGACGGCTCGCTGTGTATTATTATTAATATTGTGTGTGTGAGTACTAATATTGCTCACTTAACCTCTTCCAAAGCCCTCTCCTATACACACTTGTTACAGTAAGTGTGCTCCTGTCTGCTCCCATATAATAAACATTGCTACATTAGCTGGTGCTTACAGGTTTCTTGGATTGTTGCTGAGCTGACGGACTTCCTGGCTACATTGGCTCCTTCTTCTGGCTCGGTCTTTCTTAGCTTTGTTGGGTACGCTGCTACCAAACTGAGGACTTGGCAGCTCGCCGCCATCCAACACCTCAGCATGCTGCTTCATTGGCTCTTCGTCAGGCTCATATTTAGATTACTTCAAGAATAATCTGTGCTTCAGTGAACTCCTACTGTGTCCTGCTCGGCTGCTCCCCTGTGCACCTTTGTTTGTGGGCTCGGTGGTTTTATATCATATGTTAAGGAGATTGGTTACTGGGAGGGTATTATTGTTTATTATTTATAGGCTCTTAGGGTAATTGGGCAAGGGTAGGTTTGGTTAGGCTTGTATGTGTGTGTGTGTGTGCTCGTACAGGGAAGTAGGTGTATTGTCGAGTGTAGGTTTATTGTCGCTCTTTATTACACGCATTATTTGCATTGTCAAACTCCCTCCCACCAAACTATAGTTACGCAGAGGCGTAACTACCTAAAAAAAATAATTACAATACAATTTGTATAAAATGGATTGCGCGTTTCTGAATATGTTGGTGGGGTAAGTATCCTATTATAATAAGTATAACAATTAATAAACGCTTTATAAATTGCTCGTGCTATTTATCTTGAAGTGTAAGTGTTTAATCTTGCTGATTACTGCTTGGCTGGACATGACTGTGTTATGTGCGCGCTGGGTGTGTATATTTTCTACTATAGATCGTATGATATAGCATTAATTACGAGTAATGACGACTGGCATACCCTTTACAATGATTTTGCTCGCTTGAGAACTCTTCCCGCGGATCTCTCATTCTTGCACACTTACATGTTGCTCGCATACTCATACGTAATAATATATAAAATATAATTTATGAGAATAATTCAATAATAATAAGAATAATAATTAATAGATTAGTGCATACCTTTGCCTCGTTTATTTGCTGCTTGTGTAATTTTTCTGCTGCTAATTTATTTGTTTATTCGTTTAACACGAGAAAAAAAAGTAAGAATAAACTAAAAATAAGAAAACTTGCTTTCAATTTGCATCTATAATATCGTGAGGTGCATTGTCGCCAGCTGTGCCTTTCTTCACCACAGTTCCAGCAGAATGGTATGCAGTCTGCTGGCGGTGGTCGGGGAATGTACTGGTCGTTTTCGCTCGTTGTTGTTGGCTCTTGGTTGGCTCGGGGAAATGGTGGCTCTATTACGAGATCGAGGAGGGAGGGAATGGTTTGGGATGTGCTGAGTTGGCTCTGGGAAGTGTGGAGAGTGTTGGGAAAGGGATTTTAGGTTTTCTGGGACATTAGGGGTGGTGGTTGGGTGGTAGCTTGTGAAGCGGGAAAGGATGGTGACGCGATGGGGAAATTTGAGGAACGGATGGTGGCTAAATCGGGAATGATGGGGTGTTGGCGAGGAATTTCAACGGGAATGTGGATATAGGTGTAGAGCTGGGTTTGAGGATCAAATACGGGACGAGTGATGATGGGTTGGGGTGGGAAGGATGGGCTAAATGTAGGAGGGCGGGGGGTAATGGGAGGGCTTGGGGTGGTGGGAAGGGTCTGGCTCTTTGGCTCGTTTGTGCTGGCTCCTCTGTGGCTGCTCGTGCTCTGGATGGGGGCTGCGTACTCGTGGGAGGAGGCACCTTGCTCTCTTGCTTGTGCGAGTGTTTCACACAGGTGGCGTCCTTCACGCATACAACCCCTTGTCTCTGGGCAAGTTGTTCGGCTTCAGGGAGTTTGGTTCGGCTGGATTTCCTCCCTTTGCCTGTGAGAGGTTGGGCTGGGCGTTCTGCCGTGATTTAATCTGGGCAGAACTTCGTCCAGATCTTCGATTCGCTTCTGGACGGAGCGCCCACGTCCTCGGTTATCAACGCGATCTAAGTTGCATTCTTTTGGGACTATTCTGCGGTATTGGCGTGATGAGCTTCTTCCTTGGGCGACCACTTTTAGCAACAGGGACATCGGGTATTGGCTTACAAGGAGAGGTTCCACCTTCCGGGAAACAGATTTTGTTGCAACTTTGAGAGCTGTTTTCTGGTACCCAAATACGAAAGAATTCATATGAAATTCAATCTCATAGGCTGTTTGACGAAAGTTATACGCAGTTAACGAAAAATTGTGAAAAAATATGTTTAAGCTTAATTGCCAATAACTCGGAAAGAAATATACGCAGATATTCAAACCTGAATCCATTAAAAATTGAGATCAAGTAGATATAGTTTAAAAAAAAGAAGTTCAAATATCTCAATTTGGACAAAAGTTATAGAAAAAATAAGAATTAGACGAAATATTTGCCTAAAAAGTTTATCAAATTTTAATATTAAATTTTCGTTAAAATTTTATCTAATTCTTATTTTTTTCATAACTTTTGTCCAAATTGAGATATTTGAGCTTCTTTTTTTATAAACTATATCTACTTGATCTCAGCTATTTAATGGATTCAAGTTTGAATATCTGCATATATTTCTTTCCGAGTTATTGACGATTAAATTTAAACATATTTTTTTCACAATTTTTCGTTAACTGCGTATAATTTTCATCAAACTGCCTATGAGATTGAATTTCATATGAATTCTTTCATATTTGGGTACCAGAAAACAGCTCTCAAAGTTGCGACAAAATCTGTTTCCTGGAAGGTGGAATTCCTCCTGGTTAGTTTGGGTTTTCAGGGTTATTGGCGGTTGGGGAATGGGAGTGTTATTCTGAATAGAAAGCGGGATATTTCGGGGAGGAATATGGAGCTTTAAATCTGTTATGTGTACTTTAATTTGCCGCTTGTTTTGTACATCTTCTGTTAGGTATATTTCGGGGAAAATACTTGTATTATTTTTGCTGGTCCAATAAACTTAGGGGCTTGTTTTACTGCTATATAATTTTTGATTGAGGATAAAATGCGGTTACGGTACCTAACTAAGTTGCCTATTTGGTATTGTACATCCTTTCGACCTTTATTGTAATACCTCGCTTGCTTGGCTGTGGCTAAATCTATGTGTCTTTTTACAAAGTTATAAATTTTAAGCAATCTGTGTACGCGCTCTATCAATTGTTCTGTGTCTGGGGCTGGGATTTCGCTTGGTGTTTCTACATGCTGTCTTATAAGGGCTACGGGACGGGGATTTCTGCCTAAGTTTAAAAATGCTGGGCTATATTTTGTAGAGGAGTGTATTACTGTATTTAGCGCGAAATTGAACTCTCCGAGATGTCTGTCTCAATCCCGGTGGTCATCTGTTAAATAACTATTTATCATCGGCTTTATGTTTCTATTAACTCGCTCTACTGGGTTGGCTTGGGCAAAATATGGCGAAATGGTGGTTTGTACTATACCGTATTGTGTTAGTCATTCTGTTACCATTCTATTGGCGAACTCGGTCCCATTATCTGTGACAAGGTATTTGAGACAGACCAGAGAACAGCCAAACACTCTTTCTCTGTAACTGTATAGTTTCACTCGGCTTTGCTTAGCGTTCTACTTACGTAATAGATCGGGTGTTCTTCGCCATTAATCTCTTGCGTGAGAACACCTGCTATGGAGTAATCACTGGCATCTGTTTGGAGGGTAAAGGGATGGGAAAAATCGGGACGGGCTAAGATTGGGGCTTGGGTTAAGGCTAGTTTAATTTTTTCAAGTACTTTCTGTTGCTCCTGGTGCCACTGCCATCGTACATCTTTCCTTATTAAATAATTTAATGGCGTACGGTATTTCGCAAAACCCTTTATAAATCTAGAGTACCAACCTACTAGGCCGTTGAAACGTCTTAATTGTTTCAAATTTGTTGGTGCTGGGTACTCTAGAATTGGCTTAATCTTATCCTGATTTGTTTGTAAACCGGACTCGTTAATCTGAGATAAGTGACCTTTGGGCAGCAAAATTCGGATTTTTCGCGGTTGATTTGTAAGTTATCTTTGTTTAGGGCTATTAGGACTATTTTTAACCAATTTATATGCTCTTCAAATGTTTTTGCCATGATGATGATGTCGTCTAAGTAGGCAAAAACATGCGGTTCCCATTCCGGTTCGATCAACTTATCCATCAGCTGCTGAAACATGGCTGGTGCGTTCGTCAAGCCGTAGGGTACACGCTTGAATTGGAACAGTCCTTTACCAGGTAGGGCAAATACTGTTATTTCGCGGCTCTCGGGGGCTAGGGGAACTTGATGGTAAACTTATGACAAATCCAGCTTGCTAATAAGTTGGTCCAGAATATTGTCCATATTGCGCATTGGGTATGCTATTTTCTTTGTCACTTCATTTACTAACCTGTAATCAATACAAAAACGGTATTTGCCATTTGCTTTTGGTACGATTATTGGATAGCTGCACCATGGGCTTTGCGAAAGCTCTATAATGTCTTCTCTTTACATTCGATCTATTTCTTCACAGCCTGCTTAAAGCATTTTTGGTGAATATTTGCGGCGTGGCTGTGTTATTAGCTCTGCTCCTTGCACATCTAGCTTGAGGCTCATCAGGTTGGTTACCCCTAGGGTTTGGGGTATTTGGGGAATTAATTCGTCTAGTAAGTGATGCATAGTCTCCATTTGCTCTGAGCTGGCTTGCTTTAATCCTCCTATACTCGCTACGGCTGGTATGCAATTGGGATCGTTACCTTCTGGATAGAATTGGTGTATGAGACCTTCGTTTGCCCACCAGGTATCATTTTCATAGGTAATACTCATATTAACTTTACGCTTAAAGTCAATTCCAAGTATGCAGTCATAGTGAAGTCCATCTGCTATTTGAAATGGCATAACAACTTCGTCTCCATCAATTTTTATTGTGATGTCGACCATGCCCTGGACAGGTATAACTGCACCATCTGCTACCTTGACTGCTGGGCACTGGGACGCTCTTAGCTTGTGTTGTAGCAGCTCACTCATATTGCCTCCTAAGAAAGATCTCGTTGCTCCATCGTCTAGGAGTGCAATCACTTTGTGGCCGTTTATTTCTAAATTGAAATAATGTCTGGGGTCAATATTGGGGACATGTTGGATAAGGGACTCATACGGCTCAGACCCTTTAGGGGTTTGGGGTGAGGAAATACGGGTCTTTATCCCCTCTGATTGTAGTTTCCCGACGTCTGTTGTGGGTTGCATTTTGTGCATTGCCTGATATATACGCTTGGTGTACCGCACCCATGACAGCGTCGGTTTGGGGATTCCGCTGCCCAATGACCTAACTTGTTACAGCTGTAGCACGGCTCTGTTTACGGGGATGGTTATATATAATCGGGGCTTTGGCACTGCTGTTTTGATTAAGGCTACTTACTACTGGCTGTGATTTTTGTGTTTGTTGCCGTTGCCAGTTGCTTCTGATGTTAAAGTTTTTAGGCTGTTGCGCTATTGCTTGTTGCTGGCTCGAATTAATGCTTTTTGCTGCTTTGCTATACTACTTTCTGGGGTATTGCTGTTTGTTGCTCCTTTGGATAGCAACAAACAGCAATATGAATAAATGTTGTTAATATGTTAAATAAATGCTTGGGCTGCTGGGTGTTTTTGGGAGGGTTTGGGCTAGCTATCGCGGCTGTTGGCTCTGGTGGGTTTGAGGCTTCTGTTGTGGTTTGATTTTGCTCGGTCGTTATCACCGCTATTTTTCGTGGCTTCGTTTGCGTGGGGTCTACATAAGCAAACCTTTGTAGCCCTGCAATCGTGATTGGCGGAGGTGGATTGTACGCTTCGTCCAAGTAGCGCCTGCCTTCTTCTCTCTTTCCTAATCGTTGTAGCTCTGTAAAATCATTAAAATGATGTCTTTCTATTTTTACTCGATAGCTCGGGTGCATATTTCTATATGCCCTATCGAGTTGCTCGTGAATGGATATTGGTGGCTTAAAATGATCAAACATCCCTCTTAACTTTTGTAAGTATATGGCGATGTCTTCATTTGCTCCTTGCGTTCTAGGCTCTGCTGTGTGACGTAGGTATATCTGCGTACCTTTCAGGCTATATTGTAGTCTGAAAGCATCCATAAATTCGCTGAATGTTTTACAGTTGTGCATTTCTTTTTTAAACCAATCGTATGATTCGTCGTCGAGTGCGGCTGGTAGAGAAAGCATAATTTCTTCCGCGATGAACCCATGCGATTCTTTGCATTCCTCTAAGTTACGTAGGAATGTGTCAGGGTCGCCTTTTTTATTGCCCTTGAACGATATATGCCACCTGTTGAAAATTTTGGCCGTTCGTTTTTTCCGTATAAACTTTGCGTCGTCTAATCTGCTCGTTCTGTAGGTGCTGCTAAGTGGGTGTATCGTATTGTAATCTGGATGCGGCTGGTTTATAAACTGGTTGCTATATTAATCCGGTTGCTGCGGAGCTTGTTGCGGAATGGCGCTTGCGAATGCTTTCATCTCTGCTGCATTGCTGCTGGTTGGCTTGTGGTGGGCGCTGTAACGATGGGACGGAAGGCTGATTGCTGGATGCAGTGGGATTGTCGGGGCTGGGAATTTCGTTCAGAGTTGGTGATATGGTGTTGGCATCAGTCTGTATGCAGTTGATTGTGCTCGTGGGTGATTCGTATTTAATCTATTTTGCTGTGTTAGCCTTTCGGTTGGAATGCTACTTCGTTGAGTCTGACTATATGGTGTTGATCGATGGTGTTGGCTGCCTCATCTCTTGCACTGTTTCCAATTCAATAAAATTTGCTTGTCTGCTTGCTTGCTGGAGTGTGTGGGAAGATATGGGAGGTAAAAAATTTGTTCGCTCCGATTGGGTAAGGGATAGGGATAACTCATCTGGGTTTATTGCTTCTGATCCTTGATCTTCTGCTCGGGTTATATTTTCTTAAAAAAACTCCTCAAACCACATTTGGTCTGTTCGCGGATTCCATTGAGCCGCTGAATCTCCGAAATTGCGTCTAATTTCATGACGAGCTGCTCTATCACGAATAATAGCTGTATCGTTATCTAAATTTAAAAATGATGTTCCCGCATAGAAGACAACTCTTCCATCGGATAATTCATTTATAGCTCGCCTACTTATTGGTGCGCCTTGAGCTGCACATATTCCTACTAATTTTCCGCCTAATCTATAATTACGGGACATTTTAATTAGGTCTCAGGAAAATATTTGCTTAATTAATAGTTCCTGCTCAACAATCGAATAGCTCAATGTTTATCTATTAAATTATTTTTAATTTATAATTGATTAGAGAAAAAATCATTTGCTTAAGCAATAAAAGAATAAATTTGTTTGCTCCGTTAGTGCAAATCTGAATATTATTACTAGGGAAATGATAAAAAAAATTAATTAATTAAGCTACAGCAATCCGGAAAAATAAATAATTTTGCACGGTGCGTTTAGAAAATATGTAAGGAGTTATAATTTTTAAAGCATGCGCTAAAGGAAAAGAGGCTGTTTATTTGGTTAGGGAATGCAATGGCAATAATATATTTCGCTGCTAGTATAGGTTATATAAAAAAAAGCATAATAATAATATGGAGCTTGGTTAAGGGGGAAGCTATAAATTTACCAAAGAATGTGCGTAGGAGGGGGAAATATCGTGCTATGCTATATATGATTGTTAATAAAAAAAATTGCAACCAATGGCTAATTTCAATATGTGGGGATAATAAGCAATTAAATAAATATAAAAGTGTTCAAGCGAAAAAAAATAGCAAATGCGAATTAATAGCAATTTATTTAAATAAATGTGTATATACTATTTGTATATACGTATGCTTCACATATATACATGCGCTGTTATTATGTAACATAAAAATAAAAATTCAGTAATATTAATTATTAATAAGAAAAAAAAGATTTTTGCAATAGAAAATTTTTAAGTTTTTTAAAATTAAATTAGTAGTTGCACAAAATATAACGATACGTGGTCGTATAAAGACAAATCGCCGTGCTTGGCCGCCTCGCATGTGTGTGCGCACGATGAACGAGAAGGGAAAATGGCTGCCCTGCGTCTCGCTAGTTGCGCACAATATTTTTAATCCCAAGAAAAAATAACACATCATGCTGCACTGGGGATTAGGGTGCAAGTGATGTTGATAATAAAAATAATATATTTATAATATAATTAAGTTTATTATCTGCTCATTTAATGTACTCACGGATGCCAGTCCGTCCTTTACGCGGGCTCGAACTCGGCTGCGATCAACTCAGGGAGGGGGCGAAATGAGGAAAGCGCAAAAACGGCTCACTGCTGATTGCACTTTTTGAATTGCTGGCAAAAAGGAATAATACTCGTCCACAACGAGTTTAACGTTGACCGACGGCGCGGCTGCGATAAATGATCGCGGTATCGAAAACTGCTCAGAAAAGGGTCCTATCGAAAATATGCTTAAAACGCTTTGAAACCTTGATTTTTGAACTCGTCTGGGGGGGGGGTGTTATCACTTGATAAGTGACTCACCATATACATAAATTGATTTCCTATTATTTCAGAAGTTTAATCAGCGGTCCGGGTGAAAAGTGGGATGAGATTTTGGCATGAGATCTCACGTGAGATTTTGTAATAGGGGTGTGGGGGGAGAAGGGAAACACGATAACCCGCACACACACAATAGGGAAGCACGGGATTAAACTACAAGAAAATAAAGGAGGCACGGATAAGGATGTACCAAACTTTCGTTGCTCCGCTGGTCTCACACAACTCTTGCTCAACACACAAAATAGCACTCTCGCTATATTCTGCTCGGTTCGGGCGACGTATCTCTCAAGGAAGATCGGGCGTCGTTGCTTTACGGCGATCGGAAGTGCTCTGCTCTCTTCGGCGTGGTCGACGCATTGCCTGCGTGCGCGCATGCGTCGCTACGGCCCACTTGTGGTGCGTACGCGGCCTTACTTAAGTGCGGCTTAAGTAACATGGCCGCCGCATCGTCTGTTAGTGTACACCTCGTCGGATTCAACCACAACAACGATGCACTTGATGACGACGTAAGCTGCTTGCCAGGTAAATTTTCTCTCGTTCCTTATCGCTAACCCGTCGACTAATAAGGTCGGTGTTTACAGGGCCGCGGGAGGTGTGTGTACGCGGCACGTCGACGCGGGCTGTTGGGTGTTGCCGCGCCTGATATCTCCTTCTCTCTCACTCTCCTTATTACGCACGCCTTGACAGGTGCAACGGCGGGCTCGAACTGCTTAAACGGACACACGGCGATAATCCAGGTAAATACTAACTTGGAAGACGGCTCGCTGTGTATTATTATTAAGGGGTTCCCAAAGTTAATTTTATGACTGTATTTTCGACCTGCCATCGATATAGAAGGTTCCATTATCAGTATAATACACCATCTAGCGTACAATTCAAATGATGTTGATAGATGGCGTATATTAACATTGTGATTTAATTTTGTGGAGATAATATAACCTATAAGCTTGAAGGAATTTATTCTCTGTCGATCGAGAGACAAAAAAATTTTTTTCTGTAACTTTGAGAATGCCTTCTTAGTGAGTAAAATTTCTATAAACAAAAATTGTGTACTTAAAAACATAAAGCTTTTTTATGAATTCAGTTACTTACTAAAATATTTTTAATACCTTAATCCGATAAATTCAGGATTGTTAACTCGTTATAGAGTGGGCAATTAAGCAGACAGTACTGCACTTGTATAGTTACAAGTATTTGTTATTTGTACTCTCTATGAAGTTATAATATCTTTAATAAATTGTCCAATTTAAAAAAAATTCAAATAAATATAATAGTTACGAATTATTAATCATTGTGCTCGCGTAAAAAATCCTACTTTATAACTGAATTATAAATAATAATTTTATAATTGCTTTTTATAATTAGTTTGTTTATAACATTTTTCTTTTCATCAATTTTTTTATAATCTTAAAACTCTTTTATGAATACAGTTACGTACTGATATATTTAATGCCTTAATCCGATAAATTCAGGATTGTTTACTCATTATAGAGTGGGCAATTAGGCAGACAGTACTACACTTATTAATTACACGAGGGTAAATTTACCACTATTACAAATTTTTTAGAGAGTCGTTTTTTATTAGTTTTTTGGCTTTGAAGTTTCATTAGTCCGCGTACGTATACCTTTTTGTACATGCATTTGTGTGCATATGTCGTATTGAACTTGTGTGAATATTGTGTGGAACTTTTGTGTGTGTATTATGTGGAACATGTGTGAATATTGTATGGAACTTTCATGTGTGTGTTGTGTGGAACTTGTATGTCTTTGTGTTGTATGGAACTTGTGTGTGTATGTTGTGTTGAACTTGGGAGAATAATGTGTGGAACTTTTGTGTGTATGTTGTGTGGAACTTTTGTGTGTATATTGTGTGGAACTTTTGTGTGCGTGTTGTGTTAAACTTGTGAGAATATTGTGTGGAACTTTTGTGTGTGTGTTATGTATTTTTTTAACTTTTTATATAGAGGATACGTTATCGATTTTTGATCATCTTGAGATATTTGGACATCCTTTATTAAAATGTATTTTCTTGTTATTTGATTACGGATTTCTATATTTTAAATATCGACGTAACGGAGTGATTTTGACATACCCAACTGTGTGCACTCTACGTTTTAACAATTTGTTTATTTTCAATGTTGTTAATATGCATGTTCTTATTAGTAATTCAAGTCTATAGGAATAAATGTAAAATGATGTGTGTATTTGTAGGTACTTACGTGTGTAAATAGTATTTTACCATTTAGAATGTAAAAAAAATATAAATAAGTTTTCTCTGCGTTAAACAGGCTTAAAACTGTCGTAATTATTAGTCAAATGATTGTCTAATAAAAAACCCGCATTAAAATTTTTTATAATTTTTTTCCTTTTTTTAAATGTTCTTGTAAGCACAAAATAGCGATAAATTAACTATTTATTAAATTAATATATATATATATATATATATAAGTAAATACCTCATTATTTATAATAAATTATTCATTTGTATTTAAAAATTTATATGTCAATAATGCTATAACTCAACTACATTCTTTGCTGTCCATAAAAAGAATAAAATGGCGATAACTCAATCATATTCTTTGCTGTCCATAAAAAGAATAAAATGGTGATAACTCAACCACATTCTTTGCTGTCCATAAAAAGAATAAAATAGCGATAACTCAACCAAAAATTAAATGTTTTAATGAATACAAAAAAAATTCTTTATTATTTGTAATTAATTATTAATCAAATATTTCTGTATATACTATATTTTTTGTAAAGATTTTTGGACCATTATTTATTTTTCTCCTTTTATTTTTATAAGTGTCAGTATCATCTTTAATATTATAAATTAATTTATTTTTCATTGATATTTTTAAACAGTTTTTTAAAGTTGTTCTTGATAAAGCAACATATAATGGCCCATGACTGAAAACAGGTGTATTTAAATACAGTCCAACTTTATTAAATGATTGCCCTTGAGCTTTATTTATTGTAATATTGTGCTGTCATAGCGAAACCTATCCGTATTGGAAATTGCCTTCTTACCATTTCAAAAGGTACTTCTTCTAACGATGGTTTTAAGTCAATACGTGGCAAAAAAGTTATTTTTCCAGAATTTGTCCCGGTGATAATTTCTGCAGTTATTATATATCGTTTCATTTCTTTTATTATTAATCTTGCTCCTTTACAAAGACCATGAGAAATATTTAAATTTCTTACACAACTAATAATTGTACCTTTTTTTAATATTAGTTTGCGAGGAGGTAATCCATTTGGCGTTATCGAATTTAAAAATTCGGTAGGTATTGATTCAGCCAATTTATCATTGTTGTCACTTTATGAAAACAGGTGTATTTAAATACAGTCCAACTTTATTAAATGATTGCCCTTGAGCTTTATTTATAGTCATAGCGAAACCTATCCGTATTGGAAATTGCCTTCTTACCATTTCAAAAGGTACTTCTTCTAACGATGGTTTTAAGTCAATACGTGGCAAAAAAGTTATTTTTCCAGAATTTGTCCCGGTGATAATTTCTGCAGTTATTATATATCGTTTCATTTCTTTTATTATTAATCTTGCTCCTTTACAAAGACCATGAGAAATATTTAAATTTCTTAAACAACTAATAATTGTACCTTTTTTTCATATTAGTTTGTGAGGAAGTAATCCATTTGGCGTTATCGAATTTAAAAATTCGGTAGGTGTTGATTCAGCCAGTTTATCATTGTTGTCACTTTGAATTCTATCATCACTGTACTATACACACATTTCTTCGTTTATTTTTTCAACTATATTATTATTAATTTGTAATACATCTGAATTTAAAGAAGATAATATCACTTTTTCTTTTAATGTTGAATCTGTGGCATCTATGTTGTGACCGAAAATTTCTGTTATCAAGTTAGATGTTTAAGGGAGATCTTTTGGAATTTCTTTAACATTATTTTCTAATTCGATTTTTGTGGCTTTTTTATTTTCTCCTACTTCAAGTAACCATTTTTTAAATTTTTGATCTGAATTTTGTAATCTTAGATTTTCACATAGTTAATGCTTTGCGAAATATGACCACAAATAACTACTTTTTACACAAGACCCTATTATTTTCGTACGGTTTCCGTGTCGTACTATTGGAAGAGTTTGTCTGAAATCACCTGATGTTACGACTACTTTCCTTCCGGAAAGTAGATAATGGCATAGAATTTTTACAAATATCTTGCAAAAATTTATTAATTGTTTCGAAAGCATATTTTGATACCATTGATATTTCATCCCATATAATGATTTTTATATTTTTTAAAAATATGCCATGTTTATTATTTGGATTAATATGACAAGTTGTTTCTTCATTAATATGCAGTGGTAATTTAAATATACTATGAACAGTTCTACCGTTGATTAATAAATTAGCAGCGATACCAGTCCATGCTATTGTTATCATTGGTATTTTGATTGACATTAGATATTCAATAACTTTTATCACTACCACCAGGACCATCGATGAAATACAAAGATTTCCCTGAATTGTTGATAGTTGCATCGATAACTAATTTAAAAATATGTTTTTGATCAGTTGTTAACGAATCGATTAAATACGTTAAATTTACATTGTTAGTACATTTTAACTCATCATTAATATATTCTTCAAATTTATTGTAGCTATTAATACTGTCTAAATTATAATCAGTTATATGCATTCCATGTAATATTAAAATATCTTCAATGATTTTCAATGCTTCCTTTTCTGCCTGAGTTGGTGGCAATTTAGTATTGAAGATATTTATCTTGTGTTTAGTATATAATTTTAATGTGTCAAGAGGACTTTGGAATACTAGTATGTATGCAAACAATTCACACATATTGTGGAAACTTAAATACTGCTGCTTCAGTTAAGCATTTACCCCACTCATCGTCAGTACTAATTAAATCTTTTGTTATGCAAAAATCTTCGAATTTTTCATAAACTACATTACCTACTGTACGTACGTCTTTAAAAGATTTAGCACCGCGAACATGTTGTAATAAAAGTCGTAAAAAGTATGTTTCACGTTAATTTGGATTCACAAAATATGTTCTACTGATGATAGGTTTTGTAATTTTTTTTCTTGGCTGCGATCTCTTGTTTCGTTTATCAAAAACACATTGATGAGGAATTTCATGATATAAATATTGTCTTGCGTTTTCATCTTGTTTATTTAGTTTGAACCAATATGTTAATGTTGTATCAACATTTTTATTAAGTACTGTATTTTCATAACCTTCTTTATAATATAGCCTATGCGCCAGGTATGGTTTCGTCGCCTTTTCATATGCCACGGCTCCACCCAAGTATTTTTAAAGCATTTTTGCCTGCTGAATCCGAATTTTTTGGGTAGAAGTCTGAAAAAATTGTAGATAAATTGTTATTAACAAATTAATTGTTTAAACCGCGTTACAAGCCACTCTAACAATAATTTAAACCTTTTAACTATAGAAAAACAATAGTATATTACGATACGAGTGTGCGAAGCAGGCGATTCACGCACGAGTCGCATCGGCAAAAAGACGAGTTCTTGTATCGCCTGAGCACACTTGTATCGTATGATATTTTTTAACACGATGTCAGCGAAACACATATGATTAAATTAAACCGTAAATGAACCAAAGCGATTCGTATACTGCGTGCGCGAAGCAATTTGCTTCAAGAGTGTGTGAATCAGGTGCTTCGCACACGCAAAGCAAGCATGAGAAACCGTGTTTCGCGCTCAGAGTGTTAAAAAGATATTTTTATTACAAATTTTCTCGATTTTGGTTTGATTAAATATCTTCTTTAGGTCAAAAGTTATTGCAAATTTAATGCAAAAAAGTCCCATTTTCGATATGCGCGCTCACTTTTTCGGTTGTAACTTTGGTTTAAATACAAATTTTTGAATTTTATAACTTGCTTTCGATAAAATAGTTATTATTCTAACGTGCGAAAGAAAAAAAGTTATTAAATGCATGTACTAAATGTTATTACAACTTGCAAAGAGCAATAAATTAAGCTAAAAATATGGAAACTAATTTGTTTATAACGGTATAAAATTGATTCTAATAATAATTACAACATTTAACCCAGATGAAAGGAAAGCTTATATCAAGGCAAATATGCTCAATTTTGGTTTGTTGAAATATCTCTATTAGTTACAAAGTTATTGCAAATTTAGCGTGGCGCATATTTGACGCTTACTGAAATGACAACTCCAAGCTCGATGTACCCACTCACGCTCGCACATGATTACGTTTTCACACTTTTTGTGTATAATAAACTTACTAATATGATATTTTAATGATTTTTATATATTGTATTATATTAATTAAAAATTTATATGTCGCGGAGTATTAAAATTATATTGAGAAATATTTTTCTGTCTCCAAGTAATCTACGCTGCTTATCAAATCTAATATATTTATAGTAATAAATTGTTTTTACAATTATAAAGGGCACATCGTGCAAGACATTTGATGAATTGCGATTATGGTATTACATCATTCAAAATGTACTTTAATAGAAGAATTGCCTCCTATAAGCGCGTCTATGTTGTGTTATTTCATCATAATTGTATGTTTTATCATCTTCGTTCATCTTATTTTCTTCATTTGTATTAAATTTTGTTGTAAATTCGACAAAAGCAGTATCTGGTCCTTTGTGAATATATTTAAATAAATATTTAATAGCTTTCATTGTACTACAAATTTCTACATTTATATGACATTCTAACAATAATTATATATATGGATTGTATGGTACAACAAAACTGTTGTCTGCAATTTTAGTTTTTGAATATGTTATTTGAACGCCATTATTTCTACGTCGATATATAGGATAGCTATCTGCATTATATTGTGTCTTAATTGCTTGGTTTTGGACAATTTTTGGTGTAATATGTTTTATCTTCACTCATACATATACTGTTTATGTTTTGTTTACAACATGGACCGTGTATCATATTATTTTTTACTATTTTGTATAATCTAGGATATTTTTTTCATCAGGTATTTCAGCACTTATAGTTTTATCATTTTCATCAGTATCACGAAATTTGTCGTGCGCATATAACCAAATTAGCATATGAATATGTGGTAATCCACGATTTTGAAATTCTATAATATAAATAAATCCTTTAACTTGTCCAAATATGTTGTTTTTTAAAATTTCATTTTTTAAAATTTTAACTTTTTCGTGGAATACTCTTGATATTAAATCTGGATGATCTAAAGTTGTTTCGAATGGTTTTAAATTTTCTTTAATTTCTTTTGTTTGTAGTTGAGTTATTGAATCTAAATAATTTTGTTGTATGGCTCGAGAACTTCCTATGTAAGATAATGGAAGAATTACCATTTTACCAATTTGAGATTGAATAAATTGTTTTTTTATTAAATATGTGGTCCATTAATCCTCTATGCATTTCAGTGCGTAATTGAGCTTGATTTTTGCGTAAAAAACATAATCGACTTCCTTGAATTCTTATCCATACATCAACAATAAATTATTGAGACAAATTTTTTAAATTCAAACATGGATTAAAGTCATTTTGAATGCTCAATTTATAAGAATAATATTGAAGCATACATATATTTGTATTTTTATTAGGATTATATGAACTTATCATGTAAGGAATTCATCCAGAATTTCCATATGGAAATATTAAAGGACCAACCATGGGATCTAGATGTTTACTAAGTATATTTATTTTTTCGGGTTTATCACTTTTTGGATAAATACAACTATCACGATCAATAGGCGGTTCACCATTATTTTCTACATATACGACAGTCACTTCATTACATGTTGCAAAATAAGATTTATTTACATGAGTATTAGCTCTTGTTAATGACATGTATACTTCTTGTTGTATGACATTCATATTTTTTGTTTTATTCTTTTCTTCTTTTTCTATTTCATGCATCATTTTATATGCTTTTGCATAAACAAAGAATACTTAAAAAGTTTATATTAGCTTTTTCAATTTTGTAATTATTTGCTCTATAATTATTTGCAATTTCATTATCTATAATGTACAATTGATTATATTTGGGCACTTCATTTCCATTCGGATGTAGAGCATATGAGTTGTGGTATACTTGTCCACATATTTTAATAACTTATGGTCCAGCTGATTTAAAATGTATTAACTTTGCACCGAAACTGGCGAATGCAAATGAATTATTATTCTGTAGCTAATACTTATTAAATTATTGCTAAACAATACATTTTTTTTAATTTTTGGATATAATTCATTATCTAATGATACTTGTGATGTGGGTACATCACCGAGGCCTCCTGAAAATAATATATATATATATTATTAGCATTAATTATTGAATAGATGCATTATATTAATGAATTGTACTTACCTAGTTGTCCTCTTGAGTTGATGCGAAGGTCTAGTAGGTGGTCCTTGGATCAGCGTGTCCTGGGTTCCCTCGGTGACAGGTACTCCTTGGCACGCTGCATCTGAAAAAGAGAAATATATTAATATGGATATTTATTAAATAACATAATTAATAGTACGGACAGGTATTATGGGAAAATTATATAGGGAGTTTATAAATATTAATAATAATATAAGTAGGGAGATGTAATGAAAATGACAACGGATGGGTGTGTTGATTGTTAATTTGAGAAAGGAGAAAAAGAGAATATAGATTAAATATTACAATAGTTAGGCATTAAAGAGGGATAAAGAACAGGTGTAATTAATGTAATTGGTGGATATATAATAAATTAAATAAATATAAACAGACATTGTTTACTTGTAATAAACAAGGTAAGGAGGGTTATGTGTTGAGGAGAGAGAGAGAGAGAGTTGTGGAAGGGAAGTATATGTTCGATTGATAAAAAACAGATAATTAATTAATATAAACATTTATAGATAAAAACACTTACGCGTATACATAAAATACTTATGAGATGCTCTCCGTGAGCGTTTGTTGACATCGGCGTTATGGAGGGATTCGCCGTGTACCGCGTCGCCTGAGGAGCCTTGTCAGGTGCGTGCGCGCACCTCCGGACGCGCATCACTCCGCGGTAGTACCCGGGTACTACTCCCGCCGGTGGGGATCGCGCACACCCGGGGAAACGGTCGCGAGGCACGTTGTTTACGTGCCGGCCCGCGCTCAGTTGTCGCCATCTTGAATCGATCTAGATTCAAGCGCGCGCACACTGAGCGCACGGTCCGCGCTCGTATCGATACGGGGATCGCGCGCATATAGTATAGGGAATTTGGAACGCGGATAGTGGGGGAACATGTGTATAAGAGTACGGAGATAAATGTATATTTGAATTTAACGCTATTAACTAGAGAATAATTTAGTGATCTATTGAACCAATCAATAGATGACTTTATTAGAGAATAAGACTTCCGTATGGGTAAATATAACAGCATATTACGTTATATGACTGTAGTTACCTTAAATACGGAAAGTCGAAATACTAGTTGGGACAATGATAACTTATGCAAATTAGTTGTCATTTTTATTTATAGTAGGGTAAATACGGGTAGCTTTATTACACCTGTGACGGATACGGAAGGGTTGGAGAATTATAATATTGCTGTATCCCTCGCAGGTAACGAGAGAGAGAACAGATAGGGATATTAGGAGATTGAGGGAGATGGAAAATCGGGGAAGAAGTTTGGCGTGACTCGGAAAAACGGATCATCGCCATTCTGATTCTACCCACCGAAAAGTAGTGTTTTCAGCATTCTGATCCTACCGATCGTACAGTGTTGTATTCTGATTCTACCCACCGAAAAGTAGTGTTTTCAGCATTCTGATCCTACCGATCGTACAGTGTTGTATTCTGATTCTACCCACCGAAAAGTAGTGTTTTCAGCATTCTGATCCTACCGATCGTACAGTGTTGTATTCTGATTATACCCACCGAAAAGTACAGTGTTTTTCAGCATTCTGATTCTATCGATCGCAGATTATTATTAGTATTATTGAGGAGGATTGAAAATAATTAAGGAGGATTGAATATAATTAAGGAGGATTGAAATAATTAAGGAGGAATTGTAGATTAAGGAGGAAATCAACCAGATAAATACAGTTGTATATATCTATAATATATTTTATCAGATTGTTATAATTTTTTTCCAATAATTACTCTATATTTTGGTGAGTTATTTTATTTATTAATGTAATAAGTGATTTATATATCAGTGGGGACAGTGTTAAGTAATTAGTGCGCGTTATTAATTAGTCAAATTATTTATTTTACTTATTTAAAAATTAACGTTCTCTCTCTCGTGGTTAGTGGTGCCACGGGATCTATTATTAGATCCCGTAATATAATTAGTTATATCTAAATTTTGTTAAGGGTGTTAATATTCGTTACGCGGTTTAATAGTTATCCGGAACTATTATTTTATTCAACGGAACTTCCTCTGGGTGAGTCCACCGGGTAATCAGGACTAATAAACTAATAATTGTTTTTCTTTTCGATGATGTTGGAAATCCGGATATAATTTTATTTACATAATATTTTTTATTCTTATGACAGCAATGAACAAATGTTTTATCATGAGATACTTCACAGGCAAAATATTTTGCTTTACAAAATTGGCATTCATTGTTTAATTGACCTAAATAATTTGTTTTAATAAGGTATTCGTTAAATGTAACATTTGCAATCAAACCTTTTTTAAATATATTAATATTTGTGTCTTCAATATTATTTTTGTTGACTCTTTCTTGTTTTCGTTTTCTGTCAATACTTATTTTTACAGTATCTTTTCTTTTAATTCTTTTTTATAATTTTGAGATTCTTCTATTACATTTTCTTTCGATATTGTATTTTGTTTCAATATTTTCTCTCAAACTTTGTTTTGAAGCGAGCGTTTTATGGCTAGTTATCAGTTAAAACTGAAATAATTGTGTATTTATTTCACTTCCTAATAATCGAAATAGCATTTTTTTTATTTTTCTACAAAATAGTGACTCGCTATAATCGAGCAGCAAAAGCGACTTCGTGGTGCGTGAACGCTGCCGATCGATATCGCGGAAGCACCATCAACTCCCCACTTTTGAATCTCTCATTCGAGATTGACTATTCTGGTTGATCATTGAGAAATGAAATACTATTCTTATTTAATTTTTTAAATGTCTGTTATTTAAATAAATATAGTAACGTCAAAGAGTAATTATCTGTCTTTTTGTAAAAGATAATGGTGCGTGAATCGAGCAGCAAAGCGAGTTCATGGTGCGTCAACGCTGGCAATCGACACCTCGGACGCACCATCAACATGTGCGTATGTATATGCGAGTGCGTAAATGTGTATTTGAGATTGAATGTGTGTGTGACTTTGTGAATATGTGTGAGTGAATGTATGTGAATGTGCGTGCGAATGAGTAAATGTGTGTGTGTTCGTATGTGTGTGAGTGTGTTTTTTTTCCGAATAGGTGGAGAAATGTTTAATGCACCATGACTGGAGCCATGCGAGACTCCCCGTGTGTGGGACTCTCCTACCGAAGGATGTTGATAGGCATACCCACTAAAACTCCACCTATTTTCTTACCTTTATTCCCCCGCGGGAACCGCCGCAAGGTATTACTTCGCGGGGGGAGGCAACGGCTAGATTAGCCCACTACTGTTGCTATCGCATCTCTTCTCTCCTCTTCTCTTCTGATGAGACCCAGCCTGTCCACTACGGACGTACAAAGGGTCACTACCGCGTTCCATCCCTCCTGGGAGCCAAGCAGGCACGTCCCGATGCCCTCAGATGTGAGGGGACCGCTCCAAGTGATTTGAAATTGGTCCCGTTCCTCCCTGAAACGAGGACACCGTAGGAGGACGTGTTCCACGTCTTCGTCCACCCCTGGACAAGCCGGGCACTCTCCGTTGCCGTAGACCCCTATACGAAATAGGTAGCTACGGAAGCATACGTGCCCGGTCAACACCTGGGTAAGCTGGAAACTGACGAAGCCGTGTTTCCTGCTCGCCCACTCCCGGATCCGCGGGATGATGCGGTAGGTCCAGCGGTCGTCCCTGGCTGAGTCCCATCTCCGCTGTGTCACTCCTCTACCGCGTCCACCGAGAGCGCAATGTCAGACACGGTTCGGTACGCCCGGGCCACCCTTAGCGCAGTTATCCTGCAGGCTCTCTGGCACGGAGCACCAAAGCTCTTGTGCCTGTTCAAGGCATCAGCCCTGCAGATAAGAGCTCCGTATAAAATTACGGAGCTCACCACCGAGGTCAGGAGGGATCTTCGCGGTTGCTGGGGTCCCCCGATGTTGGGCATGATGCCTGCCAGCGGACGGGCCACCTTTGCCGCCTTTGAGCTTGCGTTCGCGAGATGGTGTGTGAGTGTGTGTGCGTGTGTGTGCGTGCGTGCATGCGCGTGTGCGTGTGTGTGTGAGAGTGTAATGTGTACGCGAGTGTGTGAATGTGTATCTAATGGGTAATTGTGTCTGCGTGTGAATGAATGTGTGTGTGTATGTGTGTGGGTGTGCGAATGTGTGTAAATGTACACGTTTAAGAGTGTGTCTGAAAGTGTACGAATGTGCACACAATTTAATAAATAAAAAAGTGCTTGGTACAGAAGATTACTCTTCTATACTTATACCCCAGGTGAAAATATTTAAAAATATATATAATATTTAAAATATATAAAAATTTTATAAAATTGATGTTATATAATTATTATAAGTTTTATAAGTAATTGATCCTATAGAATTATATATATTTTTTATAAAATTTTGCATAATATTTTATAAAATAAACGTATTATAATATGCAATTTATTCTTCACCCTGAAAATCAATAAAGTTGACTTTATTGACCTCTTTGTAGGGAGTAAAAACGCATTTTAATCCCTCCCGGTAGAAAGTAAATTTAGAGGGCAATAATGAATATTATTGCCCATTAAATTATAAAATTTGTTACTTGCAATCATTTTTCTTTAATATATTTTACTGAAGATATAAAAATATCATATGAAATTCTAAAAGGTACTATATAATTTTCAAAATTAATGTTCAAATTGTGTTATTGTTTTTTAGTTAAAACACAGTGTAATATGTTTTAAGCTGTTTAGTGTTTCATTATTATTATTAATGTAAGGCAGGGGTCTGTTTCTGCACACAGGAATCAAACGCATAATGTTTGTGCACAAAAATACTGCACTTTACTTTTATGCACGGTGCACAAATATTTTACAAAATAATTTAAATTAATAAAAATAATCGTTTATTTTGTGCACATAAAAATTGTGCACATAAATATTGTACACATAAAAATTGTACACATAAATATTTTTTACTTATTTTCATGTGCATAATATTTACGTGTTGAAATGATGAGATCAATGTAATAATGTAATAATAAACAAATTTATGTTATTGAACTTAAGATTATTAAACTTATTTTCAAATAAAGCAGTAAAAATTATAAGTATGTCTAGTCTTGATTCCAACCTAACCTTTTCCTAAGTTTTTTCATAATATATAAAAATTAAAATGTCCAGAAAAGTCATACGTATTTTATGTAACAAACACAAAGGCCTGAAGGAATCAGATTTATCAAAATATACAATAATAATCACCAAATTACATTCATTTTAGGATCTAAAATCCCCTTGACATAACTTTATAATAAATTTTGTATCAAAAACGTATCATCTCGCCTTTACATATAAAAATAAATTACATATTATAATACGTTTATTTTATAGAATATTATATAAAAATTTATAAAAAATATATATAATTCTATAGTACCAATTACTTATTGTAACGGTAAGGTATTGTTTACCTTACAGTTTGACGAATTCGAGCAACACGAGCGAACAGTATCGTAATATTCGCGTCGGCTCGGGCCGGCGAGATTCGGCTCATATTACATACAAACAAAATAGTTTTAGGAACGACTGATAAATACAAGATCATGATAATTAATTTTATCTAATCTAGTTTATTTTCCCTGGTATAAAAATTCACCGTGTTTTGGCCAAATAATGGCAAAATTAGTTAACTTTTGTCAATTTCTAATTGTATTTTTGGCCAATTTTTCAGCTTACGTACAAAATTTCTTGGCCAAAAATTGGTCAAAATTGATGGTAAAAATTAATTATGATTAAATATAAAGAAAAGAAGTATACATTTACGACCTGTACAACTACATAAATCAATACGGAAATAAAATAGTTAATATAATATAATATTAAAAAACTACAATTTATAAGGGAGATTGTTCATAAGCACCAACGTCCGCTACGCGATCTTCGCCGCGGACACTGGTGTTTCGAATTCGCTTTGTTCCTATAGTTTAAGAAGCAAAAAGATATTTAATGAGCAAAGCAGTTGCATAAAAACGATATAGTTTAAGACTTTATTTAAAAAATTATAAATTATTATCATTTATATGCAACTGCTACACTTTTTAAATATTTTTCTTACTTTTTCAACTATAGGAACGAAGCGAATCAGAACCACCAGTGTTCGCGGCGAAGATCGCGTAGCGGGCGTTGGTGCTTATGGACAATTCTTACTAAGTATAGTAAAATGTTATTCCGTACACGGCGTACGATATTCGCTGCGCCTCGTGCGCTTTAACGTAGGTTAGAACGCATGACATATTGACATGCACAGCCGCTAGTCGCCGGATCGCCAATGTAATCTATGGCAAAATTCGTTTTTATCTAATATGTTTCATTTTAATCATAAGTTTTTTTATTTTTATCAGATAGTCTCGGTATATGTCCGTATAACCAGAGGTGTTCATATGGCGAATCACGGGTTCACGATTCATTTTCGATTCAAATCAATCGATTCAATGGAATCCTTTCCTTACTTCGATTAGCTCATTGAATCGCCACTCAAATCTGCGATTCACCCCGCGACTCTGTCTACATAGAGTACCGGGCGGCGACGAGTACCTCGTACCGGTGGTTCGTTCAATTCCATTATTCTTACAGGGAAAACTAACCCATGACCTATTACGGAAAGCTTTGAATCTATTGGTCGAACCAACGGTTTACGGTACTCGTCGCAGGTACGCTGTACCCCATGCAGACAGACTCTATATTATAATGCTGAATATACATTTTTTGCTTTTTAAGCCTTGCTCCGTGTGCTTTGACGTGTGAGAGAAAAAGACGTTGTCCGATACCATAAATTATAAAACTTAGGATGGAAGGATCGGTTCGTTCCGTTTCAAATATTTCCATCCGAGGATAGGATTATATAGTTTATATATTTCGGACGTCTTATTTTTTCTCACACGACAAAGCACAAAGAGCTAAGTTCAAATAGCCCCTACCCTACCCCCTAGGGACTTTTTTTTAAGTCACAATTGCCATGGTTACTCAGTTAACCTAAGGTTACCTAAGACTCGTAAGGAAAACTACAGCTCCTCAAGGTTGCCATGGCTCCTTAGGAAAACCACAGGGTATCTAAGGCTCCTAAGGAAAATCATGGCTCCTTAGGAAAACCACATGTTATCTGAGGCTCCTAAGGAAAATCATGGCTTCTTAGGAAAACTACATTGATAAAACATTGAAATTGATACTCCTCGAGGTTAGCTCATCTTATTAATAATCTGTTGGACATATACCATCGGTATATATGAAGGTATAGGTACGTCGTACGTGTGTTAAATTGAGAGATTACGATTAGGAGATTTATGGTTTTCCAAAATAAAATGCTTCATACCTTTAAGAAGTTCAGTGTGTCGTATGGATTCAATAATAATTAAATGCAGTGTGTACTTTACCACGTGAGAACTTTTTGATATGCACCAATTAGTGAAAGACTTTAAAATGTGATACTTGTATTCTACTTATTTATAACATTTTAATATAAGTGATAAATCATTTTACATAATTTATGGAATATATATAGTTTAACAAAACTCGGATCTTGTTATGAAAAACAATGGATTGTAACAATGTTCTACTTCAATGTTTTTAAGTTATTCAAGAAGTGTTTTTAAAATGAAACTAGTTGTCCAAAAAGGGTAACTTACTTAAATATATCAACTATAGTGTATTTTATTTATTTAAGTCAATAGCTTATTTATTTTTTATCAGTATTATTAATTTTATATTATTTTAGCATGCTGATATTGCTGCAGCTGTAATGCAAGAAAATATAACTCACATATATGTTTAATAACTTCAAATATGACAAGTTTGTGCTAAAATAGACAAAGTAATTCTACGTAACAGGAAAAGAAATGTATCTCAACTTGATAAGGTATAAAAGGAAATTAATGAAGTTATTTAATAATATTGATAAATTTTTATTTTATGCAGGTATTAAATAGATTTTTTAAAAGTACATTGCAAGGTATTTTACGACATATTAATTTTGATATTGTAAGTGTGTTATTCTTGCAAATCCTGAATTTGTTAAAGATCAGTATATGAGTTACATGATACAATAAGCTATAAAATCTGAAAATAAATTGATTCTAGAAAATAAAAGTAAATTTATTCTTGTTCATGCAAGTTCTGGCTTTAAGCATTCATTGAAAAGTTAATAACTTTTTGTTTGCAACTGATTTCAAAATTATTCTTATTATTTACTAAAATGTATTATCTTTACTGAAGTGTTAACTGATCTTTCCATTATTAGTCGAATAACTGACAAAACAGCAGTAGGAGATTCTAAAGCCTTAGAAACATTTTATATACACTTCAAATGGATCCATCAAGAGCTTTAAAAAGACATGGGCAAGCTACATGTGAAGCACAAGCTGTTGGAACACTATTAATTTCATACAAATTATTCAGGTAAGATAATTTTTTAATCTCTATTTAATGTTGTAGGAATAGTATCAAAATTAATAATTTAATAAAATATTATATAGATGTCAAGATGTCGCGTTAAGAAAACAATATGTTAGTCTACTTTAATCATTTAAAAATTCTTTTTGAGATATTAAAATTTTCTCAAGCATGGATATATCTGTTAAAGGTATGTATTAAGTCATTAATCTTTTAAAAATTAAAATATAATGTATTACTAATAATTATTTATCGTGATTTAGATCTAGATCAACTAACTGGTGTTCATTGGACGAAAATTTTATCTTATAACAGATCATAAAACACTGGTATGGTTACAAACGCACGAGGACCCGAACTCTCAAGTTACGCGATGGCGTCTTATGCTCGCGGAGTACGATTTCGAAATTAAATACAGACAATAGCGGCAGGTGATGGGCCCGAGTCTAGCATAGTTGAACCATCGCGGGGTATGACCACGAGAGCGAAGGCGGGTCGCCAGGTAGGCCAGCAATATTTACACGCGATAGAGGCTCTACGCCCGCAAAGGGGAAGAAGAAACGAGAGGCGAGCGAACGAACAATCACCGGACCGTGGAGAAGGAACGCACGATACGGAGGTGGAAACTTTCGAGCCGGAACCCCTCGTTCACTCGGAAAATGCGCGATTACGCTTACACGAAGATCTTGATCATGTTAATGAATCATTACTTGAAAACGATCCGCAAATCAGTCCTGATCAAATAAACGAAGAGACGTCGATCTATGAAGAACAATTAATCAAATTACGATAAACAAGTAATTATTACATGCAGAGAAAAATTATTTATGCGTAAGGACAATTATATGTATTCTGTTACTACAACAGGAGAACCATGCGACGATGGGGCTTCGCAATTAAAACTACAGAATAAATTACCAAGATTCAAGGAAATGCAGGTTGGAATACCGGTTTTGATAAATATAAACACAAAAATTCATATAGCATTACCGATACGAACAGAATCGTTAATCGGGCTAAGTGGAATTGATAATAACCTAAATTTATTATGCGAAAATCTATATTTAACTTTAGATACAATACAGATAAAATCAATAAATATAGCGAAAACCGATAGAATTGAAAATTTAGAGTGGGAATTAGTTTTAGAAAAACTAAAAGGAGTTTTTAGTCAAAGTACGGGAAAATTAATTGTTTGTTTAGGTCTAATACGATATCCGACAATAGACGATCGAATTCCGATTATAGAAGAAGCTCACTGTTCGGCTATAGGAGGACATAGAGGCGTCACAAAAACCTATAACCGTATTAAACAAAATTATAACTGGGAGAATTTAAAGATAGAGGTACAAGATTTTATAAGAAAATGTTTGAATTGCCAATTAAAGAAATTGGTTAGGGTTAAAACTAGAGCTCCAATGGTTATTACAAACTCGGGAACGCACGCTATCGACCGAATAAGTATGGATATTGTTGGTCCCTTATGCAAAACCAATCGGGGAAACGAGTACATTTTAACCTTCCAAGACTTATTAACTAAATTCGCATTAGCTGAGCCCTTGGCGCGAATTTCGGCCATGGATGTAGCGAATGGTTTAATAAGAAAAGTCATATGCATCTTTGGCGCACCTCGAATAATCCTTACGGATCAAGATACGAATTTCATGAGTAAATTAATGAAAAGAATAGGTCGAAACAGAAGACCTGGCGCCTACATACGATAGTTATCTTGAAGATTTAGTCAAGCGCCTAAACAGTCTACAAAACATAGCCCAACAAAATCTTTTTAAGGCAAAACTCCGAGCCAAGAAATACTACGATCGTAAGGTAAACGTTTTAACACTACAAATCGGTGATTACGTATGGCTGCAAAAAGGGCCAAAACCTAAGAAATTTGACGATCAATACTCGGGTCCATTTTTAGTTCTAGACGTTTCCGACAATGGGAATGTAAAAATTCAACTAAATGGAAGTAAAAATAAAATAGTGCACATAAATCGCTTATGCAAATCGCATATTGAAACCGAATAAGCTTGTTGGTATTTAAATTTAAGAGCATGACGAATGTAAATAAAAAAAATAAGCCATGTATATAGCAAAACTCTAACAATGATATGTATTTTCACAAATGCAAAAATGCTAAGGAAATCAATAAAGAATCAGTCAATAGATTCTGGTAATTTAAAAAAAACGGAAAGATAAAACTAAGCATTTTTGCAACGGTTCTATAAGTAAATAAAAAAAAAAGAAAACTTTTATGAACTTATTTAATGTTGCAGATGAGTTGTAAAACACTATTTGCCATCATTTATCTCACAACTATTATACCAAGGAAAATCTATATTAACGCAATCATAGGGTACGACTGTTCGCAGCACGTCTCAAATTTAACAACATTTTCGTTTATTCACGTAGGAGAATGCGACATACCTGAACCGGTAGTAAATACAACAAAAATTTATGTACGACTATTGCAATTAAATGATTTTTCAAGCACTCATGTAAAGCTTTGTAAAGTAGAAATAAAAAGATCGGTAACATACTGCGGCGCGTTTTCGCATAGAAAAGACAAAAACAGAGGGGAGGTTCAGTTTATTGATGAAATTTCTAGGGAAGAATGTAATAGAATGCATGTATACCGCGCACACCGAGTACGAGACGAAGTAATAAGTAACTTAAAACTGAACGGATCGATTGTCCACCCAATGACGTTTGTTGGGAAGGTAGATCAAGCAGGAGATTGTAGTAACGCAGGAATGTACGCGGATCCATATGGTATTTTTGACGATGCTATAGTCACGGGCTATGTTACCATTACTTTAAGGGATTACTATGCACCGGTAAACTTAAATGCTAACGAGGTTATTTTACGAACCGGTACGCGCTGTAAGTTTAATCAAGATGATTGTATTGACGTAGAAGCAGGGTACGCCTTTTGGGATAGGTTACCAGTACAGGCATGCGAACGCAGTAAATACTCAGAATTATACGCGGGTTATGTTAATAAAGTTGTAGAACAGGCAATGAGTAACATCCGGTATATGTAATGGAATCGAGCGAGATAACCTTTGCTTTCACGACTTTAGGACAAATTCCGGTGTGTTCTTATGAATTAATTAGAACAGAGCACCCAAAATTATTTTTTCTAGAAGGACCAATAACAGAAACCTTCCAAGCCGTAAGAAACCCGTCAATAGAAAATCTCGACATTTTTGCATACGTAAACTCTAAATTCGTTTACGTAGAAAAACATATTAAAGGACAATTAAAAACATTATATCGCAATTTAATTTTGCAAAAATGCGAATTGGAAAGAAGAGTTATATCAAATGCATTAAGCATTGCAGCAACAGCACCTGACGTTTTTGCATATCAAATCACGAAAAAAAGTGGTTACATGGGCTTGGTAGCCGGAGAAGTTGTGCACTTAATGAAGTGCGTACAAATTGACGTTCAACGAAGAGAAACTACAAAATGTTACCAAGAGTTACCGGTAACCAAAGACGGCAAAGATTATTTCTTGACGCCAAGGACACATATTTTAAAACAATATGGGACCGATGCTGCCTGCAGTGTTCTGATTCCTCCTATGTTCTTACTAGGGGAAGATTGGCTTACTATTTTACCAAGAGGAACAACTAAGGGAGTTAAACCAGACATTTTAAAACCAACTACTAAAAATAACTGGAATTACACAGAGCCAACCGAACTTGCAAAAAGCGGAATTTACACCCAAGCGGAGATCCAAGCACTAAGACAACACCTTATGTTTCCCGTAGAAAGGCCAGCCATGTTGAACACAATTGCATTAGGAATGACCGGGAAAAAGGTAGATAAAAACGGTATGTCTATTACCCGATTATTCGATGAAGAAGCGTTGACAGAATTAGCCAATAACACTTGGATGAAAATTTGGGGGCAATTATGTACTTTCGGATCATTTAGCGCAGCTATTATAGGCATTTTTATGATAGGGCGTTTAATAAAATTTTTAGTTGATACCATTTTACATGGTTATGCTTTGTATAGTTTATATGGGTGGTCACTTCATATTACAGGAGCTATTTGGAATTCAGTCACTCAATTATTACTGCATGACGCAATGGATAAACCAACGCGTGACGCAAGGAAAAAGAGGGAAGAACAAGCTACGCCTTCGGAAGTAGCGGGCAGTGGAGCGGAACATTTTTCGGACTCGCACGTACCTTTCGCCCCGCCCGAACCTAGCACCTACACGGCACAACCTACTGTGGTAAGAGTCAATGAGTCAGGAGGGGGTAAAATAGTAAGTTGCGGAGCTCAAAATAATCTATATCCGCAAATATTTATAGAACCGGATATATCTTCTCTACCGCCACGCAGAAAACGCAAATTCGATAACGTGTAAATTTTGCTATTTCAACTGCAGGTTTGTTAAACAAAAAAAATAAAAGGTCTCATTTATAAAATAAAAAATTGTAAAATGGAAAAAAATATATATACATTAGCAGAAGTACAAAGATATAATGTTATGAGCGCTTTGATTAGTTTGAGAATTCAAATTTCATGGGTATCGCAAAAACGAAACGAAAGCACTTTCCAATTCGGCGCACGAATGGAAAGAATGTTACATAATTATAAAGCATTGTGAGAAATAGCACAAGAAGAATGTAGGGAAATAACCGATTCATGCCTACAATGCAAAAATCTAGCAATCAGGGCATTTTTAAAGGGGCTTCGACCGGAAGTCAAAAGATACATTTGTAAACCGGAAATCTACACAAATCTGGACCATGCAATTCGTCATGCGCGCAACATTCAATATCATTTAGATGACTTGAGAATGTTTAGAAAACGATGTTCGATTATTCTACAGTAATTAATTTAAATACATAAAATAAATAATCCATTTTTTTTATCCATACAGAATTGAATGGACGATGGTGTAGATCGATGAGAAAATCGAAACCTTTCATGCTACAGGCCAATTCTGCCGCATCCAGTTCTTTTCTACGCAAGATTATAGTAACCTTTTGCGATAAATACTAATGAAATATTATTAGCAAATCTGTCTAAGTACTTTAGGGACAAAAGACTCAATTAATCTTAGGACTAAAAATTAATATTACGTTAAAAAAAAGGGAACGTAATATATATATAGTTCATTATTTATTTACTTGCTACTGTTTGTGGTTTGCCTATCGATATAAAGTTTTAATTAAGAATTAAAGATATATATATGTATATACATAATACCTGTATTTAGACAGTATAGGAATATTCTATAAGTTTAAATAGTATACTGTATTAATAAAAAAAATGTTAGTTTTAGTAAGAAATTGGGAGCGACTTTGCTATTTTTGCCATAATACATACCTGTGCCATTATTGTTATACGACAAAATTATCACACATAGAAAAAATTCGGTTTTCATTAAGTGCTACACGAACGATACGCGAATTAATTTGTACTTTTACTGATCTAAAATGTTTTTGTTGCAGACTCCCAATTCCTTTTAAAAGTTGTCTTATCGAGCAAGAAGTTAAATGCAATGGATATGTACTAACGCGCGTAAATGGCGGACTACACGAATGTATAACATCGCAATTACAACCTCGAGAACAACGTAAATGGAATTTCTTGACTCCAGCGCGAGTAAATAAACAAAATAGTATTCTATTCGAAGAGAGCACGAAAGTATTATGTAAACGAAGCACTAAAGGAATCGACCAAAATACAGAAACCAGTAGAGCAGAATCAACAAATCCAAAGATTCAAGAGATAAAAAAAGAAAATAAAGCTGAATGAAAGAAATTATGCGTATACCGATGATATTAAGCGCATATGGAAATAAATCTCAGAGAAACATAAAAATATGTGTAATTAACATAATACGATAAATTGGAACGCATAGGAACAATATGTTAAAAAAAAATTTTTTATACAAACGCACATAAATAAAGGAACAATATATTGGACATAATAAAGTTTTTTTATTATGTTACAGACAAAATGGAGAAGATTATGTGCGCATTTTTCATCGTGATTCACGTTGTGATTGCGACGACTCAAAATAAGGCAATTGTAACAGAGCGAAATAACCCCGGCATCATTTTTAATCGATTGTAAGAAATAGACTTTATTAAACAAGAATGATGTATAATAACTACAATTGACACGCAGAAAGTTTTCGGAATCCAAGAAAATTTTACAAAAATAATACAAGACATTGTACAATCCGACACGTATACAAGGCTAAAGGACGCGGTAACGATAAGCAGAATTTATTTATTACAAGAAAAAATGCGCGAGTTCTCTAGAATAACAGACGCTTATATCCCAAGGCTAAAGGACGCGTAACGATAAGCAGAATTTATTTATTACAAGAAAAAATGCGCGAGTTCTCTAGAATAACAGACGCTTATATCACTTCAGCGACTTCATATTCGTCAGGGGACGAAGTTTTAGATAAGGGGGGGGGACGAAAACGCATTTACAAAAAATTCATCACTAGATATAGTATCAATTATTACGCAAATGAGACATCACTTTCGAGAAGCAATGTTAGGAAGAGGTACAGCAAAGGCATAAATAGATAATGAAATTATGCAAACTTTAGAAAAAATGTCTGTAGAAATGAAGCAACTGGAAGCAATATTACAAATACTACAAGGAGAAAAAGGAGTAATAGATATTGACAAATCAAGAGTTGAGGAAACAATCAATCTAGCATTACAAAATTTGGATAGTTACTTGGATATAGCCAACACGATAACAAGTTTATTGTCAACAACAAAGTTTTCCGGCGCTACAAGAAATTTAAGAATTATTTTAAAAATGATAGAAAAAGTATCCGAAACCAAGAGTCCGGTAAAAATTAAACAAATAAATGCGGCGATAATTGCCGAGTTCGCTCTAAGGGAATTAACAATTTATAAAGATCACATAATTATGCAAATAATAATGCCAATGGTAGAAAAGGAAACGCACACTTTGTACAAAATGCTTCCAGTGCCAGTTTTCCAACAAGGGGATTTAATCCATAATGCAGCGTACATTCAACCCAGGGACGATTTTATAGCCTCTCTTCCCAATGGGGAAAAACACACCTTTTTAAGTACAACGCAGCTGTCGAGATGCATTAAATTACAAAGGAATTATTTATGCGTAAGGGAAAACCCTGTGCATCTCCAACGAGAGTGTGAAAGCAAATTATTACTGGAACAAGACTATGCAACTTTTAGTTCATGTAGAATTCATTTTATGGAAGGCAAGAACTTATACATCATTAAAACTGCTCATCCAAGACACTATGTTTACTCAGTCGCAAAGCCTACACTCGTAAATGTATTTTGTCCAGGATTCGAGGAGACATACACTTTTCAACAAGCAGGAACGATTTCCCTCTCAGCGGGCTGCCACTTTAAGGTTCACGATAACATCTACTACGCTTCAGAGCTGCTGGTGAGAGAAAAAGACACGTACTATTTACCACCATTGCAGTTGATCGGAGCAGGGAAAAACCTTCCGAGCGTTTTAAAACCGGATAAAACTATTAATGTTAAAATTGAAAATCAAATAACTGATGCTTACTTACATGGATTGGTTATTATACTAATGCTTTTTGTCGGATGCTTAATACTATGTCGATATATTTTCCAAAAATGTATTAGGAAATCAAGAAAAGACAAAGTAGAGTACGTCCCAATGCGACCAGTTTATCCAATACAATGGAATTTCTTACCTCGAGAACACGTATATGCAACTCCGAGAACACCACCCAAGACGTATGAACCAGAACCACCTCCGAACACGCCAGTTTTATCCGAGAAAACTGAACCAAGTAACAATGTTTAAGGCATTTAAAAATGACTTATAATTATATATAAAAATATATAATGTAAACAGTATGCTCGCTTGTCATTTAAATATAAATGTTTGTTTACAAATAAATTATAATAACTTTCGAACTTGCGCAATAAGTAAATATATGTATATGAATAGGATATATAGATTATAAAAAAAACCCTTGATTTTATCTATTTCTTTTTATCCAATCCAGGGCTTTCCCTGAATCATAATTAAGTCACGGGGGTGGAGAAAACATAAAATCCAACAGTACCAGCCTATAAATAGGGGGGTTTCACGCTTGACAATCTATTCTTACTTGTAGCAACAACACGGCCACACGTCAACCCTCACACACCAAGATGAGCAACGACAACTGGGATATGGAAATAGAACTCGATTCGTCAGTGGGATGGATGACGAAACGACGTGCTTTAAGAAGAATAACAGTCCTGTGGCAGTTTCTAAGAAAATACTTTTCTTTATGGGTATACCTAATGAGAGACGGTCAAGTACGTCGAACAACTCGTGCCCGGATAGGAATAGCCAGACACCACTATCCAGCATACACTGCTGATGAAAGAATAGCCAGCCAATGGTGGAATTCGCAACATGTACGAGAGAGGATCTGCAATGACTTGGATCCAAATACAGTACGGTACCACAGGCAGAAGTACCGTAGTTTTCTGGAAAAGGTAATGGACGGATTACTGGAGCCAGGAATGACAAACCATTGGGACAGCGATCTAAACCTAGAGGGATTATCCCTCTTGGCTTACGGCAGCACGGAAGAAGTCGAACGACCAGCTCGTTGCGTGGAATGCGGTTTAAGGGGTGAAGAACACGCGGCATTATTGCCCGCGATGTGAATTCATTGGCCGATTCGACATCCCCAGATACCAAGGATTGAATTGTTGGTGCATCTGGGATACGGAGACTTATCACTCCACGTCTGCGACTCATGCAAGGAGGAAGTATACGAGCTCCTCAGAAGACAAAGAAGGATACCTGGACAAGAGTATTAACAAATGCATGATTCTTTCCTTTCTTTTAGCTTTTCCTTCCTCATGTTAATTCTCATTTCTCTCCTTTTCCTCTTATAGATTTACTAGAATAAATGCACAAAATGAAAGAAAATAAAAAACTGCCACTTTAAGGTTCACGATAACATCTACTACGCTTCAGAGCTGCTGGTGAGAGAAAAAGACACGTACTATTTACCACCATTGCAGTTGATCGGAGCAGGGAAAAACCTTCCGAGCGTTTTAAAACCGGATAAAACTATTAATGTTAAAATTGAAAATCAAATAACTGATGCTTACTTACATGGATTGGTTATTATACTAATGCTTTTTGTCGGATGCTTAATACTATGTCGATATATTTTCCAAAAATGTATTAGGAAATCAAGAAAAGACAAAGTAGAGTACGTCCCAATGCGACCAGTTTATCCAATACAATGGAATTTCTTACCTCGAGAACACGTATATGCAACTCCGAGAACACCACCCAAGACGTATGAACCAGAACCACCTCCGAACACGCCAGTTTTATCCGAGAAAACTGAACCAAGTAACAATGTTTAAGGCATTTAAAAATGACTTATAATTATATATAAAAATATATAATGTAAACAGTATGCTCGCTTGTCATTTAAATATAAATGTTTGTTTACAAATAAATTATAATAACTTTCGAACTTGCGCAATAAGTAAATATATGTATATGAATAGGATATATAGATTATAAAAAAAACCCTTGATTTTATCTATTTCTTTTTATCCAATCCAGGGCTTTCCCTGAATCATAATTAAGTCACGGGGGTGGAGAAAACATAAAATCCAACAGTACCAGCCTATAAATAGGGGGGTTTCACGCTTGACAATCTATTCTTACTTGTAGCAACAACACGGCCACACGTCAACCCTCACACACCAAGATGAGCAACGACAACTGGGATATGGAAATAGAACTCGATTCGTCAGTGGGATGGATGACGAAACGACGTGCTTTAAGAAGAATAACAGTCCTGTGGCAGTTTCTAAGAAAATACTTTTCTTTATGGGTATACCTAATGAGAGACGGTCAAGTACGTCGAACAACTCGTGCCCGGATAGGAATAGCCAGACACCACTATCCAGCATACACTGCTGATGAAAGAATAGCCAGCCAATGGTGGAATTCGCAACATGTACGAGAGAGGATCTGCAATGACTTGGATCCAAATACAGTACGGTACCACAGGCAGAAGTACCGTAGTTTTCTGGAAAAGGTAATGGACGGATTACTGGAGCCAGGAATGACAAACCATTGGGACAGCGATCTAAACCTAGAGGGATTATCCCTCTTGGCTTACGGCAGCACGGAAGAAGTCGAACGACCAGCTCGTTGCGTGGAATGCGGTTTAAGGGTGAAGAACACGCGGCATTATTGCCCGCGATGTGAATTCATTGGCCGATTCGACATCCCCAGATACCAAGGATTGAATTGTTGGTGCATCTGGGAATACGGAGACTTATCACTCCACGTCTGCGACTCATGCAAGGAGGAAGTATACGAGCTCCTCAGAAGACAAAGAAGGATACCTGGACAAGAGTATTAACAAATGCATGATTCTTTCCTTTCTTTTAGCTTTTCCTTCCTCATGTTAATTCTCATTTCTCTCCTTTTTCCTCTTATAGATTTACTAGAATAAATGCACAAAATGAAAGAAAAATAAAAAAAATATATTCATATGCATATATGTATTTATAAACAAAATACAATAATATATATATATATGTATTAATTATGTAGCGATAATTGTAATATCTAGTTTTTAAGAAAAAAAAAATAATAATAATAATAATAATAATACAAACAAAAAAATAAACAAACAAATAAACAAAAAAAACAACAAGCAAAAAAAAACAAAACAAGACAACAAACGTGTGGACGTTTACGCCTGGCGTTAAACTTCTCTAAGGGGAGAGGTGTCGCGTCATGATAGACGCAACGTACACACATGCGCGTACACATACACACACACATATGCACACACACATACGCACACACGTGCGCACACATTTAATACTCAAAGTAGGATGTCCTCGTCAAGACAGGAACCGCCTTAAAAAATTCTAGCCAATAACTTAATTAGGACACGCATGACAAAGAATAAATTAATTAAGTAAATGTACAATATTTGATTGGTCAAGAGGAACCAAAACTCCACCCCAAACCCTTGATATAAATAGGGATGTCGCGCCGGGGTGTGGTCTCTTGCTCTTTAGTCCTTCCTCAAGTAAGGTAAAATCTTATATCCAAAACTTAACGCGAAATAAAGCAAGGAAATCGAAAGTCATTGTTCAGTATCTTTGAACCTTCAAACACCAGTCATTTTCCTATTCCCTTTAAAATCCCAATTAGTCTATACCGCATTTCTATTGTAAGGGAGCCTTTGCATCAAGGATCAACGAGAGCGAGAAAGACAGCCTAGCAGTTGCAGCCACCGGTCAACCGTAGATCTCCCGCCCGATAAGGTTGGTTGTTTTTCTTTCCTCGCCTTCACTCATTGTTGCACCTCGGGCTTACCCATGCACGTAAATTTCGGAAGGGTCTATGACCTGTGCTATACCGAGGAGAATTGCCACCCATCCTTGACGCTATACGCGTACTAAAACGGGGAACTTCTATTTTTAATTTAAATTCAGTCCATTTAATTTTTCTACGTTACGTCTACCCTAGGACGTAACAATACATAGTTAAATCTTCCCGTATCTCGGCTTCCAATCCAATTATAAAATAATCTCCGTTATCGACTACGGGCATTGCTTCAGATACTTTATTTTGTACATTATAATGATAATTTTTATTTTTTTCAAAATCAATAATTATGTTGTGCAATAAACACGTTGTTTTTATTATATCATTGACTGTATCTATCGGTTTGTCGATCGTGGTATAAAAAATTTTCCATTTTTGACACGTTAGTGCAAATGCCTTTTCTACTACGGATCGGGCTCGAGATAATCTATAGTTAAAAATTTTCTTCTCTTGCGGTAAATTTTTACCAGGATATGGCTTCAATAAGTTTTCCATCAATGGATAAGCTCCGTCTCCAATAAAATAGTAGGGTAGTATGCAATTAGAATTTGGAAGATTACTTTCTTTTTGAATTTTAATTTTGTTTAGAGTAAGGTCTTTATATAAGCTTAATGCTTTAAAGGTACCGCCATCACTTGATCGTCCAAAAGCTCCAACATCTATTATAATATATTTATAATTTGAATCGACAACTGCCTGTAAAACTACCGAAAAAAATTTTTTATAATTGTAGTATAGTAAGCCCGAGTGAGGTGGCTTTTTAATTCGGACATGCCTGCCATCTATCGCACCAAGGCAATGAGGAAACTGCCATTTATGATAAAAATCTTCAGAAATTTTAAAAAAATTATCTAAAGTTGGTACGGGCATGTATAATGGTTGTAAAATTTTCCATATTATGTTCATTGTTTCTTTTATTATTGTACTAACTGTAGCAATTCCCATCCGAAATGAAAACGATAAGTTTGTATAGGAATTTCCAGTTGCAAGAAACCTTAAAAAATTAAACGGTACTTGTTATTATTGATACATAGTTTTTGTATTAACACGTAATTTTTTTAAGACTTTTAAGTCAAATACAATTTTCATTAAAAAAGGCTGTTGTTCTATGCACGGCAGACCCATTTTATATATACTTGTCGTAAAAATACTAAAAATATGCTTAAAATATTTTTTATTGTCCATAAGCATCAACGCCCGCTACGCGATCTCCGCCGCGGACACTGGTGGTTCGGATTCGATTTGTTCCTATAGGTTAAGAAGTAAGAAAAATATTTAAAAAGCGAAGCAGTTGCATATAAATGATAATAATTTATAATTTTTTAAATAAAGTCTTAAACTATATCGTTTATACGCAAATGCTTTGCTCCTTAAATATCTTTTTACTTCTTAAACTATAGGAACGAAGCGAATTCGAAACAACAGTGTGCGCGGCGGAGATCGCATGGCGGGCGTTGATGCTTATGGATAATCTTACATAAATTTAAATAAACCAGGCGAGAAAAAACAGTGTTCAAAAGTTGGATTCAAAAATAAATTAAAGTTAAATTAATAATCTGAAAATAGTGTACCAGGGGAGATAGAAAGAAAAACTTAAAAATGAAAATTAAAATATTACTTTTTAAGATGAATACAAATCCAGGAGGGAGAAAGAATGAAAAGCAGACATTAAGTAAAAGTTGGATTCAAGAATAATTTTTTACCTCAGCGTAAGAATTAGTCTCTCTTCGGATAAAATTGGTTGAGTGTGGAAATTGCTCCAGTTTTTTATCAAAGACTCTTGAATTTGAGATAGAATGTAATTAAAAGTATTTAATTCCATTTTGGCGTACTGTATAAATTTATTTTCATACTTTTTTAGCAATGGAAATAGGTGCACATATTCACTAAAATATTTTCGACCTTTATTTACTTCGTTGGATTGATGCGTTTACTTAATATTGTCTGCATTGAAATATTGTTGTCACTTAAAAAAATTAGAATCCATTTGTTTTTATCCATTTTTTACCAAATATATTATTGTCTTTTTTTTAAGTAAATATATAAAGATGTTCAAACTCAAGACTTTTTCCCGCACGATGTCTATATCTGCTATTACATGAATAAAAAATCAAAATAAACATTTGTGACGCGCTGACGATTCAACATACGGTTTCTATTGGCAACGATAGTAGATATCGTACAAACATCGTTTCCATAGAATAATAAAAGAAATTCTATTAGTTTGAAGACATGGATGAGGAACAATTGATACTTCAAGTGCAAACTCGAGAGATTCTCTGGAATCCGCAACATCCTCTATCCAAGAACGCTTGGAAGAAAGGAAAGGAATGGAATTCAGTGGCGGCTCATTTTAATCTATCAAGTAACTTTATTTTTCTTTTGCGTTTATTGCTGTCATTAATAGTTGGTCTCGCCGATATTTGATTTCAAAATATAACCTTACAGAAAATGCTGTAAAAAACAAGTGGCAATCTCTTTTGAAAAAATATAAAGCATAAGTTTTAAAAGAAAGTTCCTGCTATTCTGGAGACGGTGCCGACAGCTGCTATCAATCTCAATGGCCTTTTTTTAATTCTATGAAATTCCTGAAAGACCACATAATACCAAAGTTATTAACAGGAAATCTTATTACCTCAGAGCTAGACGAAGAAACCTTTATTGACACAGATATATTAAAGTGCAATATTAATCAGGAAACAATGCCAAGGTTTCCAAAAATGAGTGACAAGCTTTTGGAGATGGAGGGCAAAAAGATGTCTTTAATCGAGAAAGTGTTAAACAAGGAAAAATCATTATATGAACCCCCATCAAGTGATAACGATGATGATGATGAGATGTATTTTAAAACTCTTCTGAGAGAAGTAAAAAAAATCAGCCCAAATAAGAAATTAGCTTTCAGGAACGACATAAATAAAATAGTGTTTGATTATGCATATCCCCAAGGAAAATGGAGTAGTATTTGCGGACAAAATCAACAAACAGCAGGTTCACTCAACATAAAAAGAAAAAGAGATGATGATGGTGATAATTTTTTAATTTATGATTTGTAAAAAATATAATTTTATTAGAATTGTCAAAAAAAATTACAATCTTTTCTTTAATTAAAATACTTATTTTATTATTAATATACATTTTAAGATTGTGTCGTTGTGGACTGGAAGATGGGTCCTAAAAGATTAATTGCCTACAGTCCAAGTAAAGCAGGAACCTATTGAGGAAAAATTTAATAGAAACAGTTTGGAGACTCAACTCTATAGTTATCAACAACAACATCCACATTATTTCCTTGGATCAGGACAGTCAAGTAGAAGTAAACTAATTTTTTAATAATACAATAATTTGAAATAATTTAAAATAATTTGATATTGTCTTAATACATAAAAAAAATTTTATAGATCTACCTCAGTCATATCATCATCAAAATGAATACCATCAAATGCATACCATACCCTCTTCAACAAATACAGTATTTCATCAATCATGTTGCTCAAGAACCCCAAGGCCATCAACATCAAACTTTCAAGAACATCCAGGACCTTCAACAACACTTTATCAAAGGCAATCAAAATCAAGTTCTGAAAGATATTTAGGACCATCTACTTCCAGTTCTAATGCATATCGAGAATCATCAAAACCCACATTCCAAGAGTCTCTTGTATCAGAAATTCAAGAACCTGCAAGATCTTTAAGGGTAAAAGAAACAAGTACTGTATTCGAAGGATCATCAACATCCGGTTCTGAAGGATATCAAGGAGAATTAAGAACCATATACCAAGAGCCTCCTGTATCAGACACTCAAGAGTCTGCAGGATCTTTAAGTTCAAAAGAATCTTCAAACTCCACTGGATCAGTATCATCAGGTTTAATATTGTTGGATACAAATTAAACAGGAAAATAATAACACAATTTAATAATACTGATTAAAATTTGTATAATTTTATCTCTTATCATATTCTCTAATGAATAATGTTTATTGTTAATGTTTGATTAATTCTGTTCCTTGTGTATGGATTAAATGTTATATTATCAATTTATTTACACTTCCCATTATAATTATTATATAAAGTGTTTATTAAAATAAATCTATAATTAAAATATCTTCTTGACCAAATAGTTACTCAAAACTTACAAGCATACCGGTAAGATTAACTCTATGTCCTGTATCTTCTAAGTTAATTTAATAATGAAAGATTACTAAAATATTTAACAAAAGCCATTTATTTATATAAATATTTTTTTATTAATATAACACGGTCGACAAACTGTTAGATACAGTAAATGATATAATAAAAACAACGTGTTAATTGCACAACATAATTATTCGTTTTGAAAAAAATAAAAATTATCATTATAATGTACAAAATACTGAGGCAATAGTCGATAACGAAGATCATTTTATAATTGGAAGATTTAACTAACAAGGAGAGGTCACACCCTGTGGAAAACAGATCCTTACCAAACTCTAGGATATAATTTCTACTATAAAATCATGCAGAAAGCCGGAGTTTTAGTGTCCAATGGCCATTTTTACGATAGTTATAAGCAAATAATGAAAAATCACGAAAAATTAGACGAAATTTTATCGAAAATTTAAAGTTACAATTTAATGATTTTTTTAGCCCAAAATTTCGTCTAATTCTTATTTCTCCCATAACTTTTGACCATATTAAAATATTTGAGCTTCCTTTTTTTTAAAACGTATCTACTCGATCTCAGCTTTCTTTTAAAATTTAGTTTATACGTACATCTTTAATTGTTTCTGAGTTATAAGCATTCAAACTCAACGGCTTTTTCGGCGAGATTTTTCATTATTTGCTTATAACTATCGTAAAAATGGCCATTGGACACTAAAACTCCGGCTTTCTGCATGATTTTATTGTAGAAATTATATCCTAGAGTTTGGTCAGGATCTGTTTTCCACAGGGTGTGACCTCTCCTTGTAAGTATTTTAATGACAATCCCATCCATAGTTCTTAAATATATAAATTAACAATTATTATTAAATTGTCAACTAAAATATCTTATCTCTATCATCTTATCTAACGATTAATGTTTAAAGATAATGTTCGATCATTTATATTAGAAATTGTACATATTTTTGCTTCTATATACATTATTATTATATAAATTTATTGTACATGTAGACATTAAATTGCAATATTTTTTCTTTATATAGGTACATACTATTTAAATAAATTTATTTCAGCAACATATTTTCAAATGAAAATTTTGCTTGCAATAATTTTTATATCACAGGTCTTACTACGATAATATTAAAAATAATGTTAATTTATAATCTATTGCGAATAATTTGCATGGTTCAATTTGTATTATATACATACAATATCAAACGTAATCGTAATAAAAAAAGATAGTTACTTTCTCGTATGTGCACTATATTCTATCCCTGGGAAATAACTAAACCTATAATTGTTATACATAATATTATATTTTAATTACGCACAGCTCTGTATTAATGAAAGACAATATATTAATAGCATAATAGCACAATATATTAATTAAGGGGGTTCCAAACATTTCTACCTTACCAACCTAATGAATCACAGAAAACGATGAAGGGAAATGAACTCCAATTTTTCCATATATAATTATCCTTTATTTAATAATAAATCATTTTGTGTGATTTCTTGGGTTGGTGAAGTAGGGAGGATAAAAATTGACTTTGGGATCCCCTTTAAAGAGATCATCGTCTGAATCTTCACTGTCATTTCCATCTTCTAATTTTGGCATTGAAAAATGTAGTATTGCTGCAACACCAGTTAGTTGATCTAGATCTAAATCACAATAAATAATTATTAGTAATACATTATATTTTAATTTTTAAAAGAGTAATGACTTAATACATACCTTTAACAGATATATCCATGCTTGAGAAGATTTTAATATCTCAAAAAGAATTTTTAATTGATTAAAGTAGACTAACATATTGTTTTCTTAACGCGACATCTTGACATCTATATAATATTTTATTAAATTATTAATTTTGATACTATTCCTACAACATTAAATAGAGATTAAAAAATTATCTTACCTGAATAATTTGTATGAAATTAATAGTGTTCCAACAGCTTGTGCTTCACATGTAGCTTGCCCATGTCTTTTTAAAGCTCTTGATGGATCCATTTGAAGTGTATATAAAATGTTTCTAAGGCTTTAAAATCTCCTACTGCTGTTTTGTCAGTTATTCGACTAATAACGGAAAGATCAGTTAACACTTCAGTAAAGATAATACATTTTAGTAAATAATAAGAATAATTTTGAAATCAGTTGTAAACAAAAAGTTATTAACTTTTCAATGAATGCTTAAAGCCAGAACTTGCATGAACAAGAATAAATTTACTTTTATTTTCTAGAATCAATTTATTTTCAGATTTTATAACTTGTTGTATCATGTAACTCATATACTGATCTTTAACAAATTCAGGACTTGCAAGAATAACACACTTTACAATATCAAAATTAATATGTCGTAAAATGCCTTGCAATGTACTTTTAAAAAATCTATTTAATACCTGCATAAAATAAAAATTTATCAATATTATTAAATAACTTCATTAATCCTTTTATACCTTATCAAGTTGAGATACATTTCATTTCCTGTTACGTAGAATTACTTTGTCTATTTTAGCACAAACTTGTCATATTTGAAGTTATTAAACATATATGTGAGTTATATTTTCTTGCATTACAGCTGCAGCAATATCAGCATGCTAAAATAATATAAAATTAATAATACTGATAAAAAATAAATAAGCTATTGACTTAAATAAATAAAATACACTATAGTTGATATATTTAAGTAAGTTACCCTTTTTGGACAACTAGTTTCATTTTAAAAACACTTCTTGAATAACTTAAAAACATTGAAGTAGAACATTGTTACAATCCATTGTTTTTCATAACAAGATCCGAGTTTTGTTAAACTATATATATTCCATAAATTATGTAAAATGATTTATCACTTATATTAAAATGTTATAAATAAGTAGAACACATGTATCACATTTTAAAGTCTTTCACTAATTGATGCATATCAAAAAGTTCTCACGTGGTAAAGTACACACTGCATTTAATTATTATTGAATCCATACGACACAATGAACTTCTTAAAGGTATGAAGCATTTTATTTTGGAAAACCATAAATCTCCTAATCGTAATCTCTCAATTTAACACACGTACGACGTACCTATACCTTCATATATACCGATGGTATATGTCCAACAGATTATTAATAAGATGAGCTAACCTCGAGGAGTATCAATTTCCTTTAGAGGCCATGGGTAACCTGCGGTTTCATAAGAAGCCATGACAACTTCGAGGAGTCTTAGAAGCTTTGGATAACCTGTAGTTTTCCTAAGAAGCCATGATTTTCCTTAGGAGCCTCAGATAACATGTGGTTTTCCTAAGGAGCCATGATTTTCCTTAGGAGCCTTAGATACCCTGTGGTTTTCCTAAGGAGCCATGGCAACCTTGAGGAGCTGTAGTTTTCCTTACGAGTCTTAGGTAACCTTAGGTTAACTGAGTAACCATGGCAATTGTGACTTAAAAAAAAGTCCCTAGGGGTAGGGTAGAGGCTATTTGAACTTAGCTCTTTGTGCTTTGTCGTGTGAGAAAAAATAAGACGTCCGAAATATATAAACTATATAATCCTATCCTCGGATGGAAATATTTGAAACGGAACGAACCGATCCTTCCATCCTAAGTTTTATAATTTATGGTATCGGACAACGTCTTTTTCTCTCACACGTCAAAGCACACGGAGCAAGGCTTAAAAGCAAAAAATGTATATTCAGCATTATAATATAGAGTCTGTCTGCATGGGGTACAGCGTACCTGCGACGAGTACCGTAAACCGTTGGTTCGGCCAATAGATTCAAAGCTTTCCGTAATAGGTCATGGGTTAGTTTTCCCTGTAAGAATAATGGAATTGAACGAACCACCGGTACGAGGTACTCGTCGCCGCCCGGTACTCTATGTAGACAGAGTCTTAGATTTGTTCTTCACCTTTGGAACCTATAGTTCGACTCGGGTCAGACTGGGTTCGCTCTTATCAACCCAGGTTTATATGTAGATTGTATATCTTCAATTTTAAATAAAATCAGAAATAAAATCCGTGGTATAAAATTAACCATAAAATTTTGGCAAAAAATTAAAAAAAACATTGATACACAATTTAAGGAACTTAACCTATATAATTTAATGATCTAAAATAAATATTCTTTTACTAATAATTTATTCATAAGTTATTGATGTTTTTAACTGATTTTGATCTAAAATTTCAAAAAAAAGTATTTTTGAACAGCTTGAAAATTTAAGTTGGTTACATTAATGTACTCAGTCTCAGAGAAAAGTTATATAGCCACTTCAATATTTAAAAATAATTAATTATTTATTTAATAAATTACATTAGAGGTATTCAAAGCCTCTGCGCTCACTCGAACGTTAGTTTAAAGTTCCCTGTCAAAAATATACAGCTGTAAAAATAACTGGAAATACAGGTGTAAATCCATGTCATAATACAGCTGTATTGGATTTGCCTGGATTTATTAACTGGATTTACAGGTGTAAATCCATGTTATATTAAATGGATTTTTTAATTTTACAAATGTTTTTTATTTAGATTAACATACAACCTTTGATGGATTTTAAACGCAATTTACAGCGATATTATTATTAAGAAAGTGCCCCATTCGACAAATTATCCATGTAATACAACTGTATTGGAGTGAGATTGCGTGGATTCATTAACTGGATTTACAGGTGTAAATCCATGTAATATTAAATGGATTTACAGGTACACATCCACGTATTATTAAATGGATTTTTTAATTTTACGAATGTTTTTTCATTTAGATTAATTAATCTCATCGAAGGTTGTATGTTAATCTAAATAAAAAACATTTGTAAAATTAAAAAATCCATTTAATATTACATGGATTTACACCTGTAAATCCAGTTAATAAATCCAGGCAAATCCAATACAGCTGTATTATGACATGGATTTACACCTGTATTTCCAGTTATTTTTACAGCTGTATATTTTTGACAGGGTTAAAACACATCTATTTGTTAGCTAGGTAAAGGCAACGGATAAAATATGAACTAACACATAGATATGATGCGAGCAACCATTTGCAGTATGTGGTCAAAAGATTTAGATATAAAAGTATATGGAAAAAAAATTTAAGTCAATTAATAAGTGGAAAAATGTATTAAGACAGTTTAAAAGATTTTGATGACTAAAATTATATTTATGTTATAAAACTTGGCCTCCTTGAACCCTCAGTATATCATTTTAACTAATTTTATAGTTCAATTAAAGTTTACATGACTTAAACATATATTTTACCTGTAAATTACTGTTTTGGGGCCTTTCACATTAGAAAAAAATACAGCTTCTGCATGATTTATTTGAATCGCAAATTTGAATCGTGTATCAATTATACAATTCATTTGAGTTTGAATTTCTAAAGTTGATTCAATTTGTCCGATTCATTTGAATCGAAAAAATGAATCGCAATTCAGAATTCCAAATTAATTTGAATTGCGATTCAGTATTCTGGAATCATCTGCATCACAAAAATGAATCGCGATTCAAAGTGTGAATCAAAAAATCTGAATCTTGATTCAACCGGTAAAATGAAAAGATTGATCTGAATAGTCATTTTATACTTTTACCTATAATGAGGAGTGAACAAAGTAATTTTTCTTCAGATAAAAATATTTAATTCTTATTCTTTTAAATGGATAGAAACATATTACTAAATAACAACGTTTAGGTGAAATTATTTAAAAATTTTTTTTAAATTTATTGTTTTACAGAATTGTAAGTAATAATATTAAATAATCGCTTATTAAATTACAGTTTCCCTGATAAAATTGAAAATATAAAAAATGTTCACACCGGTAGAAAATGGGTATAAAAAATACCTTGTTCCGAGCATTAATGAAACGTTTTCTTTCACTGTGGAAGCCTATTTAATGGAATAAACATAACCTCAAAAATTTCAACTTGAGAATTTACCACTTCTGTTACTCTAATTTCCGAATTTCCTATAAAAACAGATCTTTCACTTGATAGTTAATGTTAATCATTTACCAATTTTACGTTTAAAACACTCTTTTTAAAGATATTTAGAATTTTCTCATTTTTTCATCAAATTTGTCAAAGACACTTTACATGTCCATTTTATGCCGTGTTTTCTTGGTTTTGACTTGGGAAATGAAAAGCATTTTTATTCGGCGAAGAATAGCTTGTAAATTGATAAGTTATTTAGGAGAGCTGTTTTCAATCCATTAAATGGCCGAAAACAATGAGAAAAAACGTTTCATTACAAAGAGAAAACTGTTTGCTTTTTTTGCCTATTTCTTCCAAAAATCTCTATTTCTTAGGTAAAAAATGGAATCCGATTCTATCAGGGCGGGAATCGAAAGCGATTTAAAATTATTAAAAATTTTTGTTTAATCGTAGGAAAATTTTCCGATTCATCGATTGAATCGAAGTAAAATTTATCGATTCAGTGCCTGAATCAAGACTAAAACTTCTCGGTTAACTACTTGAATCACAACTAAATGTTGTCGATTCACCGAATGAATCAGGGTTCAAAATTTCGATTAACATTAATCACGTATTTGAATCAAGATTTAAAATTGCGATAGACATGAATCGCAGATTTGAGTCGCGATTCAATGAGCTAATCGAAGTAAGGAAAGGATTCCATTGAATCGATTGATTTGAATCGAAAATGAATCGTGAACCCGTGATTCGCCATATGAACACCTCTGGTTATACGGACATATACCGAGACTATTTGATAAAAATAAAAAAACTTATGATTAAAATGAAACATATTAGATAAAAACGAATTTTGCCATAGATTACATTGGCGATCCGGCGACTAGCGGCTGTGCATGTCAATATGTCATGCGTTCTAACCTACGTTAAAGCGCGCGAGGCGCAGCGAATATCGTACGCCGTGTACGGAATCACATATTACTATACTTAGTAAGAATTGTCCATAAGCACCGACGCCCGCTACGCGATCTTCGCCGCGAACACTGGTGGTTCGGATTCGCTTCGTTCCTATAGTTGAAAAAGTAAGAAAAATATTTAAAAAGTGTAGCAGTTGCATATAAATGATAATAATTTATAATTTTTTAAATAAAGTCTTAAACTATATCGTTTATATGCAACTGCTTTGCTCCTTAAATATCTTTTTACTTCTTAAACTATAGGAACGAAGCGAATTCGAAACACCAGTGTCCGCGGCGAAGATCGCGTAGCGGACGTTGGTGCTTATGAACAATCTCCCTTATAAATTGTAGTTTTTTAATATTATATTACATTAACTATTTTATTTCCGTTTTGTTTTATGTAGTTGTACAGGTCGTAAATGTATACTTCTTTTCTTTATATTTAATCAAAATTAATTTTTACCATCATTTTTGACCAATTTTTGGCCAAGAAATTTTGTACGTAAGCTGAAAAATTGGTCAAAAATACAATTAAAAATTGACAAAATTTAACTAATTTTGCCATTATTTGGCCAAAATACGGTGAATTTTTATACCAGGGAAAGTAAACTAGATTAGATAAAATTAATTATCATGTTCTTGTATTTATCAGTCGTTCCTAAAACTATTTTGTTTGTATGTAATATCAGCTCGGTTCGTCGTGGTTACACGGGCAAAAACGTCTTTGCGCGCAAAAGATTCGCGCGTGCACCTGTTTAGATAGGTGAAGGGAAGATTCGCCTGCGCTGAGAAGAGATATAGCCGCCTTAACACGCGGCAGGTGCGACCCCCCTGCGCCCAGTGTTCAGCTTCGCTGTGCTGTATTTTACCGTGTATTTTCGCGTGTGTATTTTGACTGCAGGCCGATCCAACGAGAGCAAGCGAACGAGCGAGAGAGAGAGAGAGAGCGATTAGCCAGCTGATTGTTATACGATTACAGCATCGAACTCGAGGAAGTAAGTGGTACAACTTCACGCGACAGCGTTTTATTGAATAAACAATTAATAGTTTATTTATTGGGCCACACCAGTCCCGTTGACTGAGTATATTATTTTAGTTCGCGATATTTTCCCACTCTCTCTCTCTCTCTCTACAAGTCGGCCGTTTACCGACTTGCAATAATAGCGTAGACCTCGGCGACGACTAGAGATTTTGTTTGTTATTTATTCTTTATATTTATTTCAATCAATTCCATTTATCATTACATTTCAATTCATTATTCGAGTAATTGAATTTATTACATTTACCCACGTACGATTCCTTCCGTAATCCTAAAAGCTCGTATATTTCTGGTTAACAAGTGCTCGACGCGATATCCCTGTTTCGCGATCAATTTCAGATTTGATTTTTACCTGGTTGTTATCTGAAACAGTAACTCGGTTTCAGACTAACACTTAACAGATTTGGTAGATCAGACAGGTAACCGCCGCCGCAACGCGGAAAAAATACGGTTATTTAAATACGGTAAGTTTAACCGTACCGCTGAGCATCCTTCTTCGTTTCTAAGCGCATTGCTTCGCCTCCGTCGCCATCAACGTCACAGGTTGCCAAGCAATCTCGCGACGCCGCGCCTTTACCGCCCAACCACGCGTCGCGCGATATCACTACCGATACTGACGCGATGGCGGGCGCTCCACCACCGTGAATGAAGTTTTGCGCGCAACTTACAGTCGATCATTCAAAATAGCCATAGCGACATCAAATCGGTGGCCGAGAAAGTGGATCGAGTAGAGGGGAAGCTCGACGATATGAAGGCGAATATTATAGCTCTCCATGCTCGCGTAGATCAATTTGAATCGGCCACGGATGCGCGCTTCGTTAATCTCAATGAGCGCTTTTCCGAGCTGAGGTCCCGTGTCACTGCCTTGGAGGAGCTCGGGCCTTCCGGGAGCGATTTGGCTGCACCCTTAACTGCTACTTCCGTTGACACTTTGAGGGACACGTGCGAGGTATTAATCGCGGGACTGCCTTTGTTGTCGTCAATGTCAGACATCGTTATTACCGACAAAATATTTAATACCATCAAGGTGCCATCGATGTCGAAACAACTGATTGAAACTCGACCTTGGTTGCCGCGATCAAAACCTACTGCCGAGGGCGAAATACCGGCTCAACCACGCAATCGAGGTATTGTCTTCCGTTTGTCATCGGCTACAGCTAGAAACGCGGTTATCGATAGGGCATATCTGTTGAAGGGGCAGTCAGATTTAAAAATTTTTGGGGAGGGAGGTGATAACTTGCTATTCATTCGGCCGCTTTGGCTCAAACCTGTTTTTGATCTTTGGCAGGTAGCGACTCACAACTGCAAAGAACTGGGCTATGCGAGGCCTATTGTAATCAATTTAAATCTTTTGGTGCGAAGGTGAGGGATGGTCCTCTCAAACGTGTGACTTCTGAGGCTGATATCAACAATCTTTTTCCTCTCTCAACTCATACCAAATGAGACAGGACTGGTCGGGTCTAAAAAATTAAATCATCCAATACATTTTCCATTTTTCATACCAATATTAATCGTTTAATGTCTCATTTTTCATCAATCAAAGCATTAGTTTTTCCAGAATCCTACGATGTCATTGCTGTCACGGAAATCTTTCTTACCGAAAACGCCTCTACTGAAATCCTTAATTTACCTGGTTATGCTCTTTATTGGTTGGATTGTGTAGGTAAGGAGGGTGGTGGTGTGGCGGCCTATGTTCGCGACGATTTTGCTGTTAACATCATAGCTCACTTCGACCCTGTCTTCTCAAACGCCCCCGAATTCTTTGTTCTACATTTAGTGCATAAGATGGTGGCGCTGGCGTTGGCAGTGGTCTATCGCAGACCTTCTGCTGCTTATCCAACATAATTATTTGATACACTTGCTGACAAACTCCCTAACTATAATCATGTCATCATCACAGGCGATCTCAACATCGACATGAAATCATACAGTGCTGCAGAAAATATGTTGAGAGGGAGTCTGGTTGCTCTGGGCCTCTTCCTCATTGAATCTGAGCCGACACACCATACAGTGACATCGGCGGGATCATCTCATACTTGGTTAGGTGTTTTCTTAGTTCGCGAACCAGTATCTGATTTCGTGTATACTAACAAGAGAAGTACATGACCTCCGGGAAACGGATCTTGTCCTAACTCTGGTATATCTTTTGTAATGTAGAAATATGAAGAAAGCCAAGTTATTGCTTGCCAATGGCCACATTGACGAATGTTATTCGACATCTGATAATAATTTCAATGAAAGTTACTTCCAATTTAATCGCTCATAACTCCGAAACAAATGAAGATAAACAATCGTACCAAAAACCAGAAGAAAGTTGAGTTTAAGTAGATATATTTTAAAAAAAAAGATAAAATCGCTCCATTTGGAGCAAAGTTATGAAGAAAATAAGAAATTCAAGAATTTTGGGCTATAAGAAACAATAAACTTTTCATATTAAATTTTGGTTAAAATATCTTCAATTTCTTATTTTTATCATAACTTTGCTCCAAATGGAGCGATTTTATCTTTTTTTTTAAAATATATCTACTTAAACTCAACTTTCTTCTGGTTTTTGGTACGATTGTTTATCTTCATTTGTTTCGGAGTTATAAGCGATTAAATTGGAAGTAAGTTTCATTGAAATTATTATTAGATGTCGAATAACTTTCGTCAATGTGGTCATTGGCAAGCAATAACTTGGCTTCCTTCATATTTCTACATTACAAAAGATATACTGAAATTAGGTTAAGATCCGTTTCCCGGAGGTCATGTACTCCCCTTGTAAGTCTATTGCACACTTCGCGACGGGGCATCTTTAACTCCCTAAGGATTAATAATTCACAGGCTGGTGTTAAAAAATTCTGGAAAAGAGACTTGGAGAAGATCAACCTTTATCATCTCGCTACCACTTTTACTTCATATATAGATAAATCAACGCATATTTCATTATTTGCATCTCCACCCGTCACTGATTCACATTTGATCATTTCGACACGCTTTCATCCTCTTTATCTTTTTTGAGTAGTTCAATTATATCATTGCTCCAGCTAATCGTGTCACAATCAAAATTAAGCACAAGCCATGGATTACGCAGGAGATAAGAGCTAACATTAAGGCCAAAAATGCGGCTTTTAGACTGTTTCGTAGTTCGGGCTCTTCCACAGATTTAACGCCTATAAATTACTGAGGAATTGGGTTAAAAATACCATCAATTCCAGCAAATTTTTACTATTTGCAAACGAAGCTTAATAACGAGAAGGAACCTGGTAAGTCTTGGAAATTCCTCAGAAACATGGGTCTTGGCTCAAAGTTGAATCCATCGCCATTAAAACATTTCTCACTCATCAAACTTAATGTTTATTACGCATCCATATCTAACCACACCCCATCACTCACCATCCATTCATTTGCATCTATCCTGCCTAATTTATGTCATTTTCTCGCATCTACTTCATTCGCTTTCCTACCTGTGTCAGCTAAAAAAATACAGCGGACCATAGTTAGAGCTTCCATCTCAAATCACTTTACCTTTAACGGAACTTTTTAATGGTAAGCTTTCCGCTGGATACGAGACCGATTGCTAAACTTTGCGAGATTTCAAAGGTGTTTGAGAGATTGGTGCATAATCAGCTGGTTGACTACCTTGAATTTAATAATTTATTATCAGCCGGGTAAGCGGGATTTAGAAAGGGCCACAGTACTCAATCAGCTCTTCTGGGGGTACTAGATGATGTAAGAAGAGTTATTGACTCTAGAATGATCACGATCTTAGTCTTGTTCGATTTCTCCAAGGCCTTTGACACAGTTCCCCACGATCAACTCCGGAATCCGGAAGTTGAGCGACATCGGCTGCTCAGACATTGTACTCAATTGGTTTTACAGATATCTTGTGGGCCGCACACAGGCCGTTGTGGACGAAGTTGGCATGCTTTCTGACTGGCTCGAGGTGAATGCAGGTGTGCCTCAGGGCAGTGTTTTAGGTCCGGTCTTATTTTCCATCTTTATTTATGACTTACCTAAGGTTCTTAAATATAGTAATTATATTCTATTTGCCGACGACGCCCAGGTCTATCACTCGTTTTTCCCAGCCGACGTTGATATTGGTGTTCAACGCGTATCTCAGGATGCGAACGCGATAGCAAATTGCGCATTGGAAAGCGGCCTTTCATTGAATGTAAAAAAGATGAAGGTTATGGTCCTGGGTAGTCAGGCATTTATATCTCGTATTAACCTTGCTCCGAGAGTTAAATTATGTGATGATTCTGGTCAAAGCAAGTCATGATAATCTCTATGCGTGTTCACGGGGGTTTGAACTCGCTACGTTATTATAATAAGGCATTATCGGTAAAGCTCCGCAATAATCTAGTGGAAACACTTATTTTTCCCCACTTCGACTATGCATGTGCGGCCTACAATGATGTAGACCAGTCTAAAAACTTAAAACTCCAGAGGCTATTAAATACTTGCGTGAGATTTGTATGGGGCAACATAGCGAGACGTGACCATATCACCCCGTTTAAAATGGGTTTAAAATTGTTGTAGGTCGATAACATCATTGGTCACAATTCACCATCATATTTGGCAAACCTTTTCATCCAACTCAATACCCCTGGCCAAAATCCCTGTTCCTCCTCTCGCCATGCACCCAAATCACTCATGTATCTTCCACCATACACAGAAGTTTTAAACAAATCATTTGTTATCACCTCCACCCGCATCCTAAATAATTTTCCTTCCCTCACTTTCAATCCTTCATTCATAGATAAGTTCAAAATCATACTATTCAATCATCTGTTTGGGCTCGACCAAACAGCCTGGTCTTCGTGGGTCACAAAAGAGGGTTTAACACTGCGGCCCATCCCTTATCTTGACGAAGCTGCATAATCGCGTTTTGCATGTTACGCTTCGCTATTATGTACATTGTTTAATTTTATTGTAAGCTTAAATTCATTTGCGTTATTATGGCATCTTCACTTTTTATCACATTATTTGTTTATCTGTTATATAATTTAAGTTATATGATCATGTTATTTTGCGAACGTTTTAACTATTGTTATCTATTTTTAAGTATTTATTTATTTATTTTGTATATATTTTATTTTTATTCTATTCTTTTTCTACTTTTACCATCTTTGTAATTTTATTTTTTGTATAGTTTTAAGATTTTTATTCCATCATTTGTATTATTTTTCGCAAATAGTGCCTACGGGGTTTCTACCCCATAAAGGCCAAAAATAAACTCAATCAATCAATCAATCTCTCTCTCTCGCTCTCTTGCACTCTCAACGTTTTACTTTCTTAATATATATTATGGTGTATAAAGGACGAGGTATAAGGTTAGGTATAAAATAAATTAATAGTGGTTGAATACATAACATATTTTATTCAGTTTTTAAAACAGGTTTACATTTATGAAATATTAGAAAATATATAAAAATATAATATATAATTTATATTTTATTTGTATATAATTATAATTAAAGTGGTCGTAGTAACTTCCTGTTTGTTAATTGGTGTACTTGCTCGTTATCTATTTTTCTCTATAATACATCTGTAGGGATTAATTTAGAAAAATTTTCATCCCCGTATGGTACATTCAACATTTTATGGTCATCCGTATCCGTGACAGTCTTTTCGGCGTATTGACAACCCTTTAACCGCCAAGCAGCTGCCAAAGTGTTCTCAACTAACGGTTTTTTAAACAAGTCACTAGCGTGAAGAGACATACTGAAAAAAAATTAATATTATTATTATTATTATTATTATTATTTATATTTGTTTTATATAATAAAGGAAAATTTTTACTTAATTTCCATTTAATAAACCTTGCAATTTTGTAAGCTCGCAATACAGTTTGAAAGCTTCTTTTTTCATTGGATGTTTTTTAGCTTTATAATTTTTAGTTGGTTCATGAATATGACTAATATTTCTAAAAAACTCATCTCCATCCATGGTAAAAGCTGCTATTTCCATTAAACTATTATTCGCGGTGAGGATTAACATTACTCAATGAAAATATCTGTGTAAAAATACGGCCGGTTTGTGTGTGTCGTTAATACATTTGTCTAATGTGGAAATACACGTAGTAATGTCCCGAGCCAATGTTGCTACTTTATTTAGTTTGTCGTGCGCGTTCAATGTATCCTCATTTTGTCTTGTAAACAATGTACTGCGTTTTGTTTTTATCGCAGTCATTTTTTTATAACTCATCCTCTTATTTTCCACTGATGAGTTATTTTCTTTAATACATTGCGTTGTATTATCTGCAGCCACATCGCTTTCGAAGAGCTTTTCAACTATATCAACAAGATATTCCTCCACTTCGTCTGAGGTATATCCATACAGGACATCGCATTTTAAATTATAAAAATTAAAATCACTTGCACTGAGTACAGTTATTTGCTCGCCATCGGGTAAAGTTGATGATGGTAATGGTTTTTCACTTATTGGTACGTCGAACACATTAAATAATTCATCTAACAAACTGTCGATATCAACACCTTTTATTTTATTTATTTGTATTAAAATAATAGTACGCTACTTGTGCACACACAAAACGTTATTATTATTTTACGAAAATAATTAATTACGCCGGTAATTAATTAAATATTAACACTACTTTTTATACGAGTATATACTAAAACAAACGTAGGTTAGTGATCATAACCCGATAGAGAATGAAGTAAAACTGAGGTAAGAGTCGAATTTTCAGTTTTCGTTAAAGAAAGGTATAAACAAATTTCCACGGGGATGGGCTTGTGGAAGTAAAACCACGTTCTAGTACACGTGGTGAAAGCGGTGATTTCCTCATAAAAAAACAGATGTCGGTCAGTAACGTCGTACAAGACGGATTCCAAAAATGCGTGACAACTGTTTTTCGTTACGACAGCTCGCATTTTTTTTTGTACATCGAAAAACTCAAAATTTATTGGGAAAGGGACAACCTAAACACTTGAAGAAAACGTATCTTTCCGTCAATACTCCTACAGATAGAAAACAGACGTCTCGCATTCGAATCACGCGTTAAAGTATTCTCGTATACAAAGATGCGATGCATGTGATTTCTGCGGGTTTACAGAAGATGATGGTGTAAAACAATGGTAGGGGTATTGTACAGCAAAACATTCTGTTTTAAAAATTGAAAGTCTGAATCCACCAGTTCGTTTTTGACTACTGTACGAGTAGGACGACAAACTTTGAAAAATCGTTGACTGTGAGTGAGAGCAAAAATGCTTAGTGCAAGTGAAAGAAATGTTTGCGAAACAATAACGACAATCACATCCTGGAATTTGGCGGAGATGTGATTTAACATGGCGCATACGGTTAAGACGTATGGAAACAAAAGAGATCCTTGTGTATAAAGTTAGTAAGTCGAGTTGTGGTATACTTCCGAACTCAAGACTTTGCATACGGTGAGATGTTAAACACCATAGCGTGCAAACCTTTTGGTTTGTACGCTTTTTTCTCTTTCAAGGGATTTTTCGAATGGTATCCCTTGGCAGGCTTGTGGAAGGATTGTCGAATGTTTTATCCTTCACAAGCTATAACGTACAAGACTTTACTCTGGTACGCAGGGACTGGGATCCGAGCCTCACGTTGGCGTACCTCTGAGTCGAAAGTGAAACGCCAGCGTGTTCCCAGTATTGGGTTGGACTCTGCGGGGTATGTGGTTGCAAGCAGGCTTGACGGGTGAAGCAAAGTTGACCCGGATGCCGCTTATGTTCGAAAGCGGACGACGGCGGTGAGCTAAACACCGCCGCATTCACACCGAGAATTACGACTCTAGGCTAGCCGTCGCAAGGCGGTGGGCCCCCGGAAGGAGTTTCGGTACACTGTTTTAAGTGGCCTCCGATCGCGGTTAACCGATCCCAAAGGCGACTCCTGACGACTTTCGTATCTCAAAAAGTTAGCGAACTGTCGAATCGTATTCGGAGCGCTTGGGGCCATTTAGAACAAAGCTACTTAGATCCTGAGGGGTTGCCAAAGTCGAATGAGGGAGGAACCAGGGCGATCAAATACTGTCAGCTAGACGGTGCAATGTTGCCCTATGGAAAGACTCTAAAACAGTCATAGAATACATGTCACTGATTACTCATACCGTCGTCTGGAGTTTTTTGCAGTAACAAATAGGTCCGGAAGCTGTCTGCAGTAGATATTTAAAAAATAGTTGCGACTTTCTGTGGACGGTGGTTCTTTTAAACTTGAATTAAAACTCGGGACAAATTTTGGAGGTTAGCCGAGCGGTTCAGTGGAGGTTGCTTGGACGGTTTCTCATCAGCAGGTCAGCCAATACCTGGAAGCAAGAAACACCTGGCAAGGACGAACGAGTCGGATTGAAAACTGCGAAAATGGCACCGTCGCGAGGCTGCTTCGTCTGCGGTGGTCGGGTAACAAGGAAGGATTATACCGAGGTTTGCGCGGTACGTAACAGCCTAGTACATATAAACTGTATCGAGATCGCACCGGGCTCTTCGGAGCGACGCTGTTGCGTACTAGCGCGAACTAAGGCCGTGGTTCACACCTCTACCGAGGCGGGGCGCCACCGACTGGATTGTCACGGCTGACTGATGCGACCGACGTTATCAAGCTGATGGCCACGCCCACTCCTTCTACTTCTTGCGCGAAGCGCGTTGCCTCGCCTCCGTCGCCATCAACAACGAAGGTTGCCAAGAAACCACGCGGCACCGCGCCCACTTACTCGATCAAGTAACACGCGATACAGCCGACGACACCGTTCAAATGGCGGTCGCTCCGCCGCCGTGGTTAGAGGAGTTCGCTTGCGGTCTTAAGGAGGATTTAAGGAAAGACTTAAACTTAATCACGGAAATGGTTGGTTGGGTTGAAGTAAATGTGGACGTGGTTGGAGCGGACCTCAGGGCGCTTCATGCGCGTGTTGATACATTGGAGGAGCGGACTAACTCCAGATCAAACGAAGTGAACACGCAAATTAATACGGTTAACTCGAGACTTCAGGCGTTGGAGTCAGACGTGTCTAGGTGCTCCGTAAGCGTCTCGCGCACCGCTGTCTCTGCAGATTCACTGAAAGATACATGTGAAATACTTGTTTTGGACCTTCCTCTAGTCTCGAGTCTCTCGGACGGGATGTTTTTTGAGAAATTGCTCGGAACAGTTAACCTGCCTATGTTGACGAAGCAGGTCATAGACATCCGTCCGTGGGTTTCGCGATCGGGTTCGGTCACCGGAGAGAACTCATCCCAACCTAGAACCACCAGGGATTGTTATCCGGCTATCTTCTGCGTCGGCCAGAGATGCGGTCGTGGAAAAAGCTCACCTTCTCCAAGAAGGAGGAGACAACGCTATTTTTATGAGACCATTATGGCCGAAAACCACTTTTAAATTATGGTCGTTAGCGACTCGTGAGTGTACCGAGCTGGGCTATGCGAGGCCCTTAGTAGTAAATTTAAAAGTTTATACACGGGAGACGAGTGATGGACCATTGACGCGTGTAACCTCCGAAGCCGACATTCACAACTTACCGCCGCTCCCCTCATTTTCCTCGTATGCTAAATGAGACAGGACTGGTCGGGCCAATAAAATTAATAAAATCATATCATCTAACTGTTTTTCCATTTTTCATACTAACATCAATCGTTTAAAAACTCATTTTGCAGCCATCGAAGCATTAATTCACCCGAAATCTTTCGAAGTCGTTGCGATCACTGAAACCTTCCTTACTGAACACGACTTCTCTGATATTTTTAAACTACCTGGATATGTATTGCACAGATTGGATCGTGTGGGTAGGGGAGAGGGTGGGGTTGCGGCGTACATACGGGAGGAGTATAAGGTTAATGTTGTTGCAAACTCGGATCCGGTCTTTTCCAACAAACCGGAATTCTTAATTTTACGCTTGGTGGGTAGCTCGCTAATGACTTTTTTAGCGGTGGTCTACCGTAGGCCAACAGCTGCCTATCCGGGCAAATTTTTTGAGGTTCTCTCGGACATTCTACCAGATTGCAACAGCGTTATTGTCACGGGCGATTTCAATATCGACATGAATTCAAATAGTGCGGCTGCTAACATGATGAGAACGAGTCTGATGGCACTGGGCCTTTCGCTTATCCAATCGGAACCGACTCATCATGCGGTGACATCGAACGGTTTCTCCCACACTTGGTTAGACCTTTTCCTGATTCGTGAGCCGGTGCCAAGTTTCAAATATCTTAAGTCGACTGCTCCCTTCACAGCCGGTCATGACTCCATTAGTCTGAAATTATTCATGCCGAATAATTATAAAGTAGGGGAGAGGAAGTTTTGGAGGAGAAATCTGGAAGAGGTAAACCTTCAAATCCTTGCTACCACATTTACATCATTCATGAATAACTCATCGGCACTAACTTGGCCTGACCAGCCCCTCTCCACAAACCTAAATTCATTCGAAGTCGTCTCCTCATTTTTAACAAACATTAGCCATTCAATCTTAAATTCTTATAATGTTCTTGCACCGTTGAAACTCATCACCATTAAAAATTCCCATAAACCCTGGGTCACATGAGAAATAAAAATGTGCATTAGACACAGAAATAATGCTTTTAAAAAATTCCGTATTTCAGGAGATCCGCTGGATTATAGAAACTATAAAGAGATTATGTGTAAATAATGATCCAGCCATCTCCTGAAAGTATCTCCGGAATATGGGATTTTGCACAAAGGCACACCCTTCACCACTAAAAGTTTTCTCACCTCATCAACTCAACACCCATTATGCATCCATCTCAAATCATTTACTCCCTCTCTCAGTTCAGTCATTTGCATCTATCATATCTAACACTTGCTTGTTATCATCTTCATCTCCTTCTTTCTCTTTCTCAGTAGTAACGGCTAAAGGGGTGAGACATCCAATATTAAAATCTACCTCTAAAGCAGTCGGTATTGACGGAATCTCCTCAAAGATGCTCAAACTTTTGGAACCACAATTAACTTCTTCGCTTGCGGAATTATACAATAATATGTTAACTGCGAGTTATTTTCTCGACTGCTGGAAGAGTGGTTTTGTTTCCGTTAGCAAAGTCAAGTAAGGTTGTGTCGTGTGCTGATACCAGGACAATTGCTAAGCTGTGTGAACTGTCCAAGGTACTTGAGCGCATAGTGCATTTGCAACTTTCGTATTATTTAGAAAGCAACAACATATTGACAGAAAGACAGGCAGGATTTCGAGGGGGCTGTAGCATCCAGTTAGCATTACTGGGGGTTCTGCATGATGTCAGAAGAGCTATTGATTCTCGGATGATCACGGTTCTGATGTTGTTCGACTTCTCAAAGGCCTTCGATACAGTGCCTCACGATAGGCTTATTACTAAATTGAGTAATATTGGGTACTCGGATAATGTCTTAAATTGGTTTTATAGGTATTTGGTGGGTCGCACACAGTGTTCTAATATCTGCCCGAGTTGCTTTGTTTCACCGGCATGCCAACAGGGTGAAAATAATATAGTTGTTTGTACGGTGTGTAATAGACAATTTTTCGGAACATCGTGCTATAACAATCACAAAACGAACGGATCGTATAGAGCGAAAAATAAAAAAACTTATGATATTATTAAAATCTGCGATAAATGCGACAAAGTTATACATACACATCGGGGTAATCACGAATGTGGCATTATTTTTTGTAAAATATGTAAAACGAAACACTCATATAACGATTTGTGTTACATAAAACCGGGAACAAACTTTTTAGGATCGATTAAAAAATATTTGTACGTTTTTTACGATTTTGAAACACGGCAAGACACGTGCTATAATAACCATCCGACCACTCGGTTGCACGTACCGACATTGTGCATATCACAGCATGTGTGTACAGATTGTATAGAGTGTGATAACATGTCTGAATCTTGTGTTACATGTGGTATACGCGAGCATGTTTTCAGCGAAAATCCCATACGCGAATTTATAAATTTATATTTGCATGAAAAAACAATTTTTTAAAAAATAGTATGTATCGCGCATAACGCTAGTGGATTTGACGGACAATTTATATTGCGCTAATTAGTAGAGGGTTACCCAAATATAACACCTGACGTAATTTTAAATGGTAACAATATCATTATAATCAAACAAGGACGAACATGGTTCATCGACAGACTTAATTATTTTCACATGAAACTAAGCGCTTTACCAAAAACATTTGGGTTACCGGAAGATACGCAAAAAGAGTATTTTCCACACTTAATTAATACCCTGCAAAATGAAAATTATGTAGGTGTATCACCTGACGCGCATTTTTACGCTCCCGATTCCATGTCGTGTGATGATCGGAATATATTTTACCGGTGGTACAACCGACAAAAAGAATGCGAATATATTTTCAATTTCAAACAAGAAATTTTACATTATTGCAGGATGGATGAGGAAACATTAAGACGGTCGTGTATTACATCTAGGAATATATTTTTAAATGTGGGAGACATATGTATGTATGAATGTGCGACGCAAGCACCGCATACGCGATTAGAGCTATACAAATATATGGAAAAACTCGACAAAAGGTTGTTGTATTGCGATACAGACACGTGTATTTTTGTAAAGAAAAATTATGTATGCGAGTATGAACCACCGTTAAGTAATCTTTTAGGAAGTATGACCGACGAGTTAGAAAGTTACGGTGAGGGTAGTTATATAGATACCATGGTAGCTGTCGCACCAAAATTTTATGCGTATCGCGCTGTCACACCGTCAGGATCATTGGAGTGTTGTAAAGTGAAAGGTGTGTCTTTAAATTTTAATAACTCCTTAAAAATAAATTTTGATAATATCAAATCGCTTTTAAACACATACCTTTCATATAATAATAAAACCGAAGATCCTGATTGTGAAGATTCTACAATTAAAGTCAAATATATGTCGATACACAGAACACAGTTACACGATGTGGTAACTCGCAAAGAATTTGAAACCCTGTGCGCTGTTTTGAAAAAGAGGCGTTACGTATCAAACAATTGTTTGCTTCCTTTTGCATACCATGGTAATACTTTGTAATATGTGTAAAAAATATGTAAAATTTGTAAATATATAAAATTTGTAAATATGTATAATTTTGTAAATATGTAAAATTTTCGTAAATATGTAGAATTTGTAAGTAAATATTAAATTTTATTCTTAAATTTTGTATATGTAAACATTATTTTTCATCAAATATAGAATAATAACATATTTAAAAACTACTTTTCTTTAGAACAATAGATTGATTTTATCGTCTATTATTGTGTGTGTGTGTGTGTGTGTGTGTGTGTGTGTGTGTGTGTGAGTGTCGATGATTATGAAGGTAATGTATAATGTTTTTTAAAAAAACGGGATATCACTTTTATCAAGCAGTAGAGCGGTTTGTCAGGCTAGTTAACGGTCAGGTGATTCGCTTGACCGAACCGCGGTTGTATCAGTTTATCTACCATCTGCGCCACCGCCGCCGCCCCCACCGTGGTGGTCATGCTAATATCTTAAGGTAATTATAAGAATACGTATTTAAAGTTTCACGTTTAGTATTGACAATGGATACGCGATGGAAACACCATTTTACGTGTATATGCGCGGGCCCAACAATGGCTGGGAAATCAGTGTTTGTAAAACTTTTTCTTTAACATTTACCGTAAATGTGTAATGTACGCTTGAGAGAATTAGTTTTTATTACGGTGAATGGCAGGAATCGTATCGTACGGATTTTAAATCGGGTGACAAACAATAATTTGAATTTATAGAAGGATTGCCGCAACCGAGCGATTATTCTTTCGATGTAAACAAGAAAACTGTTAATACTTGACGATTTGATGCGCGAATTTTCCAACAGTTGTGTACTCGATTTATTTACAAAAGGTAGTCATCATAAAAACATAAGTGTTTTTTTTATAACGCAAAATATTTTTTATAAGGGTCAAATCAACGAGACTTATCCTTAAATTCAAATTATATAGTTCTTTTCAAAAATCCTCGTGAACGCGCTCAAGTTTTGCACCTTGCACGACAAGTTTATCCAGAAGATCCAAAAATTTTACAAGAGACATACATGAATGCATGTACATCGCCATTTAATTATTTGCTTTTAGACATGAAGCAAGATACACCGGACGCGTTTCGTTTTTGTACGTGCATATTTCGTGACGACAAAGTTCAATATGCCTACGTTCCAAAGATCACGACACCGCAAACATCAAGTTTTATTCGCTAAAAAAATGTTTACAATGCTGTCCACAACCGTTAAACACCAGTCTTTGATAAATTATGGCCGGGACAACATTACCATCGGACCATTGTTTACCTGGAAAACATTTTTCAAAAAAATCTGTAGCTTTATTGAACGCTTTTCACCACGCCGATAGTCGACAACGTGTTGCATTACTTAGAGCCGCTGATAAAAATTTGATCAAGTGTACTTGCGAATGCGCGCTCAACGTTCTTGAAGGAGTTGTCCAACTCAAAAATACGGATAAGAAAAGATTATAATAACACAAAACAGTATTACGAAAGCTTGTCAATAAAACAAGACGCGGAGGTCGCGATACGTGGAAAACGAAAAAACGTACAATTGTTCAGAGTGGTGGAGCATTTTTGCCTCTGTTGATTGCACCACTTGTGAGCGCTTTATTTTCAAAAATTACAGGTGGTTAAGGGTATGGAACGCGCTCGGAAAATGGTTCTAGTACCGGAGGGTACGGTGGCACGTGCGTGTCTTTCTGAGGAAACTTTCAATAGGGATTCCTCACCCGCGTCACAAATAATGATCGCGACAACGTTACCAATAGGGAAAATACTGTAGAGACTGTAGGTAACACTTTATCGCGACTCGATGCGGAAATGTTTGAGATTTTAAAATCAAATAAATACGATAACGAACGCGACGAGTGTAAAAATTATCTACAAGTTTTGAGACGGTATTTATTTTTTAAAGAAAACGAAGAAATGAAGGAGAGAGATTTGTTCAAACCCAGTCTACCATCTCTCACTAAGGAGGATATTCTTGAAAATTTACCGATATTCATGCGAAAAGAGCGCCAGTTTTGCTAAAGCGCTGGTGCACAACAGCACCAGATCGCTTAAAATGGAATTCTGCTGGTAACATTGTTTTAGACGGGAAACTATTACCACACTCTAATATAGTCGAATTACTGGCTGATGGCTTAACAAGAAAGAGAATTAAAAAGCATAGTAATGATGATGACAAAGAGAGTGGGAAAGAGCCAGTAGGTAGACTCGAATTTGCGCGGTTCATTGCACACTCGGATACACCAATGCACCTCATTGAAAATTCAACAATTTTAAAATGATTGAATGGTTGACTGAACCTTTAAATACAGCCAAACGACGTGTAGAGCAACCAGTATTTACACCGCCTCAGACACGGAATACAGCTAAAAAGTGGTGGTTAAAATTTGACATAACGTAAATAAAAATGACAACAAAATTTGATAAGCAATATTACGATCCATCTCACGAGGCTGGCTACGCGGGTGCACATCACCTCGTACGAGTAAATACAAAAGAGCGTGCATTATCAAGCAACGAAAAAGAGCGTTTATATAAGTGGTAGAGCAACCAAGATGCGTACACATTACACAGAACGATACGTAAAAAGTTATCGAGATTACATTATAACGTGACAAACATCGATGTTCTTAGCAAGTTTGCGTGGGTGGAACCTATGCGAGACAAATCTGCCAGCACGGCTGGTGCAGCCTTCGAAAAAATTTTAAAGAGAGCCAACGGTCGTGTTCCGGTATTTTTGCAATGCTATAGAGGGAAAGAGCTTTGTCGGCGCGTCAATGCAAAACGTTTTAAGAAAACATAATATTCTGTTTCGTGTAGCACGGAATCCTGATATAAAAGCAGCTGTGCTTAAACGACTTAATCGAACGATCAAAGAGCGTGTTTGGAGATATTTCGCACATCGTAATACGCATAGATATATCGATGTCATACAAAAAATTGTATACGCCTACAATAACACTGTACACAGTAGTATAAAGACGTCAAAATATATTTACTTATGAGCGGCAAGATTTAAATGATTAACATTGAAAATTACACTATGGAAACTTTTACCGACATACAAAGTTTGGTTAATTGTAAACACTCGTGTATCACGCACGGTTGTTTGCAAGACCCATATAAAAAGTCAAATTGCGCTCTGCATCGAGTGTACCTGATAAAGTACTGGTTGTACGCACAACTACCTACACAACGAACAAAAAAATTTATCGAAAATACTACGGATTATATTTACGATACTTTACAAAATAGCGGTCGAAACAAATGTTACACGCATGTTAAATTCGAAGGAGTAGACAAGTTGGACGAAGGAAATGATGATGATGATGATGACAATAGTTCAGATTTTGATGCAATAAGTGAATCAAGTTATTCACCCTCTAAAAAAGAAAAAGAAACAAAGGAAAATGAACACGAGGTAGATTGCAGCCTCAATGAAGGCTCTGGAAGCAACGACACTTGGAGTGTACGCGTCAGATCGAATCCCGCGTGTGATGACCCCTCCAGTGGCAATCGGGTGTAACATTGACGATCACACAAAACCAGGATCGCATTGGTAGCAATATACATCAACAAAAACAGGTTTGGAACATATTTTGATAGCTACAGGTTTCCGCCAATATCAAAATATCATTATGAAAGGCTTTGCAGCAATTGCAAGAGTTTTCGTTACAATACCAAGAAACTTCAAAGTACCGATTCAACGTGTTGTGGACAATATAGATTAATGTTTTTATATCATATGTGTAACGGTGGAGGCTTATCCTCTTTTTGTCGACTAATTACATCTAATACTAGAAAGAATGACGCTTTAGCTATAGAATAATATAAAAAAATTTGTAATAAAATTGAGCATAGAAAGAAATGTAAACGAACATTTGCATTTGCTGAGGAGGTCTCCCTAGGTTTAGGATACTGTAATCAATCATGTATTTCTAAGAAAATTTATGTATAACTGTATACGTGTGTTTATATTACTACCAATTTTTGTAACTAAATATAAGATTTGTAATAAATATCTATGTAAAGATAAAAATGCGAATTTGTACGTTTTTAATTCGATACGAATGCTTCCTATTCCCACCTTATTTAAAAAAATCCTACGTTTATTCATGTGGTTCATAATCACAGGTGTAGCATCTGGCACTTACAGTAATATACGTGCGACATAACGCGCAAGCTGCGAGGAACGTGTTACATCTGATTAGACATTTTTAAACAATTGGGAGACATTTAACTCTTATCCTATTACAATTTATTTCAGAAAAACTAAATGAATTTATCTGATTTTTAAACACGTGTGTAGCATCAGGTATCTACTGCAATGTATACAAAACATAATTGTGTGCATGCGATGCGTTATATCTGGTTATAACAGTTTGAACGTACGCTTAAGAGGTTTTTCAATCATTTGCGTTGCATCTGTTTTGAGGTATATAGAAAGCTTGTACATTTTGCCTTATATTACTAATTTAAAACTATGGTGGCGGGGGGGGGGGGGGGTTGTATACACCGTGCACGAGCATACCATCGAACGTTCAAATACTCAGTTGCCGTCGGTTAGTTGAACCGTGAGGTACGTGTATAAAACTTTAACAAATCAATTAATTACTTGTGTATATTGTAATACAAAACATGTCCGAGTGCCAAACGAAACGTGTGAAACGCGAATTTTTCGCGGAATCGCCGAATGTGTTATTGTGTACCACATACTCTCTAAACAAATCAAATACTAATACTAAAATAGTTGGGTTAATTTAAAGGAACATTTCGATGTCGTATCAGCTTACTTGAGCAACAGTTATTCATTTTATCAAGAGTTTGGACGACCTAGTAAAATTTTTCTTACAAAACACGATTTAAGTTTTACGTCAACTTATGGTAACAGAACAAGCATGATTGATGAAAGACCACCACCAGCCAACAATTAAATTATGGAGGAAGAAGAAGGTAAACAACAAATATTTACTGAAAACGAAGAAGGTAAAAAGAAAAAAATCGCACTGAAAGTATTTTAATAGATATACAGATCGAGTTATTGAATGATGTTGTTGGAAAAATTAATCGAACCATCGATTACGTATTGGAATATTTAAAAGGTGATCATGCCAAGGAAGGGGAAGAGATTGCTAAAAGTCTATTCACAGATTTCATCATCGCCAAAAGTTCTGTCATTAATATTTTGTACTTTTAGAGTAACAAAACTTTCTCCTTAAATAAATAAATTTTTAAAAGAACGATTTATAACATTTTAGCAGCATATAAATAAAAACCTGTTTCTTACATCTCTCCCGTTATTCGTAATTTGCACCCTCTTTCAAAATTTGCGTTTTAATCCAAAATTATATCCAATTTATTTTTCCCTTTAGTTAGAGAGCCCATATATTTATTTTGATAAAATACGTATATGTAATATATGTATGGTGGAGGGTGCAGTAAAAAGATTTTATTTTTAAATTTTTGTACACTTTCATACATTTCCATGTATTTCTATACAATTTCGTATATCTGACAATATACAATTAGACCTTAGCTGGAGTAATAACGCGATTTTCATAATACGGCGCATAATCACGGTGGAGGGTTAGTGGAGGGGAGGGAAGGGAGGTGGAGGGAGGTGGAGGGCAGCGATGCCAAAAGTGGCAGAATCTTCGCCGCAAAATTTAAAAATGTAATATACGAGCAAAAAATAAATTGTAAATTATATTATTTTTATCATTGGATAATTAATTATAAATTGCAAGGATAAAAGTTACTATAAAATAACTAATTATTTGTATTATATTTTATCGAGCAAAAAGTAAATGAAAGTACCAAGCCGGGACTCGGTATCTTTTTTATAATTCGATATATTTTCGCTTATTATTATGAAAATTATGATAAAAACTAAGTTCTTGTATATTAAACAACAATATTATAGCAAAAAAAAACATTTTTTTGATAGCAAAACATTAATTTACAAAAAATTATGAAGCATTACTCTGTTTTATTCAGCGGACCAGCTAAACAAGTGCAGTTACCGACGAAGCAGAAATTCTATGAAATCGCGGAACGAAATGGAATTAGAAGTGCGAGTGAATTATGCGGACATCTAGATTTGAATTACCAACCAGAAAGTTTTATTACGATTATTAATATTAATTGTTTAAATAAATGATAAATATATTTCTTAGTACCATTAATATTTATATTAATGAGGTAAAATTTATTGAGATCAATCACGAATGAAAAGATGATGTGACTAAATCTATTATTAAGATTTTGGAGATTTAAATTATTATAAATAGTTTGTATATTTAATAGGAATAATAAATGATAGGAGGGTAAGTGGAAAATGATTTCTTATATAAATAATAACATATGTACAGGATTATCTTAATTAACATTTTTCAATTAACCTTACCCTTCTTGTAAAGATTTTTGTAAAATTTACGTTTTACCGCAATTTTGATCATGCTATCGGAAGGCTCGAAAAGTTTATGTGCTCCAAAATATGTAATTTTGGACGCCATTTTGTGACGTGCCCCTTAAATATGTATCTAATTTACGTAATGCCCAGACAATTGCTAACATTTCTTTTTCTGTTGTAAAATAATTTACTACACTATCTTTTAATGTACGACTAATATATGTTACTATTTGTTGATCACCGTCTTCATCTAATTGTGATAAAATTCCGGCAATCGCGTAATCACTTGCATCCGTAGTTAATATATCCGGCTTTTCGGATTTACGAAATTTAATATTATCTTATTGTCAAATAATTCTTTTATTTTATCGAAAGCTTTTTGTTGCTCTTCCTTCCATTCATATTTTATATCCTTTTTTAGTAATTTGAGAAGTGGAATAGTTTCTTTTGAATAATTTTTTGCAAATTTTGTGTAATAATTGAGAAACCCTAAGAAACTTTGTAATTCTTTAACATTTCTTGGCTCTTTAAAATTGTTTATAGTCTGAGTTTTGTCTGGATTTAATTTATTCCCTTTACTTGTTATTATATTACCTAAACATTTAATTTCTTGTTTAACGATATTTGATTTTGCAAAATTTAATCTTAAATTGCATTTTTCTAATCTATCAAAAAATATATCTAAATGTCGTAAATGCTCTTCAAAATCTTTTGACATTATAAATATATCATCTACAAATGATAATATAAAATCTAAATCGTGTATAGCTATATCAAGACCTCTTAATAATGCAGCACTACTTATTTTTATACCAAATGGTACGACATTAAATTCATAAACCTTATTATCGTAAATAAAAGCAGTATATTTTTTACTTTCTTCCGTTAGCGCGATTTGCCAAAAACTATTGGATAAATCAAAATTAGATATAAAATCTCGATTTTTACATTGAATAAATATCTCTTCTACACCAGGTGGAGATTCATAATCATCTACGAGTTTATTATTTAATATTCTTGCATCCAAACATATTCTTATTGATCCGTCTTTTTTAGATACAATTACACAAGGATTTATATATGGGCTTGTAGATCGTCGAATAATACCGAAATCTAAAATTTTTTCTACTTCCTTTTTCACTCTTTGACGATAGGCTATAGGTATAGGATATGGTTTTGAATAATATGTTATTTCATTACGTATTTTTAATTGATACTTGAAATTTAGAAGTTGTCCTGGGGTTCTTTGGAATACGGTTTTATATTTATACAGTGTGACGTGGTATTCGCGTACCCGGAATGATTAATTAATTAATGTAATTAATAAAAACCGTTGGGCCGCGTTGCCCAATACCGCGCACACAAGTAATTTATTATTGATCCGAACTGCGGGCTGTCGCCAGGAACGCGAGTTCGCTGAGAAGATCGGTGTGGAGAATTCGGGCAATCCTCCTTGCCTCGACACGATTACTTTAAATTAATAGGATGTCGGCGGGAGCGGGGAGAACACAATGAACACAATTAATTAAAATAAAAATAAAAGAACATTTATTTTAATATAGCATTTAACAAGATGGCCATCCAGGCCGTGTGCAGCGACATAGATTATTTCGCGCGGGCGGAAATATCGGGAGTCAACCGGATCGAGATCCTCGCCTGCGGTTGACTTGACCCCGATTTCGCCGGTCATGGCGAGGCAAGGGGACCCACGTTAATCAAGCACCCCAAAGGGAACAGGTTTTGTAAAAAAAATGTAAAAAAAAATGTAAAAAAAATGACCTCGCAATGACCTTGAAGGTTCAAACTTAAAGATTGGAGTTAATCCATAGCAGGTTCGAGTGAAATTTCCCGCTCTTTTGATTGTTGTTGTGAAAAATAGCCGTTTTCGTTAAAAAAAAAATTAACCTTTGAATGACCTATAAGGTCTAACGCTAGGTCAAATCCAAGGTCACCATTGGATACCATTATTACAAGAATTCCCTTGACTTTTTTAATACCCCTAAGTCAAACAAGTACAGATTGAAGCCGGTCCAGTCCTAAAACTTAATAACCTTCAGCAGAAGGTTCAAGGTCACCTTGACCTATGACCTGAGTACATGTTTAGACGTAAAATTTCTCGCTCTTTCGACTGCTGTTGTCAAAAATAAGAGTTCCCATTTATAAAAACAAAGTTGACCTTGAAATGACCTTGAATGACAAGTTGAAGGTTAAATCCAAGTTCAGCACTGGATTCGTCGTAAAAAGTTACTTAAGGAATAACCTTCACCTTTTTTAAAAAAGCTTTTACCTGGAATATTTATTGGGTGTATCGTTACTTTTAGGACACCCTGTATATTAAATTTTTTAATTTATTTTTCTGTGTATTATTTAAAATTACACTAGAATTTATTTGATCATTGATTTCCTTTTCGGATATATCATAATCATAGTCTAGATTAGACGATTCATTGTCCCAATTGAATTCTAAATCTTTATTTTCTAGATCATCCTCAAATTCAATTGACATAGTTTCATACGCTTTTGAGTTTATTTGTATTTCATTAAATTTTATATTACCGATCTTTTCCCCAACTTCGTATATAATTTCATTATTAACCGTATCAATTAATATTTTTAAAATTTTTTGAGAATCATAACCTAATATACAAGGTCTTATTAATTTTGGTATTACTATAAATGTTAAATTTTCCATTAATCCACCTATATTTGTTTTAAGTAAAACTTGTTGCTTAATTCTTGTTGATTTTAAACCCGTTGCACCTTTAATAATTTTTCCTGATATTGGTAACGTAGGTTTATTTTTGAATTGATTTTTATTTTTATTATGAAATTCTTCTGATATGCAAGTTCACTCCCAGTATCTATTAAGGCATTTATTTATTTGGTTCAATATCATAAATTAAATCTTTACGAGGATCTTGAAATATTGTATTAATTTCAATGTGTTTAGGTGCTTGAATTTTTTCAGTTGTATTTTGTGTTTTTTCCTTATCCGAGTTACAAAATACAACTCTTTTTAGTTTCCCGAATCAGTTTTATGGATTTGTATGCTTGAATCATTTTTTAAACTTACGTCTAGTACATCTATATTATTATTATCATTTTCATATTTTTTTTCATATATTGGTTTATTTATTTTTTTTATTGGTTTAACCGTTTCAATAGCATTTATCTCGGTTGAGTTTCTTTTATTTTCCCAAGATCTATTTTGTTTATTATATCTTTCAAAATTTTCTTTTTGTTTATATTTATCTTTATATTTATCATTTTCATTATATCTATTTGGTTGTTCAATTTTCTTTTGAGAATTATCATTCCTCTTTTCACGAATTTTATCTGCGTCAAAATCCGCTAAAATTTTAAATAAGACACTTTTATTTTTTACTTGATGTCCCAAAATTGCATATCGTATTGATTTTTCAAAATGTTCACTAATTTTATTTACTATTTCTGTTTCAGAAAAATCCATATCTAATTCTTTTATTAAACCAAATATATATGTAGCATATTCTACTCTTGATCATTTATTATATTCATTATATTGGCCAAATTCTACTTTTCTTTTTGCAGATCTTTTAAAGTTTGATTCCAATATCTAACTTTTAATACTTTAATAAATTGATTAAATGTTTCTATTTCTGATTCTTGTATGTACCACCATTCTTTTGCTGAATCAGTTAATGATTGCGATATGCTAGCACATATTTCATTAAAATTTAAATTATAATTATTAACATATTTTTCTAAATAGATTAAAAAACGCATTGGTCGTTCATAAGGCTGTCCCGAAAACTTTGGTAAGTAAATTTTAATTTTAGGCATTGATTCAATAGAATTAAATGTTCGGTTGTATTCAATTACTTTTTCATTTGATTCTTTAAAAGATTTTTCAAGATCTTGTATTCTCTTATCATATTCCAATTCCTTTTCTTTTATTTTATTTAAAAAATAATTCTTTAATTCTAAACGTAGTATAACGGGCGCGTGTTCCGAAACGCGCAATAGCCCGTAAACTCGAAAACCGCGAAACCACGTGATTACGCGCGATCGCGCAACGTCGCGAAGGGCCGCGAGACACCGAGTCTCGATCAGTCCGTTTCTGGCCGGAACCCGATTAGGTACGCGATCCCGGTACGAGCGAGAGTGAGTGAGAGAAAGAGAGAGAGAGAGAGAGATCTAGTGCGAGATTAGTGTGTGCACGTGTGTTGCCCCACTGCCTGAACCGAGGGTATTATCCTCGGGACGATACAACGACGCCGTGCCTCTTCCCCGATGCTCGAGGAAGTCCAGCCATTCCCGATACGAGCGAGCGAGGAATTGATCAACTCGCCGGCGCATCCTTGCGCAAAGTAAGTTGCTTGGATTTTCCGTGGTGCTGAGCTACCCCGTAATAAGCTCAGCACAGTACAGCGAGCACTAAAAGTATAAGGCGCGATCCGCTACTCGGCCTCCTCGCGCACGCGGTAAATCGGTTAGGCAACACGGGACGGTTGCCGATCAACGCGTATTTCCCGCGCACCGCGAACTTGCCGCGCTATTGCGTACGACCCCGAGGTCGACCGTATCACCTTTTTCTTGTTGTAGTTTGTAGCGCAACCGAACTCTAATATCATGTAAATATCACTAATATTTATTTTTGTTCACCTAGAATATACGCTTAGTTTAATAATTATTAAACTCTCGTGTAGTTATTCTCGAGACCTCGTATACCTATCCTACTTACCCAGCCGCCTCCGCGGGCGCGTCAACCTTCTAGTTGGCGCGCATTCTGAGCGGCCGAGCCTCGTGTACTTCAACAGGCACGAGTACCCGGAAAGTATATTCTCTTTCCTCCTGTCCCGAGTGTGACTCGGTTCCGGCGATTCTGCTCGCGGTGGAGACTCGTTATCGTTGTTAGCGGCGCATCACCGGGATATCATGTTTGCACCACGGCTAACGTCCGTGCGCGATATCGCGGCATCGAAGGACACGGCAGCGCGGGACGTAGGTCGTGCAGGTAAGTCCGCTCGACAGCGGTGCTCGACGAGGAGCATCGGCTAGGATCGCCCCGTTACAGCTGGCGCCTAACTACAGGTTTCGGATTAGGATACGCGGTACTCCACTTTCAAGAAAATAGAGTATTTTATTTTCGGTGCTTAATTTATTTTGTTGAAAATACAGCGCACCTTGTATTCCATTTCTCTCGTACCTCTCTCCGTTTTCGTTTTCTTTTCTTTCTCACAGATAATTGCGATAGGGTGCTACCGCAATTTCGAATATAAATAATTAACAATTATTGATTATTGTTGACGTTTATTTGATACATAAACAGTTTTATATCTGTATATATTTATACTGTAATTAACTGTGTGTAAGAGTGAATTTTTGTTTTGCTTTCCTTTTCGAATTACGGCCAAAGCGTGTTTTTCGATTTTACGTTGAAAACCGAAAAGCACACTTACTGAGGAAACGGACTCACGCGGGAATAACATAAAGCGCACACACACAGCGACTTAATTTTTTTTTGTGAATTATAATTCTGCGAGCGCGTAATTTAGCGCAATGGCGCAAGAAACGCTAACATCGGTAGAGCAATGGTGTTTAGCTCTTTCTGAGGAGGATCTCGAGGCGAACCTCAAAGCGCTCAACCTCAACCGTACGGGTTGGAGGTTATCAAAGGTAGAACGCTTATATAAATGGCTTCTCGGGCAATATAGTCACTCGGATTTCGAGCAATCTGAAATGCACCCCGAGGAAGCGCGAATAAAACGCGAACAGCTGCGAAGCGCGTTTATAGACCAAACGTGCGCGGAAAAATCAGGATCAACGATTCTCGAGGAGGACGTAGATCACGAAAAACCGCACCCTATTCAAATGTTGCATGATGACGAACTGATAAAAGTTATTTATCCCACACAACAAATGAGTGCTGGGGATAATGCGCAAGTACTGCGTGTACAAGCGCAAGGTACGTCTACACATGTAGACACACAAAACTTTGAGTCGGAAGCGCAACATGCCCCGAGTAATTCGAGACAAACTTCGGTAGAACAGCCTCGCTTGCAGGTGCCAATGAATTATCATGAATTCATGAGCGAATCGAACCGCAAGCACCTAGAACTACAAAAACAAATAGACTCGATTGCGAGGTTACTCGGAAAATTTGCAAACGCGTCGCCCGCGAGTAGTACACGGATTGACGCACAAGAAGTGCAAAATGATGAATGTCTACACGGTGCGACTGGAAAAATAAGCAATCGCGTTACTTTCCAGGATACGTTTAGTATTATGAACCTGCCGCACAGTAGCCCGATTTCGACAAACCAACTTCGAAATGAAGAGGCGAGTAACGTTTGGAGAGGGGAAGAGCTCCTCAACCAAGGTGATGAGACTGCACCAAGCGCAACGTCAATAGGCGCGAATAGTAGTCGAAACGTTACTACGACCTCGAAGCGTGATGTAGGTCAAATCGTGCGTAAATGGGGCTTGAGTTTTAGTGGCGACCGAAGTCAAAGCGTTGACATGTTCTTGACGCGCGTCGAGGAATGTCGCGCACATAGTAATTTATCAGACAGTGTAGTAATGTCCTCACTATCTGAATTACTAAACGGGGTAGCAGCTGTGTGGTACAGAAACCACAAACACGAGTGGTCAACATGGCCTGAGTTTTGCGATGATGCTCGCTTAACTTACGGCATGTCAAGCGGCTATCAACAGAGGTTGGTAGCGGAAGCAAATGCGCGGACACAAGGCAAAGACGAGCCTGTGGGTGATTATATCACGTACATAACCGGTATTATGCGCAAACAAATACCGACACCAACTATAGGAGCGCAGTCAGATTTATTGTATTTGAACATGCTTCCACGCTTACGACAGCTGATCAGAAGGACCGATTTCGACAGCGTAAGAGATCTGTTGGTTATGGCGAAAAACGCTGAACTCAATCTTGAGTACGAGCGCACGTACAGGGCTCCGCCGGACCCTGCAACTTCGCTTTTGCCGGAAATGGCGTATCGGGCGCCAAAGTGCGAAGGCAAGCCAACTAAAGTGGCAGCGGTAGTCGTTGAGGACAAAGCCGCTGAGCCGACAAAAATCGTAGCAATTGTAACAGAAGTTATGGACGAGAAGTTGCAGCGATTTTTAAGTCAGCAGCGTTCGGATCAGAACCGAAATAAAGACCAAAATAAAAGCAAATATAACTCGCCTAAACAGAAAGGCTACCAGGGAAAAGGGAAACGCAAAGGTGCGTTCCAGGAGAGTAAAAGCGAAGACGCGCGAAAATCTCCCCCGCGCACACTAGAACCGAGAAAAACAAATGCTCGCTGTTATGTGTGTGACGTAGAAGGCCATTTCGGAAGAGATAGTGCGAAGCGGGCGTGAAACGACCGACGGGAAGCGTAGACGAGGTCTCTATGCCCCCGGTAGATTCGTGTACGACCTCTAAAGCCGAAGCGGAGAGCGTAGAGAGTACGCAGCTTCTTTGTGCGAACATTAGTGCGACTAGTGTGGCATCGAGCGTCGATGCGCCAAAGAACTCACACCTGGAGACTTACGTGTTACCGCAAGCGTTGCGTAACACGGCAGTGAAGTCAAGCGGAGATCCCAACGACATTGAGGATCGTTGGTGGCTCCAAGTCGACATCGGTGGTTTCCGCGTTAGGTCGTTATACGATCCAGGCGCAGCTCGTACTGTTATGGGCGCGCTTGGATTACAAATTACTAGCGCATGTGGACGAGAGCTCCGACCGAACAAGGGTTGTGGAGCTCACGTTGCCGATGGGCATTACACTCCCATCGCTGGCTACGTAGATCTGACTTTTACCGTAGCAGGCGTGAAAAAGGAGGTTACAGTGGCAATGATGCCCGACCTTGATCACGACTGCTATATAGGTACAAATTTTTGTCGTTTATTTGATGCAGTGCATGACCCTAACGCCAATCTGCTTTATTTAAAACAAGCGGAGCAAAGTGTTAAACTAGAAGTAGCTAGTCTCAGCACTTGGGGTTTATTGTAACTTTCTGCTATCGGATTCGCGCGAGTTGAGCAGATAGAACGCGACGAAGTAGAGCGTCTGCTAAATCGCGCTTTAACCCCTAGCGAAGCGAAACTTGGATGTACTTCGCGGATTGAACACGAGATCGATGTAGGATCTTCGCGTCCCGTGAAGCAAAAGTACTATCCGGTTTCGCGCAAAATCGAAGAAGAGATGCATAAGCAGGTCTTCGAAATGCTAGAAGCAGGTATAATTAAACCTGCAATCAGCGGCTGGTCGAGTCCAGTCGTGATGGTCCGCAAATCGAACGGCGCGTATCGATTTTGCGTTGACTTTCGAAAATTAAATACTGTCACAAAGCCTGACGCCTATCCATTACCATACATGGATAATATACTCCGAAAATTACAAAAATCGAAGTATATAAGTACGCTCGATCTCAGTAGCGCGTATCATCAAATACCGCTGAAGGAAGAGTCGCGGCCCTTTACAGCTTTTACTGTACCAGGGTTGGGACTGTATCAGTTCACGCGCATGCCTTACGGCCTTGCATATGCGCCAGCGACCTTTCAAAGAGTCATAGGCTCGATAATTACACCTGAGCTCGAGCCGTGGTCGTTCTCATACTCAGACGACATAATAATCGCTACGGAGACGTTCGAGGAACACTTCAAAATGCTTGAGGAAGTGCTCCAGCGAATAAAAGACGCAGGTTTTACGATTAACAGGGAGAAGAGCGTCTTCTGCCGAGAGGAGGTCAAATACCTTGGCGTCCTTGTTAATCACGACGGTTTTCGCCCAGATCCGGATAAAATTGCACCAATAATGCAATACCCGGCTCCGAAAAACTTAAAACAGCTCAGACGCTTTATGGGAATGTCGTCTTGGTATCACAAATTCTTACCGAATTTTACGACGCTAACTGAGCCGTTCACACAGCTTACGAAGAAAGGACGTAAGTATGAGTGGGGAGAGGAGCAAGAGAAAGCTTTTACGCAAATAAAGGCGCTCGTTGCCACAGCGCCAGTGCTCCAACGTCCGGATTTCCAAGCGCAGTTTGTAGTGCAAACTGATGCAAGTGACTCAGGCTTGGGTGCAGTACTTTTACAGCACGTAGACGGCGAAGAGAGAGTGCTCGAATTCGCTAGCCGCACCATGACACAAGCTGAGCGCAATTACAGCGTAACCGAGAGAGAATGTCTTGCTATAATATGGGCAATAAAGAAGTTCAGGCCTTATATCGAGGGTTATGACTTCCGAGTCATATCGGACCATAGCAGTCTTCGTTGGCTATGCAACTTGCGTAATCCAACAGGGCGCCTAGCGCGATGGGCGCTAGAGTTGCAAGGGCACTCTTTTACTGTTGATCATCGCAAAGGGGCGCTTAATCACTTCCCCGATGCATTGTCGAGAATGCACGAGGACGAGGCGCCCGAGATTTGCGCAATCTTATGGGCGAGCGATACGCGCCATACGTGGTATACGCGCTTACGCGAACAAATTAGACAGCAGCCACGAGATTATCCACACTATAAAGAGATCGGAAAGTATATTCTCTTTCCTCCTGTCCCGAGTGTGACTCGGTTCCGGCGATTCTCCTCGCGGTGGAGAATCGTTATCGTTGTTAGCGGCGCATCACCGGGATATCGTGTTTGCACCACGGCTAACGTCCGTGCGCGATATCGCGGCATCGAGGAACACGTTGTCACAATGTTATTTCCACCTATCGCGGCAACTTACATAAATCTTAGCGGACATTGTAACAGGGTTAATTCCTACTCGTCGGGAGGTTTTTGATTGTCCTGTGCATATCCTCAATGCTCAGGAAATACTCTCGGTGTAACGATCAGCTGTTTTACCAGACAGCTAACCGATCGGCAGAACCGTCCTTTGAGGTGGTGCGAGCTAGCCTCAAGCTCCGCACGACGACGTCTTCCCTGTGTACAGCGTGTGTACTTACCTAGTACACGCTTTTACTCGATAACGAGTGTTATCTTTTGCCTATACCCGTGCTCGGCTACTCAGCTATGTGTCGTGCGAAGTGCAATGCACGACACCCGCGGGGCATGGCGGTATTCGCCTTCGGGATATGGTTTGTCGGGAAACTAATAAAATGCTATATCGGGTATATGATTACAAAACGAATTTATTATGATTAAACGAGATGAACGGTGTAATAACCGCCTATGATAAATACAAGGTCAGGCCAAGGCAATGCTATTCCTTGGCCCGAAAATAAACAACTATTAAGCTGTTGACAAATAAGCGTGTGTGTGCGCCCGCCGCTATTCGCGTTAAGACTCGACGCGTTGGTCGATCTCAAGGACGTGGACTATTCGCCAGGTACGAGTTACCTGGCCACAAAACGGATTGTCGTGATTAGGGTCGTGCCGGAGTGTTAAGCACTCCGGTTTGCCGTGTACGCGTCTAAGTTATGGAGAGAGAGACGCGACTAGAGCGGCTATTCTCTCGATTGACTCGCCCGTCGGGATACCGCGCGTATCCCGTCGCTAACCTCACTTTGTGTTACTCGGCGGTATTCGCGCACGTCTGGCTAGGACTTACTTGTACTTCAGGACGACCTGGTTGGGCTACGTCTTGGCGTCCGATTCTCTCTCTCTCTCTTCTCCTACTTGTCTCTCCGTCGTCTCTTTCTCTCCTTCCACTCGTCTCTCCGTCGTCTCTTTCTCTCGCCCGATTCTACTCTCTATTTTGCCTTCTTATGCTCGCGAAATCGCGCCCGTTCGAGGTTCAAACAATACTGCCGGTGCGCCGAGCACACCGCTATTTTCACTCGTTTGCGCGTGCGCGTCACGCGGCTCAAACGGTAAGTCTACGCGATCGGTACTATTTCGTACCATACGATCCGTTTACCGTTACACCCCCCTTCCAGACGCAAGGTATATTCCTATGTACCATGCTCTGAATTCGCATAGATACGTGGGATGTGGTTCGGGTTCTAGGTTAGGAAATTAAAACTCTACATTATCTTTTTCTAACCTTTTTATGTACAAAATTAAAAAAAATAAAGAAAATATGCATACTATATATTATATTTCTGTACATGGGTGTAACCAGGAGTTCTCTTCCTGGCGGTCATCTCCGGGCTTCGGATGGCCAGGGATCTCCGGTTATGGTTGCCGGTGCTTGCGGTGATTTTGGTGGTTGGGGCACGTGCGTGGGTTTCGTACCCCAGGCCAATCACATACGAAGCAGCGGCGGGGTTTTGCCCTGTCCCGGTGGAGCTGGAGTCACTGGTGGCTTGCTGTGCTGCTGCCTGTTGCCCGTCTTGGCTACTAGTGCCGCCTCCGCGGCTTGCCGTGCGGCCTCGTGCGCCCTTGCTTGGGCCTCGCTCCGTTTCCGCTGGGCCTCTTTCTCTGCCTTGGAGAGGCGGAGCAGTTCCAGGCGGGCTTCCTCGGCGTTCCTTTCCGCCTGTCGGGCTGCCGCGCGGTTGCGGCGGAAGTCATCGAGGAGCGCCAACTCCTCCAGGCGGTCGGCTACTCCCTGATTCCATCCTTGGGAGAAGGCATGGAATCCCGGGAGGGTGTCGGCTTCCTTCCAATTTTGGAAGACCTTCCTCTCTACTGCGTCCGATCCGTTGGAAATGCGGGACGCGTAGTCGAGTTGGACCTCCAAAAATCTCCACACCTCCCGGGGATCCCTTCCCAAGATGGCCTTAATCCCCCCTCTGTCTTGGCGCGGTGCCAGGGAGTCAGCGACGGCCAGCTCCCTGGTGGGCACCGGGGGTTTATCACCCTCCTCCCCTTCTTCGGAGTCGGTGGAGGCGTCCTCCGACGGTGGTCCTGGTGGGGGTATTGGAGGCAAGGGCCTCGCGGCGAAATACTCCTCCATCCCCACCGTCGTGCCGCTGATGGCACGGGGAGGTCTTCCGGACGTCGACGGAGAATTCGTCGAGTCGGGCTCAGGTTTGGTTTCCATCTATTAATCAAAGGAAAAAACGGTTTAATTATCGCTATCCTTTTCTCGCTTCGATTGCGCGCGCGTTTTCCTAACGATTACCGATGGTCCGGTTCCCCCGACTACGTGTTCTGCGTCGTTCGTTATTACACTGTGATACACTATCTTACTACCGTGGGGCCTCGCGACGGCTTTCGCGGATTTTCGCGGACGGCCGCGTTTTCGTACGTCCGGCGTTTTGACTCTCGCAGGAGTCTGTTCTCGCACGCTGGTGTCACCCGCTATGACTCGCGCAGGAGTCCGCACGCAGTTTGGTGACTGTACGCTCGCATGGGGCGGGTCGCGCGTCGCCCCTTCTCCCACGATGTCCCTCGGTGGATGTTCCTCTTCATCTACGTCGAGGTTTGGTGAAATGCAGTGTTTGAGGTGTTCGGCGTGTGCCAGGTCGGTCACTTTACCTTCTTTATCCAACAATGTGTAAGTATTGGATCCTGGTTGGCCTATTATGACTCTGTTCTTTTTCCACACCAGATCTCCTACGGTGAAGGGCGTGTCCCTCCTTGTAGCGTTGTAGTAGCTTGCTTGCCGCTCATGCTGTCGATCTGCTCGTGCGGCTGCAGACTCATGTACTTCCCTGAGCTTTCGAAGTCGTTCTTGCCATAATTCTATCTTATGGTGCTGCTCCTCTTCTATGCCAGTCTGGTCTTGATTCCTCTTGATGGTGCCGGGAGGCATTGGCTCTCGTCCGTAATTTAGCATTGCCGGAGTTGTACCCGTCGACTCATGGACGGTGTTGTTCAGCGAGAATACAAGTTCCGGCAAATTCTCGTCCCAGGTATTGTTGTTTTCTTCGATGAAAGCCACAATCCTGGTTTTCAGCGTTCGGTTGACGCGTTCAACCGGATTCGCTTGGGGGAAATATGGCGGAGTGGTGGTATGATGTATCCCCACCTCTTGTAGGAATTCGTCGACGGTCTTATTTTTAAATTCAGTACCGTTATCCGAAAGGAATACCTCGGGAGTACCATATCGCAAAACTATCCTCTCTTTAAACTCCTTGAGAATGGTTTTCGCGTTGGCTTTGCGAATTGGTATACACTCCGCCCACCGGGTGAATAAATCCAAGAATACGAGGATGTATTCGTATCCGCCCTTGCTCCGTACAAAGGGTCCGGTGATATCCCCTGCCACGACTTGCCAAGGACGTTCGACCGTGCGTTTCCCCATCAGATCTGCCGGCGGTCGCTGATCCACCTTGCATTGTTGACAGACGAGGCAACGGCGCACGTAGTCCTTCACGTCGGCGTAATAACCTGGCAAGTAGTAATACTTAGCCAGACTGGCAAACGTCTTCTCACGTCCAGCATGGCCAGACGTAGGGGAGTCGTGGCTTTCTTCGAGGACCGCTTTTCGGTGTTCCTTTGGAATCACTAGCTTCCACGCGTCCTCGTCTCCGAGTGTTTCGTCGATTAACTCGTTTGGCTTGTGAAAGTATAGTCGTCCTTCGACACACTTTCAACGAGGAAAATCCCTTGGACTAGATTTTACTCGTTTCAGCCAATTCTGAAACCACTCGTCTTGGGACTCCTCTACCCAAGATATTGCGTCGATGGCGAGGGCCTCCTCCTCGCTCATCCGCGATAGCGCGTCGGGTACGTAGTTCAGGGCGCCTTTTCGATGCTCCACATCAAAGCTGTGTCCCTGTAACTCAAGTGCCCATCGTGCTAATCTACCCGTTGGACTGTGTAAACTACGCAGCCAACGTAAGCTACTATGGTCGGTTATAACGCGAAAGTGATAGCCTTCTATATAAGGTCTATATTTACCAATCGCCCATATAACCGCCAGGCACTCTCGTTCCGTAACGCTATAATTGCGTTCAGCCTGGTTTAACGTCCTACTGGCGAATTCCAGTACTCTCTCTTCTCCATTAATAACCTGGAGAAGTACTGCACCAATGCCAGTGTCGCTTGCATCCGTCTGTATAACGAACTGCACATCGAACTCCGGCCTCGCTAGGACGGGAGCAGTTGCGATCAGCGCCTTAATCTGATCGAATGCCTGTTGCTGCTCATCGAGCCATTCAAACTTACGGTCCTTCTTGGTAAGCCTCGTCAGCGGCTCGGCCAAGGTAGCATAGTCTCGTAAGAATTTCCGGTACCACGAACCCATACCAAGGAATCTTCTAAGTTGTTTTAGATTCTTGGGCGCCGGATAATTGATGATCGGCTCGATTTTCTCGGGGTCTGGCCTGATTCCATCGCGGTTCACCAGCACTCCGAGATATTTCACCTCAGTACGTCCAAATACGCTCTTATCCCGATTCACCGTGAGACTAGCCTTGTTGATTCTCTTCAGGACATACTTTAGCCACTTTTCGTGTTCCTCGAAGATTTCTGTGGCGATGATTATATCATCGAGCTACGAAAATGCATAGGGCTCGAGCTCAGGCCCTATGATTTTGTCCACTAACCTTTGGAACGTGGCTCCCGCCTGGGATAGGCCATAAGGCATCCTTTTAAATTGGAATAAGCCTAGCCCAGGTACTGTGAACGCGGTTATAGCAGCTGACTCCGGTCTTAGCGGTATCTGGTGGTACGCGCTACTCAAGTCTAGCGTGCTGATGTACCTCGCGTTCTTGAGCTTCCGTAGTATGCCGTCCATGTTAGGCAGCGGATAAGCATCGGTTTTCGACACTGCATTACCTTCCGATAGTCAATACAGAACCGATACTTCCCGTTAGGTTTACGGACCATTACTACGGGGCTCGACCATCCACTGGTTGATGGCTCGATCACCCCTGCGTCGAGCATCTCCTTAACCTGGGCGTGCATCTCTTCCTCTATTCGTTTAGAGACGGGATAATATTTTTGCTTGATTGGCCGCGTCCACCCACGTCGATCGCGTGCTTAATCAGAGATGTACATCTCAACGGCCTCACCGTTGTACCCAGGTATCGATCAGCCAGTGTTCGCAGTCTTTCCTGCTCCTCTGGCAGTAAGTCGGCTAACCCTATCGATGCTATCTCGACAGCATCGATTTGCGTTATACCCGCTACTTCCACGTCTACGGACTGGTTGGCCGTTTTGATCCAAAGCTTGATCTCGTTTGGATCCAAAACTGCGCCAAACTCGCGAATGAAGTCTACTCCGACGTAACAGTCGATTTGGTTGTCTGGAAGTACGGCAACGCGAATATCTCGTTTTATCCCGGCAATTTCGAAAGGCAGGTCTACGTAACCAGCGATCACTACCGTCTGGTTCCCTGGCACTTTCGCTTTCCTTCCGTTGCTCGGGATAAGTGGGCAGCCGCAGACCGTGGCCAATTGTAGACCTATCGAGCCCATTACTGTACGCGATGCCCCGGTATCGATCAATGCGCGTATCCGGTAGCCGGCAATACCCACTTGGACCCACCAGCGAGTTTCTTTTTCACTCGGAGGGTCTTCGCATCCAGCCCTCACGTCTAACTCTTTAGTAGCGGCTGCTATTTGGTGTTAGTCCGACTTGCTATCCGTCGGTCCTGCCAAATTTGGGCTGAGGCAACCGCTAGATTTCTCGATCTTGGTGGACGTCGTCGGCACGTCCGGCGACGCTCCTATCGGCGAGCTCTCTTTACAGCGCTCCGCCGAAATTACAGTTATTGTTTGGGTCTTACGCGGTGCAGGAACGGGGACGACCCTTTTTAGCCGCTCCTGTTCGCGTTTCCCGAACAGTCAGGACAATCCGCTCGCTTGTAACCTAACCGTCCGCAACCAAAGCATTTCAGGGGTTGCGTGACCCATGGTCTCGCGCCCTCGTTTGGATGGCTTCTATCCTCGTTGGATCCGCCCGACGTCCTTTCAGTGACCGCCTTTGTTTTTGTCGTGCGACTTGGCTGTTTCGGTCTGCCAATATCGCCTCGGGATGAGGTAACCGAAGTGACGAACTCCTTCATTTTCTCCTCTAGAACTTTGGTCAGCGTCTTGGCCCAGTCCTCTGGAGGATCCTTCTTTCTTTCCTCGTTTGGTGCTATTCGTTGCACCGCGGCGATTTTTGTTTTGGCCTTCCTATCGTCCTTCGGCTTGTAAGCTGACTCAGGAATTAAGGCCGTCTCGGGTGGTGGAGGGTGTCTGTACGCTTTCTGTCCCTCCAGCGTAAGTTCGGCTTCGACCGCGAGATCAAGAAGCGTATGGATTGAATCGCAATCCGTCCTGCGCACCAAATTTTGTATTTCGGGACGCAGGTTGCCGTGCAGCGTGTCTAGCTGCTGTTCGACCCTTGGGATCGGATCGAGCCTGCGTATCATGTGGACTAGACACGTAATATAATCCCATGTTTTCTCGCCGGGTCCTTGATATCTGGAATTTATTTCGGCGATCAATCTCTTCTGAAACCGCCTATTCGTTCCGAACCAGTGACGAGCTTCTTTTTGGAATTCGGACCATGTCGACCACGTATCTCTTTCGTTTTTGAACCAGAGTGCTGCGACGCCTTTGAATAACTCTGGCAGTGAGCTTAGCAATTCGGATTCTGAAAGATTGGCCAGAATCCGACATTCCTCGACCCGTTCGAGAAACGAGTCATTGCTCTGGTCGCCATCTGCTGAGAACTGTAGTCCCCATTTTCGGACAATTTGACCGACGTCTCTCAGCGACTGTCCTGCACTTCTCTGCCAGGTGCTGTTCTCGGTCCTGGTATCACTCGTATTTCCAAGTCTTTCCTGACCTTGGAAGTTCCCCCCCTCCCAGGCTTGGCCGACTCTCCTTGCGAGTGGTGTTGGGGGGTCTGGTTGTGGTAATTCGGTTGTATTGTCCAGGTAATGGTACGTCATTGTGTCCTGGAATCCTACTTGCTGTCGTTGGCTACGGACTTCGTGTCGTGGCTGGTCCAGTCTAGTACTTGTTAAAATAGGCTGTGCTTGCGCTGCTGTCATCGCGTTTACTTTTTCAGTTAATTGCTTAACTGTGTCTGACATTCCTCGCATAAAATTTGCGAATTCTAGTGGGATTTCAAATGATCCTCCGTCTGTTGCAGTGAATCTTATTCTGCTTGAATTTTTATCCTCATTTGTGGTATTGTCGGCAGTATTGTTGTTTATTGATGACCGCTCCGTGGTTTCTTGCAACCTTGCCGTGGTTATATTATCTTAGAGCCGTTGAACTCTTCTACGACTTGTTTCCATATTTTCTTTAGCTCCTTCATCGTTGTTAAGAGTTAATAATGGATGGCTTGTGTTGTCGTCGATTGTCGAGTTCTCCCACGGGTGTTCTGCCGAGCTATATTTTGTGATGAAATTTTGCCTGAGTTCTTCCCGATGTTGCCAGGCGGTGATTTCATCTTGCTCAGGTTCTTCAACGAAATCCCTTGGCTCGTAATCTCCTAGGAGCCATTTTGTCAGACGACCTAACTTGTCAAATTTATTGCCTGTATCTTTAAGTGACAGGTCGTTAGGATATTGACATATATCTTTGTTTCTATAAAACAAGCACCAGTCTTCGATCTTCTGTTGTGTCGAACACGCCATATTTATAATAACGGTTTAAATAAATAATTTACAATAAATATAAAAAATAATTTAACTCGCTTTACCAGAGCAGTCCAATTGCGCGGCTATCGTGGGGTCGTTCGTTCGCGTTTTCCCTAAGGCGCACAATTACAATCGCAAAATACAAATATATATATATATATATGGGTGGTTCTCTGTGACATCGAAGATGAAAAAAATAAATATTGCCATAACTGTGGGAATATGTTTTAGAGGTATCCAGTAGTTCTCCTGAATTTTTTCAGATTTTATCTGGGCCATTATTTTAAGTTACAGAGAGTCAAAGTTAACATTTTAGCACTTTTTTGCATTATATGCCCATTTTCATGAATTTTTAGCTCCCAGGGGATGCATTTTTCACTAAAAACATAAGTATGACTTTTTTTGTAAAATTTTCCGAACTTTTCATAAAAAATACTTTTAAGGACATAAATGTATGCTGTCACACTCTTGTAAGCCATTGAAACCTTAAATAGTGAAAATCAGCAATTCTGCTCCGGACTCTGGTAACCTAATACTGTCTAAAAGATGTCTTTTTATAGTCAGAAACTGCCTAAAAATTTCCAGAGTGGGTCTAAATCATTAAGATCACTTATGGTCAAAATATCCGGGAAAAGTGCCCGAAATATTAATAGAAATGTATATTTGTTGCCTTATAACATTGAATCTATTAGCATGATCATTGCAAAAAAATTTATGCACTTACCTTGGAGTGGTAGAAAAGTATCTCCACTTGTTTCAGTATCCATCTTATCCCCTGTACGCTGGTAATAATACAAATATTATACAATTATAAAAAATTATTTTTTAAACATTTATAATGCTGGATTTTTAGTTTTAAACCCTTACAAGAATTATAATACTAATCTGAAGGATTACTATAAAAGTACCAACATTATCATTATTATTATTCAGCAATACATTGTTTAGATTTCACAAACTTGTCACTGTCACGTTATCATAGTATTCATTATAATTATATATCCGATTTATTTATATATCTTTTGTATTAAATACGTATATTCAGTTATTGTAATAATGATGTTTATATATTTATAGTAATCCTTCAGAATAGTATTACATTTCTTGTAAGGGATGTAAAACTAAAAATTCAGCATTATAAATGTTTAAAATTAATTTTTTACATTTGTATAATATTATTTGTATTTTTAGCAGCTTACAGGGGATTAGATGGATACTGAAACAAGTGAAGATACTTTTCTACCACTCCAAGGTAAGTGCACAAATTTTTTTGCAATGATCATGCTTATAGATTCATCGTTATAAGGCAACAAATATACATTTTTATTAATATTTCGGGCACTTTTCCCGGATATTTTGACCATAAGTGATCTTAATGATTTAGACCCACTCTGGAAATTTTTAGGCAGTTTCTGACTATAAAAAGACATCTTTTAGACAGTATTAGGTTACCAGAGTCCGGAGCAGAATTGCTGATTTTCACTATTTAAGGTTTAAATGGCTTACAAGATTGTGACAGCATACATTTATGTCTTTAAAAGTATTTTTAATGAAATGTTCGGAAAATTTTACGAAAAAAGTCATACTTATGTTTTTAGTGAAAAATGTATCCCCTGGGAGCTAAAAATTCATGAAAATGGGCATATAATGCAAAAAAGTGCTAAAATGTCAACTTTGACTCTCTGTAACTTAAAATAATGGCCCAGAAAAAATCTGAAAAAATTCAGGAGAACTACTGGATACCTCTAAAACATATTCCCACAGTTATAGCCATATTTATTTTTTTCATCTTCGATGTTACAGAGAACCACCCATATATATGTGGTAATGAACAATTAACTTACCAAAAATAGTAAAGTGCATAAACTTAATTGTAGTATTTAGTAAAAACCTATTAAAATTTTAGATTATTTTAAACGGATCTAAATAGAACTATACCTCCTAAGATTAATTTATTTAAGTCATCGCCGAGAGTTCTATATGTCATTAATATTTTGTACTTTTAGAGTAATAAAACTTTCTACTTAATTAAATTAATTTTTGTAGTAGTTTTAAAAAATTATTTATAACATTTTAGTGGTATATAAATAAAAACCTGTTTCTTCCATTTCTCCCGTAATTCGTAATTTGCACCCTCTTTGAAAATTTGCGTTTTAATCCATAATTATATCCAATTATTTTTTCCTTTAGTTACGGACCCCATATATTTATTTTAATTATTATAAACAAAGGCATTCCTTAAATAACATTTTGTTTCTAATAAATACATACTTGTTTATTTAAGATATTGTTTTATATAAATATACGTAATCTACTTACTTATATATCCATACAATTTTTAAATTTTGATTTGAATAATATTTAAATTAAATACTACTAAAATAATAATTTTCGAAAAACTTTTGAAATGTAATTCGTATTTTATATTGCCACTGTTAAAATTTGAATTTTCTTTTGCCATCACTGTTTATAATAGAATTATCTTAAAAATGCAATAATTAATGTATTTAATTTTTAATTTATTGTATATTTCACATATAGATATTTGAAAAGTGTATGTTATACTTGATTAATATTTATTTTATCTTCGAAAAATTGTGCATATTTTTAAAAACATTACATTAAATTTTAGGTCCGTTTTTATTTTATGAGTTTTAACAGGAATAAGTAAACTAATACACATTCTTTCAAGTTATATTTACAACTTTTTTTTGCGCACGGAAAAAATACATATATTATCTATTCTTGAAAAAACAAGTAACACGTACACACACACACACACGCACACACACACATACACACACGCACACACGCACACACACACACACACACACACACACACACACACACACACACACACACACACACACACACACACACACACACACACACACACACACACACACACACACACACACACACACACACACACACACACACACACACACACACACACACATACACACACACACACACACACACACACACTTATATATATGACATACATATATATATCATATATATGACAAATATATAACATATAAATGACATATATATATAACATATATATATATATCATATATATGACAAATATATAACATTTAAATGACATATATATATAACATATATATATATATCATATATATGACACATATATATATATATGTTGAATTCTGAATTCTTAGACACGGCGGCGGCGGCGGCGGCGGCGAAATATTTATATAGAGAGATATAACATATATATATATATATGACATATATATATAACATATATACATAAAACATATATATATATATATATATATATGTTGAATGCTGAATTCGTAGACACGGCGGCGGCGGCGGCGAAATATTTATATATTATAGAGATATATATATATCACTTTGCGGCCACTTCTCAAACAACTTGCTAACAGTTTTTACCTCTGTAGGCGTTCTCTCACGGGATGGAAAAAATTTCGTCTCTTTCTATCTTTCGCATCTCCTATGACGCTATCTCTTTTTGTTGCCATCGAATGAAAAAGAAAGTGGAAATAGCAAAAATTCGAGAATCGGAATTCAGCAACCCTGTTGAAAAGACCTTATAAAATCCGATAAAATAATGGCACATTGAATCGGGGTGCCGATAAAAATTTTATAGTAATATATCGGGCGATTTCTTTTTTATCGGTACCTATAATGAAATCCTCACAGCTACGAATCACAAGTTCCGAAATTTAGTTTTTATAAGTTTTACCTGGTAAAAGATATATCAGTTTCTATGAGACTAATAAATTTATAGGCTTTTATAGAGATATGCTCATTTAATTATTTATAGAAATCTATTCACTTTACCAAGATGAATTCAGAATCGTCATATATCGTAATAAATTGATTGAAAAATTATAAGCCTGTATAGATGTTTTACTACATGAATTACACAAGTGCATCCAAGAAAATATTAATCGGGTTCTATAATAAAAGAAATGACTATGAAAAGATTATAGTTCATACACATTTTCCGATAAAAAATTTAATAAGCTCTTATCATGGAAATACTGTATATGTTTATATCTTTTTTTGCTTTCTAATAGTAGGTTTATAATTCGAATCTATAAGGAATTCCGGGTGCAATAACCTCATACCATATTATACAATAAATGCTTATAGTATTTTATAAGATAAACCTCACAAAAGAAAAAAACATTTTATAGTACAATATGATGATCAAGAAAATAAATGGGCGGTTCGTTTACCGGATCGTATGAGCTGAGACATCCATAAATACAATCTTAATCAAATCGCTAATCGCGTTCAACCAGGCAATTCCGTATTTATTATTTATAACAAATAGGCATGTATCGGGTTTTCGAGTATTTGACGTATTCGTGTGCATTGAATTAATAAGGTTCTATAAGGCTTTTCACTATATTGTCCACTAACAGCTATCGGTGTCTACCGTTAAATTCCATAATTTTAAACCAACCAATACAGTTCTTTTATAAGGTTTTACGAGGATCGACGCATGTATTCGGCATACGACCTATCGGGTACTAACGGCTGCGCCAGCAATAACAAATCTTAATCAAATCGCTAATCGCATTCTACCAGGCAATTCCGTATTTATTATTTATACCAAATAGGCATGTATCGGGTTTTCGAGTATTTGACGTATTCGTGTGCATTGAATTAATAAGGTTCAATAAGGCTTTTCACTATATTGTCCACTAACAGCTATCGGTGTCTACCGTTAAATTCCATAATTTTAAACCAACCAATACAGTTCTTTTATAAGGTTTTACGAGGATCGACGCATGAATTGGGCATACGACCTATCGGGTACTAACGTTAAACCAACCAATACAGTTCTTTTATAAGGTTTTACGAGGATCGACGCATGAATTGGGCATACGACCTATCGGGTACTAACGGCTGCGCCAGCAATAACAAATCTTAATCAAATCGCTAATCGCATTCTACCAGGCAATTCCGTATTTATTATTTATACCAAATAGGCATGTATCGGGTTTTCGAGTAGTTGACGTATTCGTGTGCATTGAATTAATAAGGTTCAATAAGGCTTTTCACTATATTGTCCACTAACAGCTATCGGTGTCTACCGTTAAATTCCATAATTTTAAACCAACCAATACAGTTCTTTTATAAGGTTTTACGAGGATCGACGCATGTATTGGGTATACGACCTATCCGTTACTACCGGCTGCGCCAGTAATAACAAATCTTAATCAAATTGCTAATCCCATTCTACCAGGCAATTCCGTATTTATTATTTATACCAAATAGGCATGTATCCGGTTTTCGAAAGTTAGACGTCTTTATAAGGTTTTACGAGGTTCGACGCATGTAAGGGACAGACGGCCTATCGGGTTGTATCGGCTGCGCCAACAATAATACGAATTACATAAGTATACTTAATTTATTAATGCTGCAGCGATACTCATGTGACACTTTCATGTATTCTTAGTTTGGTAACCTTTAGTTATAAATGTTTTTCATTGTTATTCTTCATGCATATAAAGATAGAAGTTTCTATGATATACTACTAATAAACATGAAAGAAATATTGAATTTACTTTCTATAAACTTATCCAATATAATAATTCTTTTCTTTTCAGGCATCAAATCGAACTCAATTAAATGTTAATTTTCAGTATATTTTCAAATACAAAGAATATTCTTCCTCCAAGGACAAAACAGATCTGGAAAACAAATAATTTTAATTCAATTTGAATGTGCTCTAAATTATAAAACTAATTAATAGCAATAATTAATAGCTCTGAGTGTGTAATATTTTACATATACTCATATATATATATATATATATATATATATATATATATATATATGATATATGATACAGTTGCATGTAATCTTAATTTTGAATTATTTAGTTATAAATATTTTTTATTGTAAATCTTCATGAAAGTAAAGGTAAAAGTTTTCTATTATAAAGCTACTAATAAAAATTAAAGAATTATTAAATTTATTTTATATAAACTTATCCAATATAATAATTCTTATACGAAAATAAAAAAAATATTAACAGAACTTTTAAAACAAATATTTCAATTTTCAATATTCCTATATATTTAACTACTTTAGTAATGGTTATAGAAATAACTGTCAAACTCGAGTGACAAGTGCAGGTATTCTTAATTTTGTGCTCTATAATTATAAATATTTTTCAATGTTATTCTTCATGAAAGTAAAGATAGTGGTTTTCTACAGTGAGCTAGTAATAAACACCAACCCAGACGGAAATTTATTTTTCCAGAAAGAGCTAAGAAGAGCTAATAAATATCATAATCAATTTATAATATGCAGATTTTGGACTCTGTTAATAGTTAGTTAGAATTTATAACTTTTATTATCTCTTCTTAGCTTTTGCTAGATTTTATTAGCTTTTAGGTTTTTTTCAAAAGTAAAAGAAATTTGCGAGTTTAAAAAAATTACGTGGGCCCACGTAAAAAAAATTTATTAAGTATTTATGAAAATTGTATAAAATGGTTTGTATGCAATTTGTATAAAAAATTGGTCTTATAAAAACTTTATAAAATTTTTATAAAAAGATTGGCTTTCATAAAAACTATATTTTTATTAAATTTTTAAATAAATACCACACTTTAAAGCACATTTTAAAGGAATTTATATACAAAAACGCGGTCACTTTAGGCTCAATATAAATTGAAACATTTTAAAATAGAAAAAGATAAATAATATAGTAATTAAAAACGTTCGAGATAAGTTTTAAAATTTTTTACGGTATTTTATAGGATGGGAAAAGTTTGTGAAAATTGGGAAAAATTTTGCAAAACTTAAATGTTAAAGTTTTGGGAATAAACATATATAACCTTAAAAACAGCACTGCAAATTCATCAGCTGGCACCGGTGGCGATGGGTGACTCGGACCGACGCTTCAACGCACGGAGAAGCTGTTGATCGTACCTTTAAAATCGTCTAACCTGCAAAAAAAATATTACAAAAACACAAAGTATCTAATGTACTAAATCGTTAAGTTTTTAAAAATCAAGAGAAAGGAGGACTTATCTGATCAAAAGTGTAGACGGAGTTGAATCTTCAGGTCTCAATATTCCGGCTCTCCCCTCACCGAGACAGAATTTTAAATTCTCAAAATCGATAATATTCCATGCTGTCAATTGACGCACCACATATATCTAGGTTAAAAGTACGACTTCCGCGACGAATTTAGTGGTAAACTGCTTGATTAAGTAAAATACGACGGCAAACGTTTCGCGCTGCACGAAGCTTACAGGAATAAGACATCAAACTGAAGTTGGTTAGATGTCAAACTGAAGTTGGCTTTTTTCTCTATCGTCAATTCATTTTATACAATTTTTATAAAAACTTTATAAATTTTCTTCTAATTTTCTAATTTTACAAGAATTATAATACTAATCTGAAGGATTACTATAAAAGTATCAACATTATTATTATTATTATTCAGCAATACATTGTTTAGATTTCACAAACTTGTCACTGTCACGTTATCATATTATTCATTATAATTATATATCCGATTTATTTATATATCTTTTGTATTAAATACGTATATTCAGTTATTGTAATAATGATGTTTATATATTTATAGTAATCCTTCAGATTAGTATTATAATTCTTGTAAGGGATGTAAAACTAAAAATCCAGCATTATAAATGTTTAAAAAATAACTTTTATAATTTTATAATAATATTTGTATTTTTAGCAGCTTACAGGGGATTAGATGGATACTGAAACAAGTGGAGATAAAAACTTTATAAATTTTTTTCACGTAGGCGCCTGTCGTTGAAGCAACCGCTATGGAGTCGTTTATCGTATTTCATATGAGGTATTGCTGTATTTTCTATTTACAACGAATAGGCATGTATCTGGATTTCAAATAATTAATGATTTTTTCATGATTGCAATTTATCGGGTTGAATAGGACATTTCACTATAAAGTCGAGCATTATTTATCCAAATCTACCGGTATATTCTAATATTGTCAAGCAACCTATGTGGTTCGTTTATAGGGGTTAATCAGTATTATCATATAAATGAGCGGTTTGATTACAGGATCATATCGGTTACGTTTGTCGTAGAAGCAACCGCTATTGAATCGTTTATCGTATTTTATGAGGTATTGCTGTATTTTCTATTTACAACGAATAGGCATGTATCTGGATTTCAAATAATTAATAATTTTTCATGATTGCAATTTATCGGATTGAATAGGACATTTCACTATAAAGTCGAGCATTATTTATCCGAATATACCGGTATATTCTAATATTGTCAAGCAACCTATGTGGTTCGTTTAAGGGTTTAATCAGTATTGTCACATAAATCAGCGGTTTGATTACAGGATCTTATCGGTTGAGCCTGTCGTAGAAGCAGCCGCTATTGAATCGTTTATCGTATTTTATGAGGTATTGCTGCATTTACTAATTACAACGAATAGGCATGTATCTGGATTACAAATAATTAATGATTTTTCATGATTGCAATTTATCGAGTTAAATAGGAAATTTCACTATAAAGTCGAGCATTATTTATCCGAATCTACCGGTATATTCTAATATTGTCAAGCAACCTATGTGATTCGTTTATAGGGTTTAATCAGTATTATCACATAAATCAGCGAATTGATTACAGGATCTTATCGGTTACGCCTGTCGTAGAAGCAACCGCTATTGAATCGTTTATCGTATTTTATGAGGTATTGCTGTATTTTCTATTTACAACCAATAGGCATGTATCTGGATTTTAAATAATTAAAGATTTTTCATGATTGAAATTTATCGGGTTGAATAGGACTATTCACTATAAAGTCAAGCATTATTTATCCGAACCTACCGGTATATTCAAATATTGTCAAGCAACCTATGTGGTTCGTTTATAGGGTTTAATCAGTATTGTCACATAAATCAGCGGTTTGATTACAGGATCTTATCGGTTACGCCCACGTAAAAAAAATTTATAAAGTATTTATAAAAATTGTATAAAATGGATTGTATGCAATTTGTACAAAAAATTGGTCTTATAAAAACTTTATAAAATTTTTATAAAAAGATTGGCTTTCATATAAACTATATTTTTATTAAATTTTTAAATAAATACCACACTTTGAAGCACATTTTAAAGGAATTTACATACAAAAACGCGGTCACTTTAGGCTCAATATAAATTGAAACATTTTAAAATAGAAAAAGATAAATAATATAGTAATTAAAAACGTTCGAGATAAGTTTTAAAATTTTTTACGGTATTTTATAGGATGGGAAAAGTTTGTGAACTTTGGGAAACGTATTGCGCAACTTGGGAAAAGTTTGTGAAAATTGGGAAAAATTTTGCAAAACTTAAATGTTAAAGTTTTGGGAATAAACATATATAACCTTAAAAACAGCACTGCAAATTCATCAGCTGGCACCGGTGGCGATGGGTGACTCGGACCGACGCTTCTACGCACGGAGAAGCTGTTGATCGTACCTTTAAAATCGTCTAACCTGCAAAAAAAATATTACAAAAACACAAAGTATCTAATGTACTAAATCGTTAAGTTTTTAAAAATCAAGAGAAAGGAGGAATTATCTGATCAAATGTGTAGACGGAGTTGAATCTTCAGGTCTCAATATTCCGGCTCTCCCCTCACCGAGACCGAATTTTAAATTCTCAAAATCGATAATATTCCATGCTGTCAATTGACGCACCACATATATCTAGGTTAAAAGTACGACTTCCGCGACGAATTTAGTGGTAAACTGCTTGATTAAGTAAAATACGACGGCAAACGTTTCGCGCTGCACGAAGCATACGGGAATAAGACATCAAACTGAAGTTGGTTAGATGTCAAACTGAAGTTGGCTTTTTTCTCTATCGTCAATTCATTTTATACAATTTTTATAAAAACTTTATAAACTTTTATCACGTGGGCGCCTGTCGTTGAAGTAACCGTTATTGAATCGTTTATCGTATTTTATATGAGGCATTGCTGTATTTTCTATTTACAACGAATAGGCATGTATCTGGATTTCAAATAATTAATGATTTTTCATGATTGCAATTTATCAGGTTGAATAGGACATTTCACTATAAAGTCGAGCATTATTTATCCAAATCTACCGGTATATTCTAATATTGTCAAGCAACCTATGTGGTTCGTTTATAGGGTTTAATCAGCATTATCACATAAATGAGCGGTTTGATTACAGGATCTTATCGGTTACGCTTGTCGTAGAAGCAACCGCTATTGAATCGTTTATCGCATTGTATGAGGTATTGCTGTATTTACTATTTACAACGAATAGGCATGTATCTGCATCCCACATAATTAATGATTTTTCATTATTGAAATTTATCGAGTTAAATAGGAAATTTCACTATAAAATCGAGCATTATTTATCCGAATATACCGGTATATTCTAATATTGTCAAGCAACCTATGTGGTTTGTTTATAGGGTTTAATCAGTATTGTCACATAAATGAGCGGTTTAGTATTACAATAAACACGGAATAGTCGATTACATTTTGGCGCGAAATTTGTATTTCTCAAGTGGCTTTGGTGTTACTAAGAACACATAGAAATATTGGACAATTGAAATATTTTTTCTAAAAATAGGTTAATATGTTTTCATATTAGAAAAATAATGAAGTATAAACTTTATTACAAGTGAATTCTAAATAAACAATACATGCCAATTCCGTAACAAATTCTCAATTATTTTAAATGTTAACATGAATCATTGAATCATATAAAAGATTAACAAAATTGGATTACTTTATTGAAAATTAAATTTAATATTTTCTTTCCCTAGCGGAAATAATCATATGCGAATAAGGTTTATAAATACTTAATAAAAGTTATTAGCTTTTATTAGATTTTCATAACACTTTATAAAGTGCGGATTTTGGACTGTAGTAATAGTTTAAAAAATTTGGTGATGTTTATAAGATTTTTTTAGTTGTTTTTAAAATTTCGTAAATATTTCTAAGCTTTATTAAGTTTTATTAGATTTTTGTATTTCGAAAATATCGTGAAAAACGATAAAATGACACTAATAGTAACTGTTGCATTTTCCTATATTTAACTGTTTTTAGCTGTTTCTAAGTAATGTATGCAAAAAAACAAAAGCTATTAATAAAAGATTGCTACTGGTAAATATTCATAAAAATTCTAAATACTTATTTACTGTATATAATAATTTAAAAAAGTTATTAGTAGTTATTAGCTTTTTTAAACTCGCACATTTCTTTTACTTTTGAAAAAAACTTAAAAGCTAATAAAATCTAGCAAAAGCTAAGAAGAGCTAATAAAAGTTATAAATTCTAACTAACTATTAACAGAGTCCAAAATCTGCATATTATAAATTGATTATAAAATTTATTAGCTTTTCTTAGCTCTTACTGGAAAAATAAATTTCCGTCTGGGTTGGTGTTTATTACTAGCTCACTGTAAAAAACCACTATCTTTACTTTCATGAAGAATAACATTGAAAATATTTATAATTAAAGGGCACACAATTATGAATACCTGCAAGTGTCACTCGAGTCTGACAGTTATTTCTATAACCATTACTAAAGTAGTTAAATATATAGGAATATTGAATATTGAAATATTTGTTATAAAAGTTCTGTTAATATTTTTTTATTTTTAAAAAATAATGAAGAATAAACTTTTATACAAGAGTATACTAATGAAAGAATACATATAAATGCCGTTACACATTCTGAATTATTTTACAGAGTTTACTTGAATCAGTAAATCGTATAAGAATTATTATATTGGATAAGTTTATATAAAATAAATTTAATAATTCTTTAATTTTTATTAGTAGCTTTATAATAGAAAACTTTTACCTTTACTTGTATGAAGATTTACAATAAAAAATATTTTTAACTAAATAATTCAAAATTAAGATTACATGCAACTATATCATATATCATATATCATATATATATATATATATATATATATATATGAGTATATGTAAAATATTACACACTCAGAGCTATTAATTATTGCTATTCATTAGTTTTATAATTTAGAGCACATTCAAATTGAATTAAAATTATTTGTTTTCCAGATCTGTTTTGTCCTTGGAGGAAGAATATTCTTTGTATTTGAAAATATACTGAAAATTAACATGTAATTGAGTTCGATTTGATGCCTGAAAAGAAAAGAATTATTATATTGGATAAGTTTATATAAAGTAAATTTAATATTTCTTTCATGTTTATTAGTAGTATACCATAGAAACTTCTATCTTTATATGCATGAAGAATAACAATGAAAAATATTTATAACTAAATGTTACAAAACTAAGAATACATGAAAGTGTCACACGAGTATCGCTGCAGCATTAATAAATCAAAAGGCGCGATAGCGCCTGCACGCAAGTATGCAGGCGCGTAAGCCCTTATTATACAGCTAACTAACCCCTCAGATTTTTTATGTTTTCGTACATTTAAAATTATACTATCTATTTATGCAATTATAAATCTCACATCTATTTTTTTATATAAGTTTTCACTTTACAATAAATCCGGTTTGAATTCATAAGTGCATAGTGGAGAAATTCGATGTTATTAAAGTTGCTTCCCTGTTGAAAAAACCTCATATAAAACTATAAAAAAAATTTTTTATCGTACTTCATGTGGCTTTTGCACCCGGAGTTTGCGATAGAATGCTATACATTATTTAATACGAATCGGAAAGAATAAGCTTATAACTAAAGGTTTCATAATGAACACCTCATAAAATGCGATAAAAATAAATTTGTTTATAAGATTTTATAGGAATAAACGTGTAACATAAAAGAGCATAAAATAGTTTATCGCAGTATATCGGGTACACATTTATATTTAAATATTTTGTATTTATATTTACCGGGCATTATAAGGATTTGCCACCTTTCACGTACTTATATATCAATGCTTTTTCACTCTAAAGCTTATAGTATTTTATAATGAAAAACCCGAACATGAATGAATTATCTATAGTTCTATTTCAGGTAATACAAAATGATATATTCTTAACAAGTGGATTTCTATCGGGATTTTAACAGTTATTGTCTTATAGATCATACAAAAATATAAGGTTAAATAGGGCGTTTCACAATAACGCCAAGTAACGGCTATATGACCCTACCAGCACATTTCAATATTATATAACAACTTACCTGGTACCTTTATAGGGATTTATGACGATCGACGCATGAAATGGGCGGCTTGCCTAACGCATCGTACCTGGCTTTACCAGTCAAAAAGCAACCGCTATTGAATCGTTTATCGTATTTTATGAGATATTGCTGCATTTACTAATTACAACGAATAGGCATGTATCTACTGGATTTCAAATAATTAAAGATTTTTCATGATTGCCATTTATCGGGTTGAATAGGACATTTCACTATAAAGTCGAGCATTATTTATCCGAATCTACCGGTATATTCTAATATTGTCAAGCAACCTATGTGATTCGTGTATAGGGTTTAATCAGTATTGTCACATAAATCAGCGGATTGATTACAGGATCTTATAGGTTACGCCTGTCGTAGAAGCAACCGCTATTGAATCGTTTATCGTATTTTATGAGGTATTGCTGCATTTACTAATTACAACGAATAGGCATGTATCTACTGGATTTCAAATAATTAAAGATTTTTCATGATTGCAATTTATCGGGTTGAATAGGACATTTCACTATAAAGTCGAGCATTATTTATCCGAATCTACCGGTATATTCTAATATTCTCAAGCAACCTAAGTGATTCGTTTATAGGGTTTAATCAGTATTGTCACATAAATCAGCGGTTTGAATACAGGATCTTATCGGTTGAGCCTGTCGTAGAAGCAACCGCTATTGAATCGTTTATCGTATTTTATGAGGTATTGCTGCATTTACTAATTACAACGAATAGGCATGTATCTAGATTACAAATAATTAATGATTTTTCATGATTGCAATTTATCGGGTTAAATAGGAAATTTCACTATAAAGTCGAGCATTATTTATCCGAATCTACCAGTATATTCTAATATTGTCAAGCAACCTAAGTGATTCGTTTATAGGGTATAATCAGTATTGTCACATAAATCAGCGGTTTGAATACAGGATCTTATCGGTTGAGCCTGTCGTAGAAGCAACCGCTATTGAATCGTTTATCGTATTTTATGAGGTATTGCTGTATTTTCTATTTACAACCAATAGGCATGTATCTGGATTTTAAATAATTAAAGATTTTTCATGATTGCAATTTATAGGGTTGAATAGGACATTTCACTATAAAGTCGAGCATTATTTATCCGAATCTACCGGTATATTCTAATATTGTCAAGCAACCTAAGTGATTCGTTTATAGGGTTTAATCAGTATTGTCACATAAATCAGCGGTTTGATTACAGGATCTTATCGGTTGAGCCTGTCGTAGAAGCAACCGCTATTGAATCGTTTATCGTATTTTATGAGGTATTGCTGCATTTACTAATTACAACGAATAGGCATGTATCTGGGTTACAAATAATTAATGATTTTTCATGATTGCAATTTATCGAGTTAAATAGGAAATTTCACTATAAAATCGAGCATTATTTATCCGAATCTACCGGTATATTCTAATATTGTCAAGCAACCTATGTGATTCGTTTATAGGGTTTAATCAGTATTGTCACATAAATCAGCGGATTGATTACAGGATCTTTTCGGTTACGCCTGTCGTAGAAGCAACCGCTATTGAATCGTTTATCGTATTTTATGAGGTTTTGCTGTATTTTCTATTTACAGCCAATAGGCATGTATCTGGATTTTAAATAATTAAAGATTTTTCATGATTGCAATTGATCGGGTTGAATAGAACTATTCACTATAAAGTCAAGCATTATTTATCCGAATCTACCGGTATATTCTAATATTCTCAAGCAACCTAAGTGATTCGTTTATAGGGTTTAATCAGTATTGTCACATAAATCAGCGGTTTGAATACAGGATCTTATCGGTTGAGCCTGTCGTAGAAGCAACCGCTATTGAATCGTTTATCGTATTTTATGAGGTATTGCTGCATTTACTAATTACAACGAATAGGCATGTATCTAGATTACAAATAATTAATGATTTTTCATGATTGCAATTTATCGGGTTAAATAGGAAATTTCACTATAAAGTCGAGCATTATTTATCCGAATCTACCAGTATATTCTAATATTGTCAAGCAACCTAAGTGATTCGTTTATAGGGTATAATCAGTATTGTCACATAAATCAGCGGTTTGAATACAGGATCTTATCGGTTGAGCCTGTCGTAGAAGCAACCGCTATTGAATCGTTTATCGTATTTTATGAGGTATTGCTGTATTTTCTATTTACAACCAATAGGCATGTATCTGGATTTTAAATAATTAAAGATTTTTCATGATTGCAATTTATAGGGTTGAATAGGACATTTCACTATAAAGTCGAGCATTATTTATCCGAATCTACCGGTATATTCTAATATTGTCAAGCAACCTAAGTGATTCGTTTATAGGGTTTAATCAGTATTGTCACATAAATCAGCGGTTTGATTACAGGATCTTATCGGTTGAGCCTGTCGTAGAAGCAACCGCTATTGAATCGTTTATCGTATTTTATGAGGTATTGCTGCATTTACTAAGTACAACGAATAGGCATGTATCTGGGTTACAAATAATTAATGATTTTTCATGATTGCAATTTATCGAGTTAAATAGGAAATTTCACTATAAAATCGAGCATTATTTATCCGAATCTACCGGTATATTCTAATATTGTCAAGCAACCTATGTGATTCGTTTATAGGGTTTAATCAGTATTGTCACATAAATCAGCGGATTGATTACAGGATCTTTTCGGTTACGCCTGTCGTAGAAGCAACCGCTATTGAATCGTTTATCGTATTTTATGAGGTTTTGCTGTATTTTCTATTTACAGCCAATAGGCATGTATCTGGATTTTAAATAATTAAAGATTTTTCATGATTGCAATTGATCGGGTTGAATAGAACTATTCACTATAAAGTCAAGCATTATTTATCCGAATCTACCGGTATATTCTAATATTGTCAAGCAACCTATGTGGTTCGTTTATAGGGTTTAATCAGTATTGTCACATAAATGAGCGGTTTGATTACAGGATCTTATCGGTTGAGCCTGTCGTAGAAGCAACCGCTATTGAATCGTTTATCGTATTTTATGAGGTATTGCTGCATTTACTAATTACAACGAATAGGCATGTATCTACTGGATTTCAAATAATTAAAGATTTTTCATGATTGCCATTTATCGGGTTGAATAGGACATTTCACTATAAAGTCGAGCATTATTTATCCGAATCTACCGGTATATTCTAATATTGTCAAGCAACCTAAGTGATTCGTGTATAGGGTTTAATCAGTATTGTCACATAAATCAGCGGTTTGATTACAGGATCTTATCGGTTGAGCCTGTCGTAGAATCTACCGCTATTGAATCGTTTATCGTATTTTATGCGGTATTGCTGCATTTACTAATTTCAACGAATAGGCATGTATCTGGATTACAAATAATTAATGATTTTTCATGATTGCAATTTATCGGGTTAAATAGGAAATTTCACTATAAAGTCGAGCATTATTTATCCGAATCTACCGGTATATTCTAATATTGTCAAGCAACCTATGTGATTCGTTTATAGGGTTTAATCAGTATTGTCACAATCAGCGGATTGATTACAGGATAAATCAGCGGATTGATTACAGGATCTTATCGGTTACGCCTGTCGTAGAAGCAACCGGTATTGAATCGTTTATCGTATTTTATGAGGTATTGCTGTATTTTCTATTTACAACCAATAGGCATGTATCTGGATTTAAAATAATTAAAGATTTTTCATGATTGCAATTTATCGGGTTGAATAGGACATTTCACTATAAAGTCGAGCATTATTTATCCGAATCTACCGGTATATTCTAATATTGTCAAGCAACCTAAGTGATTCGTGTATAGGGTTTAATCAGTATTGTCACATAAATCAGCGGTTTGATTACAGGATCTTATCGGTTGAGCCTGTCGTAGAAGCAGCCGCTATTGAATCGTTTATCGTATTTTATGAGGTATTGCTGCATTTACTAATTACAACGAATAGGCATGTATCTGGATTACAAATAATTAATGACTAGCAACAGATACCTCGCTCGCTAACGCTCACTCGGTTGTATTTTGATCGTGCTTATTTTAGATGAGTATATATAAAATAGTTACACAGCCTTTTTTCTTTAAAGTTAAATGTGACATTTTTATGTTCATTTTTTAATTGAAAAACATTACATTTTTTAAATAACTAGTAAACCAATTGGGTTTATCAAGGCAGAAATTGCATTTTTATAGATACACCAAATTCGCTGTGTAAAGTTGAAGTTTATATGCATATAAATTTAAATTTTCTTTGATTAAAGCCCTTCGACAACTTTTATCCTGCAAGGAGTTTTTTGTATTTGCACCTGTTTTAAGCCTATTTTTGATAATATTTTAATATTTTACTTAATGAATGTGTTAAAATTCATTAAAAAAGAATATTTTTTATAATATATTTTATAAACATGACATTTCACGTAATATTTTATAAAAATTACAAAAATATTTTTATAACCGTACTCTACCCTTAACAGCAACAATGCACAACACGAAGAGGATTATGGTATAATTAATGTGGTGACTGAGATGTCGTTTTTGTAAAAAAAAATTGAGAAATAAACAAAATATGATAGTTAACTACCAAAGTTTTCAAATTAATCAAAATTTCTTTAAAATTACATGTAACTACTATTGTACAGACGATTGAAAAGAATGTGAGAACTCGATATATTTTGTGTCGCCTTTCCAATATTTTGGTTTTTTAAAAGAGGTTATAGATTAAAAAAAACATCAAAGACAGAACTGAAAATAAAGTTCAACTGAAAACTTGATCATCTAATGACTATCAATTATTTCGTGACATTCAAAGAATCCGTCAAATGTCAATCATTCGTGAGATTTCCACTCCATTTTCATCATTATTGCAGGGGTCCTTTATAGTATATGAGCGGGCAATCGTTTCAAAAAGACATCTCGAATCTTGATCTCGCGTAGACGAGTTGAAAAGATGTGAGAACTCCATATGTTTTGTGTCGACTTTCCAATGTTTTCGTTTTATTTGATAATTTTAAATAACTATTTATACATTATTGGATGAGAGTTAGGCTCTTGGATAGTGTATTTGATGAAAACCTGATGTTGTTTCTGCAGACCAAGACATGTTGTACTGAAGTCATTTAGATTTTTCGTGTATAGTTGTAACACACGCTCCGTACAATATATTTATGCTTCCAGCGTTAGCCAACATATGAATATTGTATTCGACTCTTACGGCGAGGATGTGCTGGTAAGGTATACATTTCAAGAATCATATATTTTTTCAATGCATGATCCATTTAATAGTAACATAATAAGGGCTCTGTAACAGTGTAAGTTAAGGAAAGAAAAGTATACTGTTAAATTTTGACGCTAATAATGATAGAATTAAATACAGAAAGAAAATAAATATGACAAAGAGTAAAAAATAAGTATATATATATATATATATATATATTGTGTCTGTGTAAAAATAATCATTATAGGTTATTATAAAGAAGGTGTGTGTGCGTGTGTTCAGAAAGAAAGTGAAATATGTCCATATATTTAATATATTTAAAATGCACACACATAAAATAATTTCCATTTGGGGGGGTATCGTAATTTTAAATAAATTGATGTAATATAATGTGTTTACAGAATACATAAAATATAAGCATGTTATATACTCTCATAAATTATATTTTTCTTTAATGGCGGTGGTAACATTTTTTATAAAGTGGTATAAAATACTGTCGTTGTGTTATATATGGTTTTAATTTGTATGTGAATGTAGTATTATTTCAAAGTGATGGTTTTTATAATGCATATTTAAAAATTTTGGTATTTAATAGAATCTGTATAGTAATTGTTATTATAAAATTGAGTGTTATGAAAATCATTTTTTACGCACGTTGGGTGAGTGATTGTATCTAAATGGCGGCTCTGTCGAAATATTTTATACATGATATATGCAAATATAATTCTAATTGTAAAATTTTAACAAATTTAAGTTTTTAAATAATAATTTTAAATACCTGTTTATACGTTATTATAAGAATTAAACTTTCGGTCGTTGTATTTTGGGAAACTCTGATTCTTTTTTGAAGTCTGTAAGTTTTGTCGAACAGCAGGCTATTATCAATTATTTTGCATATTTATTTTAATGATTCAGTAGTAGTAATATTTCAATGGATTTTTCTTATATTTCATTTTTTTTATTTATTATAACTAATGTAATGATTTGTCATTTACCATATGATATGTTGCAGCCGATTTTCAATTGTATTTTAATGATTTTCAGCGCAAACAATTATTAATTATTTTGCATATATTCACTTTAATCATTCAATAGTTGTAATATTTTAATGTTTTTTTTCATACTTCCATTTTTATTTATTTATAAAATTTATATAAAATGTGTATAAATTTTCGTCTACACATTTACAATACTTTTTTAAACACTATATTGTTAGTGTAAATTTTGATTTTATTTTTTAATGTATCATTTTCTATTTTTGCATTATTTAACAGTAATATTTTTAAATTTTTTCTACTTTTAGCTCTTGAAAGAGCTACGTATAATTGACCATGGCTAAAAATTGGAGATGGTAAATAGATACCAACTTGATTGTATGACTGTCCTTGTGATTTGTTAGTAGTCATTGCAAAACCTAATCGAATGGGAAATTGTTTTCTGCGCATGTTGAATGGTATATCTTCTTTAGATGGTGACAAAGTGATTCTTGGTATTAAAACTAATTTTCCAATTTTTTTTCCGCTTATAATTTCTGCTTTAATTAAATGTTTCATAAGTTTTATTACTAATAATCTTGTTCCATTACAAAGACCTTCATTCACATTTAAATTTCTTAGAAGAATTACTATTGCACCTACTTTTAATTGTAATTTATGTAGAGGAAGTTCATTAGGTGTAAGGGAATTAAGAAATTCTGTAGGTAACATGACATCTAAGTTTTCTCCATTATCATCTTCTGCTGTATCTACACTTAAGTATTCAATAATTTGCCCTTTCATTATAGCCAAAATTTTATTATTTATTTCAATTACGTCGTTGTTGGTGAAGGCTAATATAACTTTATCATTTATTTTTATTTCGTTTTCAAAAATTTCTGCAATGATATCATTTTCTTTTGTTATTAAATCAAGAGGGATTTCAAGCAGTTCATTTTCTTCTTCATACATATTTAAACGTTTACCTTCACCTACATTTAATAACCATTGTCTAAAATAATTGTCATTATCTGTCACTCGAAGATTTTCATTTAGTGTCATACGTATAAAATTCGGCCATAAGTAACTGTTTTTAACTGAATTTTCAATAACTTTAGTACGACTACCATGTCGTATAACTGGTAATGTTTGCCTAAAATTGCCTGAAACAACCAACATTTTACCACCAAATATTTTTTTATTATTACATATATCTTGAAATAGGCGATTGACTGCTTCAAAAGCATATTTCGATGTCATAGATATTTCATCCCATATTATAATTTGAACTTCTTTTAAATTTTTACCATCTATTGAATTAGATTTAATATTACATATAGTACATTCTGTGATATTAAGTGGTAGTTTAAATGTTGTGCGTACTGTTTTCCCGTTATGTAATAAATTTGCTGCAATCCCTGTCCAAGCAACACATAAAAATGAAATGTTTGAGAATTTAAGATAGTCTATTAGAACATTAAGTAAACAGCTTTTCCCACTTCCTCCTGGTCCATCAATAAAAAAGCTTTTTTTGTCTTCAATTTTTAAATGTTGCACGATAGTATCGAAAATGTCTTTGTTATGATTTTTTAAAGAATTTACTTTGACGTTTATTTCAGTAAATGTGCAACTTTTGTTATGTGTTGTTGATTTATCAGCATAATCTTCTATAAATGTAGATATAACGGGTAAATTAAAATTATTTAAAGAATATCCATTCAATTGTAGGTTCTTATCAATATTTAATGCTAGGTTTTCATCAGCATTTTGTTCATATTTGGTAAAAAAAGTGTTTCTATTTTTCGTATAAATCTCTTGCATTAATAGGATTGTGAAAAATACAAATATATGCAAATAATTCACAAAGAGCAGTAGGAAAGTGTAATTGTGTTGCTTCTTCCAAACATCTGTCCCATTCTTTATCTTCATTAACCAAATGTCTAGCTATAGAAGCTTCATAAAATGTAGAATAAATTATATCATCAACAGTACGTAAATCCTGAAATGATGATACTCCTTTGACATGTAAAAGTAATAATCTTATAAAATATCTTTTCGATCCTTTGGATTCACTAAATACTTTCTGCTTAATACAGGTTTTTTTGTTTTTTTTTCTTTTATTCCATGTTTTTAAATTATTATCAAATACATAATTTGATGGTATTTTGGAATATAAATAATTTCGTGCATCAGAATCGATTTGATTTAATTTTAAGTATGCTGTTAATGTCGTTTCCACATTTTTTTTAAATTTCTGTTTCTTTTCCTTCTTTAAAATACACTTCTTGTTCATCTTCATTGTGAATAGCTAATCTTATTATGGTATGTGAAAGTTCGTGTAGAGGGTATTCTAATAGTATTATATTCATTGCTTTCAATATCTTCATCATGAGTTAAATTAGAACTGTCTTTTGATCTGATACCTGTGTCACGTATTTCTATGTTCGCACAGTCATGTTCTTTATAACACTATTTAAATAAGTATTTTATACATTGGACTGTTGAGCATACTTCGACATTAATGTGACAATTAAATTTTAACAATAAATAAGGATTATGCGAAACAACAAACCGATTATCAGCTATTCTATTGTGGTATTTACCTTTATAATTGATTTTTTTGATATCATTTCTTCTTATATATAATGGATATCCTGATGAATTAAAAGTTTGTTTTGTTATTAAATTTTTTTGGAAAATTTTTCGTACATTTTTTTGTGTCTTTACTCATGCAAGGTGAACTCATGTTTTGCTCTCCACAGGGTCCATGAATCATAAACTGTTTTACAATATTATACAACCGTGGATAGATATCTTCGTTTGGAATTTCTGCGTTTATGAGTTCATCTACTTTTTCGGGAGTATTAATTTTATAATTTTTATCTAAAAATTATAGCATATGCATGTGAGGAAGTCCACGTTTTTGAAATTCGATAACATAAGTGTAGGCGATACAATTTCCTAAAACACCTTGCTTAATTACCAATTCTTTAAATTCTTTTATTTTTTGATGAAATACCTTAAATACTAAATCTGGTCTATCAATTACAGTTTCATATTGTTTTAAATGTTCAGTTATTTCTTTGCAGTTTGGATTACATGTCATTGTTATAAATAAGTCAGGTTTTCCGTAACGATTTACTATACTCATTGAGTCAATGTAATTTTGTATTAGGAATCTTGAACTTCCAACAAAATTTGATGGCAAAATAAACATTTTTCCAATTTTTATATTTTCAGATTCTTTTTTCTTGTGTAAATAATCCATTACGCCTTTATAATAATCGCTTCTTAAAATATCTTGGTTTTTCTTTACAAAATATATTCTTGATTGTTCAACTTTTACAAATGCATCAATTGTAAACTGTTGAGAAACTTTTCCCATATTAAGGTATGGATTAAATCCATTTCTCATAGAAAGTCTGTAATTATAAAATTGCAAACATGAAATATTGTTTTTCTTATATTTGCATTTCATATTAGGCATCCATCCATATCCTCCATTTGGATAAATAAGTGGGTATGTCATTGGATCAGTGTGTTTACTTATTAAAGGAATACTAATTGGATTGTCATATTTTGAATATATAACTATATCCCGCTCTGAAGTAGGCAGTCCATTTTTTCCTACAAATACCATTGCAACTTCATTACAAGTAGCTTCATTATATATATATTTTTATCTAATTTTTCTTCTAATATTCTAATTTTTCTTTTTCTACCGCATACATCATTTTATAAGCTTTAGCATAAGGATTAACATTTCTAATTAAGCTATCTAATTTACTTGACAATTCTAATTTTGTATCTAAATTATTTTTAAAACTTTTTCTTTCAGCTGCAGCTAATTCATTATCTAGAACATACAATTGCCCATATTTTCGAGCTTCATTTTCATTTGGATGTAAAGCAAAAACATTGTGATATATTTGACCACATATTCTAAGAATTTGTGGTCCACTACCAGATAACTTATCAAAATTAGCTCCAAAGCTTGCAAAAGCTAACGCATTATTATATAGCCCAATATTTTTGCGAAAATTAATACTATCTTTCCTGTAGCTAATTGATTTAATTCTTCCGGATAGGGAGGCATTTTCGGTAAGTCTACGTTTCCTTTGTGACAACAATTAGAAAATTCTTTACCTAGTGTATATCCAAAAACAAAATGTTTAGTATTACAATGTTTACAAGTTTCAGACATATAACCTAAATTGTTTTCAATAATTATTTTTTCATCAAAATCTACATTTGCTATTCGACCTATTATTTTGGATTTACTTACTAATTTTACATTTTGTTCATTTTTAATTAAAATACGTTTATTTAATTCTTTATAATTTATACCTTTCTTAGTATTAATTGGTTTATCATATACGTTAAAAAATTTTCCTTCATCAATTTTTAATTTTTTAAGCAATATGATTGGTATTTCCATGTCTTTGTCATTTTTCATACATATGCGTCTTTTTAAATTTTTTTGTAAATGGTTTTATACTAATTTATCGATATCATTTTTTCTACTTTCGTTTAATATTTTTCCATTTAATTTATTCTTTTCATTTTTTTACATTGATCAGTATTTTCATTATAATAAATATGTTGTTTTTGTAATGCTTCTTTTTCTCGTTCATTTTTTATATCGATACAGCTAATTGTTTGCCTTTTTATCATAGTTTGCTGTTTTATTTTTAGCTGTTTTATTTCTATTTCATTAAATTGTTTATTTTTATTTTTTTTGATAAAATGAACTATAAGATGGTATTTCATAGTCTATTTCCATTGGGGTAATAGAATCAACGGAAATGATTTTATCTTTATTATATAAATTCATTATTGTTTGTTGTTCAGAATTAAATTTCTGTTGAAAATTTTATTCTATTATTTTTATTTCTGCTACATTGAAATTCAATTTTTTTTCATCAATACAACAAATATGAATCATGTATCTTTTGTTTGGTATTGTTGAAATATTATAGTTTATATTTTGTAAAATTGGAAACATCGTAATACTACGTGTTTCGTATATTTTTAGTAAATGTGAACGCATTTGGGAAATATCATAGTTTAAACTGCATGGGCATAAATTAAATACAATAGAGACAGCAAAAGCTATGGCGAAAATTCCACAATCATAACTATTGGTTTGAAATTGCACTGTTTCAAAAACAATTTTTAATTGTTGACTATCTGGAAATAATCTATTGATGTATACTTTATGTTCATTTTGCAAATATTTAGCATTTAAACTATCATAAATGTGTATCGTTCTATTATTGTAATACATACAAATCCAATGACCTTTTTCATATTTTCCAGAAAATAACAATTGAATGTATTCATTATTCATTTGAACTGAGTTAATATTATATTGTTTTTGAACTAAAAGAGTTGTTTGCATATTGAATGGTGTACATGATTTAAGGATGTTATTAAATTCTAATATGTGTTCATCATTTAACATAGAAGCATCGTCGATATATGGTTCAATCGTTTTTACAACTAATATTTTTATTTCCGTCAAACCCATAATAAAAATGGTTTATTTTACAAAATGATTCACAATTATAAAAATAATATTAATAATTTGTTTCAATTGTTTAATAATAATTATAATTTTTTTTATTTTTCTAAACGATTATTTTAAATTTTTTATTAATATTTTTTTGTAAAGCTGAAAAAAATAAAATATGAATTATTAGAAAACAGTGTTTATAAGAAAGTAGCTTCAATGTAATGAATAAAATATAGTTAATATAAATTTAATATTTTATAAATACTAATACTATACATACCCTAGTGGAAATACATTTTCGATGAAAATGCTCCAAAGTATGCTAAAAGTGGGCCAACTTGCGCCAAAAGTGGGCCGATGTTTACCAACATTGAAATATTTGGAACATTTTTCCAGTTTTGGCAAACTTTAGCCCACTTTTGGCCAATTTAGGAACATTTTGTATTGATTATGGAATAAATTTTTCAACCAGTAAAAAATTGTTTTTCACATGCAATTTCTTAAATTAAGGCGCACTTAATTGCGTTGATAATATTTAATATTGCAATAATAATATGTTGTAAATAATATGTTGTAATAATCTTTTCTGTTAATGGGCCAACATTTAAACAATCTGGGCCAACCTTTACACAGAGAGGGCCAAACTTTCCATCTAATGGGCCAATATTTGCACAAATTCTTTGCTAGTAGTTTGACACTCATAATTCCAATAAATGGAGCGCTGAATAAAAAAAACAAAGGGCAGCAGCATTCCAATGAATGCAGCGCTGAATAAAAATAACAAACGGCAGCAGCATTTCAATTAATATTATATCAATAAAATATTATATTCCTAATGGCATTCCATACGATTAAAGTCACAAGGTATATTATAAAATTATCTTATTTTCATTTTAAATTATTATTGTTTGAAATATAATAAGTCTTTTTGTATTTCAGTATCCTGATTAGTTTATTAAGACTATCGAAATAATCAAAAATGCAGAAGTATTTCTTAATGATTAAGTCAAAAGGTAAAGTTTTGACTTTGTCAATTTATTTATAATTAATAATAAAAATGTTTTTGTTACAGATATAACATATATAATATCAATAATATGTGAAAATATGCATAATGGATATAAATCTTCTAAATGGCATTTTAAAAACAGTAATATTTATTTGAATATTTTATCTAATGTTTAATTAATTATACATTTAATATTTAATGATATAATTTAATTTTTCTGTTAAAGATGAGTTCGATGAATACTTGCTGAATTTATAGATTATATAAACAATAAAAACGATATATTGAAAAAAATATATCTTGTGAAATATACAAGTGAATAGAGTACAATTGTAACATAATAATTGTAATTTAATTTAATAACATAATAACTGTAATTTGAAATTTTTGCAAAAATAAGTTTGTAAAATAAACAATAAAAATTAATTTGATTTATTGTATGTTCCAGTGTTGAAATTTTATTAATTTTAATTACGTAATCAAATGTTATTTTAATTATTGTTATTAAGATAATTTTCTGGTAATAATATCGACATAGTAGTTGATATCTATTTGTTTAAAAAAACTAAAAGGCCCACAAATGTAAGGCCCAAAATTTATAAGGCCCAAAAACGTAAGGCCCAAAATTTATAAGGTCCAAAAATGTAAGGCCCAAAAATGTAAGGCCCAAAATTTATGAGGACAAAAATGTAAGGCTCAAAATGTAAGGCCTAAAATTGTAAAGTCCAATTAAAATAAAACTTTACAATTCCGTTGTCAATAATGTAAGGCCCAAAACTTATAAGGCCCAAAAATGTAAGGTCCAAAAAATGTAAGGTCCAAAAAATGTAAGTCCCAAAGGTGTAAAGTCCAATTAAAATAAAACTTTGAAACTATAAAAATGCATTTTTAAAAAACCGGAGAACCGGAGAACCGGAGACCAAAAGTCGATCCACTTTAATATAATATAAGATAAGATTTTTCATGATTGCAATTTATCGAGTTAATTAGGAAATTTCACTATAAAGTCGAGCATTATTTATCCGAATCTACCGGTATATTCTAATATTGTCAAGCAACCTATGTGATTCGTTTCATAATAATTAGTAAATGCAGCAATACCTCATAAAATACGATAAACGATTCAATAGCGGTTGCTTCTACGACAGGCTCAACCGATAAGATCCTGTAATCAAACCGCTGATTTATGTGACAATACTGATTAAACCCTATAAACGAACCACATAGGTTGCTTGACAATATTAGAATATACCGGTAGATTCGGATAAATAATGCTTGACTTTATAGTGAATAGTTCTACTCAACCCGATCAATTGAAATCATGAAAAATCTTTAATTATTTAAAATCCAGATACATGCCTATTGGTTGTAAATAGAAAATACAGCAAAACCTCATAAAATACGATAAACGATTCAATAGCGGTTGCTTCTACGACAGGCGTAACCGATAAGATCCTGTAATCAATCCGCTGATTTATGTGACAATACTGATTAAACCCTATAAACAAACCACATAGGTTGCTTGACAATATTAGAATATACCGGTATATTCGGATAAATAATGCTCGATTTTATAGTGAAATTTCCTATTTAACTCGATAAATTTCAATAATGAAAAATCATTAATTATGTGGAATGCAGATACATGCCTATTCGTTGTAAATAGTAAATACAGCAATACCTCATACAATGCGATAAACGATTCAATAGCGGTTGCTTCTACGACAAGCGTAACCGATAAGATCCTGTAATCAAACCGCTCATTTATGTGATAATACTGATTAAACCCTATAAACGAACCACATAGGTTGCTTGACAATATTATAATATACCGGTAGATTTGGATAAATAATGCTCGACTTTATAGTGAAATGTCCTATTCAACCCGATAAACTGCAATCATGAAAAATCATTAATTATTTGAAATCCAGATACATGCCTATTCGTTGTAAATAGAAAATACAGCAATGCCTCATATAAAATACGATAAACGATTCAATAGCGGTTACTTCAACGACAGGCGCCCACGTGATAAAAATTTATAAAGTTTTTATAAAAATTGTATGAAATGAATTGACGATAGAGAAAAAAGCCAACTTCAGTTTGACATCTAACCAACTTCAGTTTGATGTCTTATTCCCGTAAGCTTCGTGCAGCGCGAAACGTTTGCCGTCGTATTTTACTTAATCAAGCAGTTTACCACTAAATTCGTCGCGGAAGTCGTACTTTTAACCTAGACATATGCGGTGCGTCAATTGACAGCATGGAATATTATCGATTTTGAGAATTTAAAATTCAGTCTCGGTGAGGGGAGAGCCGGAATATTGAGACCTGAAGATTCAACTCCGTCTACACTTTTGATCAGATAAGTCCTCCTTTCTCTTGATTTTTAAAAACTTAGCGATTGAGTACATTAGATACTTTGTGTTTTTGTCATATTTTTGTTGCAGGTTAGACGATTTTAAAGGTACGATCAACAGCTTCTCCGTGCGTAAAAGCGTCGGTACGAGTCACCCATCGCCACCGCTGCCAGCTGATGAATTTTGTAGTCCTGTTTTTAAGGTTATATATGTTTATTCCCAAAACTTTAACATTTAAGTTTTACAAAATTTTTCCCAATTTTCACAAACTTTTCCCAAGTTGCGCAATACGTTTCCCAAAGTTCACAAACTTTTCCCATCCTATAAAATACCGTAAAAAATTTTTAAAACTTATCTCGAACGTTTTTAATTACTTTATTATTTATCTTTTTCTATTTTAAAATGTTTCAATTTATATTGAGCCTAAAGTGACCGCGTTTTTGTATGTAAATTCCTTTAAAATGTGCTTTAAAGTGTGGTATTTATTTAAAAATTTAATAAAAATATATTTTTTATGAAAGCCAATCTTTTTATAAAAATTTTATAAAGTTTTTATAAGACCAATTTTTTGTACAAATTGTATACAATCCATTTTATAGAATTTTTATAAATTTTTTTTACGTGGGCGTAACCGATAAGATCCTGTAATCAAACCGCTGATTTATGTGACAATACTGATTAAACCCTATAAACGAACCACATAGGTTGCTTGACAATATTAGAATATACCGGTAGATTCGGATAAATAATGCTCGACTTTATAGTGAAATGTCCTTTTCAACCCGATAAATTTCAATAATCAAAAATCATTAATTATTTGTAATGCAGATACATGCCTATTCGTTGTAAATAGTAAATACAGCAATACCTCATACAATGCGATAAGCGATTCAATAGCGGTTACTTTTTGACTGGCATAGCCAGGTATGATGCGTTAGGTAAGCCGCCCATTTCATGCATCGATCGTCATAAATCCCTGTAAAGGTACCAGGTAAGTTGTTATATAATATTGAAATATACTGGTAAGGTCATATAGCCGTTACTTGGCGTTATTGTGAAACGCCCTATTTAACCTTATATTTTTGTATGCTCTATAAGACAATAACTGTTAAAATCCCGATAGAAATCCACTTGTTAAGAATATATCATTTTGTATTACCTGAAATAGAACTATAGATAATTCATTCATGTTCGGGTTTTTCATTATAAAATACTATAAGCTTTAGAGTGAAAAAGCATTGATATATAAGTACGTGAAAGGTGGCAAATCCTTATAATGCCCGGTAAATATAAATACAAAATATTTAAATATAAATGTGTACCCGATATACTGCGATAAACTATTTTATGCTCTTTTATGTTACACGTTTATTCCTATAAAATCTTATAAACAAATTTATTTTTATCGCATTTTATGAGGTGTTCATTATGAAACCTTTAGTTATAAGCTTATTCTTTCCGATTCGTATTAAATAATGTATAGCATTCTATCGCAAACTCCGGGTGCAAAAGCCACATGAAGTACGATAAAAGAACTTTTTTTATAGTTTTATATGAGGTTTTTTCAACAGGGTTTCTTTTTTTACAGATTGTTAGTGTATCATATGCTTCCTTCTAAAGGCAGCATTACTATTAGAAGAGAACATGTGAAGTGTTTAGAAGAAAATCGTTTCTTGAACGATATTATAATAGATTTTTACTTAACGTATATCTATTTAGAGTTATTAAATATCTACGATCGACAAAATACGTATTTCTTCAATACATTTTTTATACAAATTTAGCAAGTAATATTTCTGATGATTCCGTAGAGAGGCACAACAGAGTAAAAAGATGGACCAAGCATGTGAACATATTTCATAAAGATTTTATTATTGTTCCTGTAAATAAAAAGTTAGTTAACATCAACAATATCATTGATTAAAAAAGTGACGGACTTCTGTAAATATTACAAGTATTTTTTTTTAATTTGCAGCTCTCATTGGTTTGTCATGATTGTTTGTTTTCCTAACTTAATAGGTACAACGGGGGTTCATGGTCTAAAAAAAAGAAAATTATATCACGCCGAAAGTTCTGCAGTTGTTGAAAAAAGTAATTTTGTAAGTCGATTTGCACTTATTTTAAATGTTCAAATAGTTTCAATGTTAACCTAAAAATTATATTTGTAATAATTTCTTTGTGATTCTTTTTATAGAAAGTACAAGAAATGAATTTGACGAACGTAAATTAATGAAACAAAAAAAAAATAAGTTTTTATTTATTAATTTAAACATTAATTTAAAAAATATTTCACTTGAACCAAATCAAGCTCTGTTTTCCAAACTTACGATGGTCTAATTCTTAGACTATATGTAAATAATTTTAGAACTTATTCAATTATAAATAATTTATAAGCAACTAAGCGGTACTTACAACGTTTGTTCGAAAACATATCTATTGCATTTTATTATCATCAGCATTTGCGATTCGAGAGCAGACAGAAGGTACCCCTTCCGGATTCAAATGATATATAATTTTAACTTTGTTATAAGTTACAAATCATTTTATATTTCAGGACATGTATTTTAGTATTTGACTCTATAAAAGGAATAAGTTCGCAAATTGATGTAGACGTGCTTATACAATATTTAGAGTGTGAATACCAAGCAAAAGTAGACAGTTGTTCCAAAAATCAATTACAGAATTATTCGTGTATCTGGCAAGCAGTTCCTCAACAAGCGAACAGTACTGATTGCGGAATTTATGTACTTCAGTACGTTGAAAGTTTTTTTTTGGTAAGCATTTTTTAGATCACATATTTTCATTTCCTCAACACTAGAATAAAACAAATCGAATTTTTTACGTATTCTTGCTTATCATTAATAAAACAGCTTTTTTATTTAACGCAAAATAAATTGTATTTCGTTAGAGTTTTTTGTAATTGATTTTATCTTTTTCTTCTTAATGTACATATTACAATCTTAATGTACCTTACAAAAAAACCTGTAGTACAATTATAGAGAAAAATCCTACATGTCTTGTAAAGATTAAGAAAAATCCTACAAAAATCTGTGCAGAATTATGTATTAGACAGTTCTTATGACGTAATATCCTGCAGGATTATTTATTTAGAAAATTGCACATTGTCCTGCACATTTTTTCGTAATGACAACGACATTTCGATAGATTCTCAATATCTTCATAAAGTAAAAAATAGTAATGTGAAACTTAATATATGTTTTAGTGTTTCGCTTAATTTAAAAATTGAAAAATGAATTATTATTATTTATATTTCAGAATCCGATTCGAGATTATAGCTGCATTCCACCATTAATACATTGGTTTCCAGCTGAAAAAATACAACGAAAACGAAAAGAAATTGTGTCTTTAATTGTTCAAAGAGCCAATAAAAAATCATTTTCCACTTACCTTCCTATCATTTATTATTCCTATTAAATATTCAAACTATTTATAATAATTTAAATCTCCAGAATCTTACCCTGTTGAAAAGAACCACGTGGTTGGTCGTGGTTACCACGTGGTATGGGTGTAAATATGATTTTAGAATAATAGTGTAATGGATGCAAATTCGATTAACTTACAGGATTACAATAAAGAATTATATATTTAACCGTATCATTGAAATAAGTAAAGTCAAAAGAGCCGCGGTGGCTCATGGGTAGAGCTCCCGACTCTCACACAGAGGGTCGTGGGTTCGATCCCAGACGTGTACCACTGAAAATTTTTTCATGTGCATTTTTCGAACACCGCGACTTAGTGGCTCGGCGTGTCACTATAATGTGACGCCAGTTCAGGTGCGCGTGCGTTTCGTGCACTTGTCAGTGCATGAGAGGCACGGGCATCTGAACTATAGGGAACGTTAGGGACGCGAAGATGTAAAGAGGATCGCGGTGGTTCTATCGGGAGGACAGGAAACTGTAATTATTAGAATAATTACAGTGACCAATGATATCTTCCGATGGACACAAGCACCACTGTTTCAACTACATGTGCTTTGTTTACAGACACACCGTTCACCTCCGTCGCTGATTAGCCCTGGCAGCATAAACAGAGCGACGTTAAATAACAAAAAAAAAAAAAGGGAAGGTCAAAAACTTTACGTGGTACAATTTATTTTTTGCTCGTATATTGTACATTTTTAAATTTCGCGGCGAAGATTCTGCCACTTTTGGCATCGCTGGTGGAGGGAGGTGGAGGGTGTGAGTTCCAAATTTTTTGTTGTAACTATATAATATAGGAAGACATATATATATATGGGTGGTTCTCTGTGACATCGAAGATGAAAAAAATAAATATTGCTATAACTGTGAGAATATGTTTTAGAGGTATCCAGTAGTTCTCCTGAATTTTTTCAGATTTTTTTGAGGCCATATTATTTTAAGTTATAGAGAGTCAAAGTTGACATTTTAGCACTTTTTTGCATTATATGCCCATTTTCATGCATTCGTAGCTCCAAGGGGATGCATTTATCACTAAAAACATTAATATGACTTTTTTGTAAAATTTTCTGAATTTTTCATTAAAAATACTTTTAAAGTCATAAATGTATGCTGTCACACTCTTGTAAGCCATTTAAACCTTAAATAGTGAAAATCAGCATTTCTGCTCCGGACTCTAGAAACCAAATACTGTCTAAAAAATGTCTGTTTATAGTCAGAAACTACCTAAAAATTTCCAGAGTGGGTCTAAATCATTAAGATCACTTATGGTCAAAATATCCGGGAAAAGTGCCCGAAATATTAAAAGAAATGTATATTTGTTGCCTAATAACGATGAATCTAGTAGCATGATCATTGCAAAAAAATTTATGCACTTACCTTGGAATGGTAGAAAAGTATCTCCACTTGTTTCAGTATCCATCTAATCCCCTGTAAGCTGCTAAAAATACAAATATTATTATAAAATTATAAAAGTTATTTTTTAAACATTTATAATGCTGGATTTTTAGTTTTACATCCCTTACAAGAATTATAATACTAATCTGAAGGATTACTATAAATATATAAACATCATTATTACAATAACTGAATATACGTATTTAATACAAAAGATATATAAATAAATCGGATATATAATTATAATGAATAATATGATAACGTGACAGTGACAAGTTTGTGAAATCTAAACAATGTATTGCTGAATAATAATAATAATAATGTTGATACTTTTATAGTAATCCTTCAGATTAGTATTATAATTCTTGTAAAATTAGAACTAAACCAGCCACAATTTTTTAATTAGCAGTTGTTAATCCTCCCCTATATACTAATAATTAGAGGATAAAAATAACGGTTATCAGATTGTTATTCACCCGTACCGAAAACCTCTATAAAATATTTTTGGGATTTTCCAATTTTACCTTCTCCCTTCTACCGCCTTTCCTATCTACCATTAATAGGAAGATCAAAAGGAATGGTTGTCACACTGTTGTTCACTTGTATAATAGTACATTTAGCTACAAGTGAGAGAATCTAAATCTGGCCTCGTTTAAGCGTTTTTGCCCGAACGCAGCGAGAGTAAAAAGTTTAACCGAGGAGAAATTTACTTTTTCTCTCTAGTGGCAAACCGTATTTTTTAATACAACACGAGCAAAAGGGATTTTGCGAGATCGATTTTAAGCAGAGAGAGAAATTGTTATTTTGCGCTCGGAGTGTTAAAAAATATATATGGAATTTTTCTAATTTTACCCCACCCCTCCTTCACTCCTCCGCTATCTACCAATAAATGGAGGATAAATAAAAACTGGTTGTCATATTGTTATTCACCGTAACCGTTAACCTCCAATAGAATTTAGAATTTTTTTAGAATTTTTATGTTTTTAATCCCCCCCTCCCCTCCTTCTGTTATCTTTAAAATGGGGAATAAAAACGAACGGTTGTGAGAGTGTACCTCTACCGAAACCCCCTATGAAACAATTATATTAATTTAATTATCAAATGGAGTAAAAACAATTATACTAATTTTATCATTACATGGAGGATAAATAAAGATTGGTTGGAATACTGTCATTCGATCAATTGTGCTGGTTGTTCGATTGTGCTGAGTGAGTGACTCTCATTTTCTATTGTATTAATTATACTAGCCACAATTCGAAATTCTTTCTATTTCTATTTCTTCTTTCTATTATATTAATTATACTAGCAACGAGTCGAAATTACACTTAATATGTATTTATTTTTTATATTTTTTCTAACTTCATAATTTTAGAAATTAATTGAATAAAAATGTAAAATAAAATATAATATTATAATATATAAAATAAAATATAATGTAATTAATTAACCTAGTATTCAGTTATAAACAATTTTAGTAGATAAGCTATAGGCATTCTGGCTCATACGGGTTCTGGCTCACCCCCTCTCCGCCGTCAGTGAGCTAGAACCCGTACGGATTCTGGCTCACTCCCTCTCCGTCGTGAGATTCAGAATCTGAGAGAAAGTTTTCTCCCTCTCCCGCGCATAATACAGAATGCCTATAGGATGTCTTCGAATTGCTCAAAAAGGGAGGGAAAGGACGTCCCTCATGTTTCCTCGATATAGCATTTTCTTAATATTTTTGAGAAGAGAGAGGGAAAGGTCAGCCCTTTTCCCACTTAGAAGATGCATTTTCTTTTTAAGAGAGGGTAAGGGTATCCTACCTACTCTCGCCTAGATGCAGAATTTTGAAAGAGAGGGAATATTTAAAAAATAATAAAGACATGGTAAAAGCAAGGAATTTCGAACCTTGAAAAAAAATTCAAATTTCAGGTACGCTATTCTCGAAAAGATCATACCGAAATGATGGAGGTGTGCGGAGCTAGAAAGCAATTTCAAAAAAATTGAAAATCTTCGAAAAACTATTTAAGTGACGGGTAATAAATGCTCGGCAAAATAAGTTGAAATCGCGCAGAGCAATAAACCCTTGCCCAAATGATGCAGGTACGCGGCACTACAGAAATACTCAAAAATTCGGCGAGCCTTGAAAAAAAAAGGAAATGCCCGGCGAAATTGCCGGCATGAGAAAGAAAAAAAAAAGGGTCACATTGAAACGCTGCAAGTGCGCGGAGCAAGAAAAAATTTCGGAAAATTTCTTAACCCTCGAAAAACGATTTATGTGTCGGATAATAAATGCTCGGCAAAATAAGATGAAATCGCGCAGAGCAATAAACCCTTGCCCAAATGATGCAGGTACGCGGGACTAGAAAAATGCTCAAAAATTCGGCAAGCCTTGAAAAAAAAAGAAATGCCCGGCGAAATTGCCGACATGAGAAAGAAAAAAAAAAGATCATACTGAAACGCTGCAGGTGCGCGGAGCTAGAAAAAATTTCGGAGAATTTCTCAACCCTCGAAAAACTAGTTATGAGTAGGGTAATAAATGCTCGGCAAAACAACTTGGAATCGCGCGGACCTCGAGAAAAAATTTTTTTGTACGTGTATAGCAATAAACCCTTGCCGAAATGATGCAGGTGCGTGGGACCAAAGATTTATTTGTGGGGCATGGAATAAAGGTTTGGCAGAAACTCGAAAACGCGATAACACTAAATTTTTTTTTTACGCGTAGAGCAAAAAATGCGTAGGCGTGTTTTATTAATAATTTTCCCAGGGGCGTTTCTTTAAAAATTTTGGGAGGAAAATTGTCGAAGGGAGGAAAATAAGTTAACCAATAAGGAGCTTTTACCCCAAAGTCGTGGTAAGAAGGGCGTATTTAGTGAAACCAAATAAATACCGGAGAACTTGCTTGCTACATCACTTCGAGTTCATTCGAGCAAACTAAGAAAATCAGGAACATGGCACAAGATAAATCGTCAAAAACAAGTATGGCTGTGGTCAAGGAGAGGGTTAGATGGATTGTGAAGAACGCACCAACAATATTGATGGTGCTAGACCATATCCAATGGGCGATGGATGTGGTGCAAAGCAGTAAGTGTTTTTTAAAATTTTTAAGCTAATTTTTTAAATGGCATTTTAAAAATTTTTTTTAGAAAATTTATTTGTTCCAAAAATTTTTGTATAGTTTTTTGAAAATTTTTTTAAGATGTCATTTTAGAAAAAATTTTTTTGTTTCAAAATTTTTTATAATTTATTTGCATATTTTTTGAAAATATTTTCAAAATTTTTCTCAAAATTTTTTGAAATTATTTTGAAATTTTTTCAACTTTTTTTTAAAATTTTTTGAAAATTTTTTTCAATATATTTTTTTAAAATTTTTGAAATTCTTTTTCAAAATTTTTTATGAAATGTTTTTTAAAAATGTTTTTTAAAATTTTGTAAAACTTTTTTAGTCTTAAATTTTGTAGCAATTTTTGAGATGATATTTTAAAACTTCTTTTGAAATTTATTTGTGTAAAAAAAATTTTTGTATAGTTTTTAAGATAACGTTTTAAAAAATTTTTTCATAAATTTTTAAAAAAGTTTTTTTAAATTTATCTGTAAAATTTTTTTGATATGTAAAAGTTAATGTGTTTTTTTCTTATTTCTTTTTCAGTGCCGACTTTACCTCAAAGTGCAGCTCTGCAGGAACTTTTTTTATCGCCTCCAAGGACACCAGAGGTGCAAGGGATAAAGAAACAGCATAAACCAAGAGCGCGATCACGGTCGAGGAGTAGCTCGAGCTCTGCATCGAGCTCCTCTTCGAGCTCCTCGTCAAGCTCCTCATCGAGCTCCTCATCGAGCTCATCCATGAAACGAAAAAGGGTTGCCGATTTACCGCGTATACCCAAAAAAATGAAGTCGGATTTGGAACCATCATGTGACGTAGCGCAAGACAAAACAATTAAAAAGACCGATTCACCACCTTCTAGGAGAGATGTAATAGAAGAAAGTGGTGTTAAAGGTAAAAAAATTTTGAATTTATTTCATCACATGTTTCAATTTTTCATTTATATAAATAAAAAAAAAAATTTTTTCTCTTTACAGATAAGGTGCAACCAAGGGAAGAAGCTAAAAAAAAAATGTCTGCCTCGGATAATCGAGGACATAACTATTTTAAATTAGTTTTTTTTTGTAAAATATATTATATTATGTACCTATACAAAAATGTTAATAAACAATGTAATACAATAATTAAACTTTTTTAAATTCAGCCCCCCCCTCTCCTTACTACAATTAGTCATAACATCAGAATAATTCCGACGGTTAAGGAGATGTAAACCCATTAAAACCGAATCATTATTTATTTTTTCTTAAGTAAACAGTATACTTTATCGAAAAAAAAGAAACGCTCTGTAACGGTGATGTATTCACATTAAAGATAGTCTATGAATTTTTTCAAATTTTTTATCAATAAATCAACGAGATTTTTGAGCAGCCGTGCAGCATTGTTTTTAACTATATATTACCGACCAAAAAATGGTTATTTCTATATAATTCATTTTAAATTAATTATTTTGAAAAAATCGCTCTGTAACGGTGTTCTATTTGCTTTCAACATTATCTATAAATTTTTTCAGATTTTTTAATTCCATTAGTTTTTAAAATTTATTGGGATTATAGAGGTAGGTTCCTGTAATTTGGGTATCACATCGCCTTAAAAGAACTTTGTCGACGAAACGTCGCAATTTCTATATTGAAATTTGTGTTTTTTTTTTCTGGTTTCTTTAACATCCAACCAACCTGCCTTATTCAGTTCAAGAAATTATTCAAATTTTATAATAACATGGAGGGTGAAACTTCAATCTACTCGGTAATAAATAATGTAATACAATAATTAATTTTTTTTTTTAAATTCACCCCCTTCCTTACTATAATTTAATTTTTTTTATAGTAGTTTTAATGAACAGAAATAAATTATAACACTAATATGTTTTTTCTTAATTTTATTTTCAATGTACTTTATAATTTACACATCTATTTCATCTTTACTGTATTTAGCATTTAAGAAATTAATCATCCAAGCTCGCATAGAAATTACATTTTGTACAGCGCACGTTGGTTGTCTTCTCATACAAAGATTGTGATTGAAGCAGACGTATTGCCTTTCACTCATTATTTTCTGCAGCGATGTGCATCCTAAATCTTCTAGGTTTGCAATTGAGCTGTAAAAAGTGAAAAATAAGATTGTGAGTGTACATACATTAGAAAAGTATTTTGAAGTATGGAGAAGTATGGAAAAGTATGGAAAAGTATGGAAAAGTATGGAAAAGTATGGAAAAGTATGGAAAAGTATGGAAAAGTATGGAAAAGTATGGAAAAGTATGGAAAAGTATGGAAAAGTATGGAAATGTATGGAAAAGTATGGAAAAGTATGAAAAATTATGTATAAGTTACTTACACATTTTGGATGAACTTCGACAACCACTGCACTTTCTGCCATCCTTTAACGTAAATCTTCTCAACTCCTTGTGAGCAGATTTCAAAAATTTTTTGAAGTTGATGATAATCAATATCGCCTGAATCCCATGCTATTCCATGGTGATACCTCTCTAGCCATTGAGTCATGCATTTTTCTTCTTGAGTTAGTTCTTTCCAAGGTAATGGAGATTTCAAGAGATAGGCAGTCGGTAAAGCAGATTTTCTCAAATTAAGAAAACTAATTTCTTTAAAAATGAAAACATCTTCAGATATTCTTTGGAATCCTTGAATATCGCAAATATATACTTTTTCTTCCGGAAATTTTAATGTATTATTTTGAAACATAAAGTCGTATTCACGAGTTCGAGCCATTTTTACAAGTCGTAGCGATCTTCAAGAATGTAAAGGAAAAGTCTTAATTTCCTGATTTATACCATGAAGCTCCCCCCACGCTGCTTGAAAACTCAACAACGAAAACAAAATACACAAATTTGATTGGAAGTTACAGAAAAAGAAAAAAGGAAACTTTTGGTTGGTTAGAAGAAAATTCATCCCTTCCCCTTCTTCCACTTAACGTTTAGAAAACTCATCCCTTCCTATGAAAATTTACCCCCCCCCTCCCCCCTCCATAAGAAAATTCATCCCTTCCTGAGAAAATTATCACTTTCTTTTCTCTTCAGGTAGTTTTCATTGGTCAGTCAAAAATTTCCCCTTCTTCTTTCATTTGCTTTATCTTTAAAAGAAAGTTCGTCCCTTCCCCTTCTTTCATTTAATATATAGAAAACTCATCCCTTCCAAAGAAAATTTACCCTTCCATAAGAAAATTCACTCAAATTTACCACCTCTTCTTTCGTTTGCTTCACCTTTAAATAGGGAAGAGAATTTCTTAGGAGAGCACAGTATCCTTACCGTTAAACAAGTCAAAATTTTATATTAAGGTGAAGAAAATGGCTTCGTTTAATTTTTTTGAAAGAATTGTGCAGTTACTTCGTGAAGCTTTGCATAATATAAGTGATTTAAGCAATAATGATATACATTATTGGTTAAATATGTGTAATTCCACTTTGAAGGAATTGAATAATAAAATGACTGATACTAATCTGACAAGAGGGGAGAAACAAAAGTGTCAAACTTGTATGATACATCTTTCCTGCATTCAAGTTGAATTTGAACAACATCTTCAGCGGAGAGGAAGTCTTCAGGCGCATGAAACAAAAGAAGCAAGAGTTGAATGGCGAGATGTTAAATCAGCTTTTCAAAACCGAATTAGGACAGGTGTAATTGTAAACATCAGTCACATAGATATTCTAAGTTTCCTAGATGATTCACTAAAGCTCTTTAAAAATCAGATAAGTATGTGCTTAGAAAACTACAATGCTGTGAAAGTGAATTCTGATTTTGTTGCACAATTTTCAATGCAAAAAAATGAAGAGGATTCAACAGATATCAAATACTTTACAACTGAAAGTGCTACAGTATTCAAGTCAACGAATTTAGAAGAATGGTTTGATGAAAACATAAAATGTAACATTCTTGCACAAATTGAAGAATTTCAAGAAAGAGATTCTGGATGGACGCTGAAAAGTATTATCAGTTTGTGTATAAATATGAAGAAATATTCTCCTCTCAAGGGAAGTTCTTATATTCCACTTCCCAAATTTATTCAGACGAAAAAAGCTTGTATTAATGTTAAAAATAATGACACTCAATGTTTTAAATATTGTCACGTCCAGACTTGCACCAATCACTATAAAAAAATATTACAAGAAGGCAAATGGTTAATAAACCATTCGCGTTCCTTTCGCTCTTGTTTGACTAGGACTAGCCTTACGTCTCCGGGAGTAGCGAGCGAAGTTATTTTGAGAGTAGAGATGCAGGATATAATGCGGGATAAATAAAATAATATATGTTTTATTTCGTATTAATTATGCATTATTTATTTAAATATAATATGCTGCTTTCCTTTAAATGAACAAGTGTGACTAAATTATTACAGCTTTTTAATGGGCAAAAACACATAAAATTACACTATTTTATTAACAATTGTATAAAATTATTTAAGTCGAATAACTATTAATTTTGATTGAATAAACAAGTGTACGGCGAACACATTAACACATTATAGAATAAAAGATACACAAGGTTTTTTATTATAAACATTAATAATCGAAATAAGAATTATTATAAATAAATGCAGATTTAATTAAAAATTGTTGTCGTTTTAAACATGAATTATTGTTAATAAAGTGTATTTCAAACCGCGAATATTGCAAATTAAATGCAATACAACGTATAATTATTATAAATAAATTGTAATATATAATAATAATTGTTATAAAAGAAAACGGTTGGTTCAGCAATCGAAATAACATAAAATATCAGGTTGCCTTTACGAATAATACAAGCGTATAGATAGCCGAAAAGAATATACCTTAAGTACCCAAATATATAGATATATATATGTATATATATATATATATATGTGTATATTCGGTGAGGAACGAAGGTCCGCCTTGAACGTGGGTAGCGGTGTCAGATTGCCGTATAATGTCCTGCTAGACCTGCGGGCGTCGACGTTAGATGTGTATGCTGTTGGAGCTCGACGATTTCCAGATGTCGAAGTCGTAGTTCCTCGACTATGGCTTGTAGATGTCAATGATACGTCTCGATTCCTCTTGTGATTTTTAATACGTATTACTTAAAGTTCAAGTAGCAGAGCCACGCCCTCGGATAAAAATCAAAGAGTTGTCCAGCAGAGCTTCGCCTTGCGAAAGCTTTAGATGAAAATTTAGGAGTGCCTGTGTCTGTTCTGGGTCCTCTTTATATACCCTAAAATCTATGCATCTCTCCTTGTCTTACACTTCTTCCTTGTCTTACACTTTGCCTTATATGGAGATGTGTAAGTAGTTCTCGATTTTTCTGTGCTTGCACCCGATTGGACCGTTAGATGTGCGTAGTTAAAAATTGTCGAATCCCATGCATTTTCTGTATCGCTTCGTAGTTAATTCGGAGAATTTGCTGTCCCCCTTTTATTACTGCGACGTTATCCAAAGAACGGCTTAATTTATTACTTCCTTCTAATGCTCGAATTTTCTAGTCGATGTTTCCCATTGCCGGCTCTTCTCCGAGCATTGATTTTATAGTGCAGTACAAAAAAAAACTCTTGCGTAACCCTTCGTTTCGATCTCACTATCGGCGATCCCGCTTATGTGCGTATTGGCTTTGAATAATATCTTCAACTCTACGTATCAGTCTCTGTTTCGTTTGAAACACTCGTAAAATAATCTGTTCCTTAGCTTTATAAATTATATTTTATATTACTGCATTTACTTAGAACCATTCTTTATCAACCTTATTTTGTTCGTCTTCTACGCCGTATTTTTATTCTAAACTACGCAGTACTTTTTACGAAAAATAATAATATAATTTTCGTCGGGACGCGACAACTCCCCCCCTTTTTAAAAACGACGCCCTCGTCGTTGATCAATATAATTATTATATTATTATTTCTCTTAACATAAGATATCATACTTAATTTTAAATTATAAACATTATTTCGATTAATTTTTCTTTATTTCTTATGGTGAACTTTATAAACCATAGTACAATTATTTATTTCGTAGTTCAACTTTGTTTGTTATTACGTTTCATACATCTATTACATTATTTCAAACAGTTTAACAGTATTGATATAGTTCACCTATAAAAATAGATACTTAATAAAAAAAAATTTTATTATTCCAATTTTTATTCTACATATACCGAAAAATTATATAATTATTATTAAATGTGTTTTCTGTAGATAAAAAAAAAATGTATTTATCTTTAGTTTGTACTCCTAATTTTTAGTATACATCAAGTCATGTTAAAAATATATGTTGTTAGTATTTTTTTGTTCTTGTAGCCACATTTTTTTTACAAAATTTTCAATTTTCTTCTATAATATTTGTATGCTTACATATATATTTTCTAAAAAGTTAAACAAAACAATTAAATATTAGTTTACATTTTATTTTACATTTATTCAATTAATAATTCTACTGTTACGAATTGTTAAAGAGAAGAAAAAAAAATTTCCTATTCATATGCAATATAGATTCTCCCTTCAATGTGAACAATGTTAGTATATCCTATCTTAATAATATATCTATATATATTTTTATAAAAGGATTAGGAGTGAAGAAAATTTGATTTTCTTCGCTCCCCCTCCCCCCCAAAATAAAACAAACACATAATTTTTTGCCTTTTTTTTTTAGAATTTTCTTTTCAGCCATTATAAACAAAGATTCACTTTTAATATAATATAATATATAATTGAGAAATAGTTAATTTAGTTTCATAAGAAAAAGATACAATCGATACAAATGAAAAAATAAAATGAGCAATACATAAGTGACAGTGCGAAAATTGAGTAGGCTAAGTAGGCCCATATAGAACCATCCTCCTATATCTTGGGAGAAAGAGTAGACTACACTCAATAAACGGTACGACGGAATAACCCAAACATTTACGGAACTGCCCGATGCTTGCGCATCATAGAATTGTGGTATCAACGTTCGTTTTTATTCACTTAATTCCATTGTTTCACGTTAAAATGACTAATTTACACTCTTTTTACTTTTATATTTTGAGGAATTGTTTAAATATTCACCATTTTCTTGATTTTATTTAACTAACAACTGTAGAAACTTATTTGTTATGTTCAAGTAATATAAAGAGAAATCGTTTGAATTTGTTTACTTTTTAGTTTCCAATTAAAGAATATTTATTTTGAATAATATTTAAATAAATTCATCACAATTTTACTACTTATTATATTATTTTTGTATTTTTTTTGCTACACATTGTATTATTAGTAATATAAACATGAGAAAAATATTATTTATCTGTATCAATTATCGTTGTATATCCTGAATCGGTTTAAAAAATTTTAAAATTTATTTATTATGTACGTTTTTTTTTTTATACCATTCGAAACAATTAGCAGATCTATTGTTTATAAATAGAAGGAAAATCTTCTAATGTGCCTGTCTTAGGTTTTACATTACTAGTTCTATATAAAAATTGAATAATCGTATGGAATTAATCGTATGAAAATAAATGTTGTTTTTATTTTTTTTTTTTTTAAAACCTTTTTCTTTTATATACATAGTTTGTTTAAATCAGTATTTATGAACAAAGTATTAGATTGAACACTAGTATGAACTACATTGGCATACATACTAAATTGTACAATTTTAATTATTATTGTTTTTATTAATACTTGAATTTTGAACTTTATCCACAAAATTGACAAATTAATCGAATTTTCGGCATTTTTTTTTTTTATTAAAATCAATATTATAAGTATTCTCATACTTTGAATCTGAATCGATGATTTTATCCGACATGTATATTGATACTATTGGTGAGTTTACTTTACTTAATTACTGTAATTAATGAAGTTTTCAACCTTTTTTTTTATTAATTTTAAAAGATCTTTCTTTTCTCCTCTCTTCTCGTTTCTTTGCAATCATTATTTTGTTGTACAGATTCTCCTATGTCCATTGAGCCTAGTGATAGATTTTTTTTTTTTTTTTTTTTTTTTTTCTAGTATGCCAAACTTTCCTTATATATTTATACCTGGGGGTCCTGTAAGAAGGTATGACTAATTAATAGAATTACTAGAGTCAAGGTAAGTTCAGTTGTAATTATTTATATAGGTTTACATTTTGAACGGTATGTAGGAAGGATAAGTGACCGTGTTGCTGGAGCATTTACCGCAACGAGGAGGAAAGGGTGCAATCAAGCACTCCTTAGGAAGGATAAGTGACAGTGTTGTTGGACCATTTACCGCAACGAGGAGGAAAGGGTGCAACCAAGCACTCCTTAGGAAGGATAAGTGACAGTGTTGCTGGATCATTTACCGCAACGAGGAGGAAAGGGTGCAATCAAGCACTCCTTAGGAAGGATAAGTGACAGTGTTGCTGGACCATTTACCGCAACGAGGAGGAAAGGGTGCAATCAAGCACTCCTTAGGAAGGATAAGTGACGGTGTTGCTGGATCATTTACCGCAACGAGGAGGAAAGGGTGCAATCAAGCACTCCTTAGGAAGGATAAGTGACAGTGTTGCTGGACCATTTACCGCAACGAGGAGGAAAGGGTGCAACCAAGCACTCCTTAGGAAGGATAAGTGACAGTGTTGCTGGACTATTTACCGCAACGAGGAGGAAAGGGTGCAACCAAGCACTCCTTAGGAAGGATAAGTGACAGTGTTGCTGGACTATTTACCGCAACGAGGAGGAAAGGGTGCAACCAAGCACTCCTTAGGAAGGATAAGTGACAGTGTTGCTGGACTATTTACCGCAACGAGGAGGAAAGGGTGCAACCAAGCACTCCTTAGGAAGGATAAGTGACGGTGTTGCTGGATCATTTACCGCAACGAGGAGGAAAGGGTGCAACCAAGCACTCCTTAGGAAGGATAAGTGACGGTGTTGCTGGATCATTTACCGCAACGAGGAGGAAAGGGTGCAACCAAGCACTCCTTAGGAAGGATAAGTGACAGTGTTGCTGGACTATTTACCGCAACGAGGAGGAAAGGGTGCAACCAAGCACTCCTTAGGAAGGATAGGATGTAGGTTTTAGGTTTAGTGATGTGTTAGACTCCAATGATTCTATTTTATTGTAAATCATTTTTTTTTTTATATATATAACAATTAAATTTAAATTTGACTAAGTTCAATTGACATTGAAAATTTAAACCTTTTTCTTACTTTCCTTTGTACATTAACATCATTGTTATCTTAGGCGAGAAGAGTAAAGAGAAAAAGACCTTTTTTCTTTGTTATTTGCTTTATTCGTTTCTAGTTTAATAATCGCGTATTTATTTAATTTAAGTGAGTGTATGCTCTTCTTGTAATGATCTTTCCGTATAATAAAAAAAAATATTATTTCCTTGTAGTTTATTTTCGTCGTTAATTTAGATATATACATATTATTTTTATATCGTTTTTTTTTTGTATAAAGTCAGATAAATTGAAATAATTTTATTTTAAGTTGAATGTATGCCAATTGTGATTACAAGATAATAAATATTATTCTATTGACAGCTTTTAGAACTGTAAAATATACATATAAGTGCGTATACATATTTTCAAGCACATTGGGGCTATTATATATTATATACCTATTTTTAGGCACTACAAAGGTTCCATATATGAATATCTTAACCTATTAACATGCACTATTTTCGTTTTATTATGAGGTAGCTCTATTTTTACATTTCCCTTGTTATTAACTATTTCTAAAATCCGATGTGGTCCAGTATATTGATCGCCTAGTTTGTATTTCTTCCCTCCTTTTAATAACCAGACATTATCCCCTGTCTGAAATTCTTGATGATTGGCTTTCCTGTCGTAATAGAATTTTGACCTATGTTTAGAAGCTATTAATTTTTCTCGCGCGATTCCCTGTATTTCGTTTAAACGTTGTCGTAAATTTATAATGTAATCATTATACGTTGGAACTCGTTCTCGTGGGTCTAAAGGTTCGTTTGATGGTAGTCGCGCTTTTCGTGCAAAAACAATTTCAAAAGGTGTGTAGAGATGACCCTCATGTACCGACGTATTATACGAAAACGCGGCTAATTCGCATAACTCATCCCATGAGTCATTTCTTTCTATCATTGTTTTTAAATAATCTGCTAAGCTGCTATGAAAACGCTCAACGGAGTTGGACTGAGGGTGATAAGCCGTGGTTTTAACTTGTTTAATCTTAAAAATTTTCGCTACTTCTCTCATCAGACTACTTAAAAATGAGGTACCTTGGTCGGATATAATTAACAATGGGGCGCTAAAAATTGAAAAGTGTCGACGAACTAACGCTTCGGCGATCGTTGCCGCGGTCGCGTCTGGTATGGGTATCGCCATACAGTATTTTGAAAGGTTGCATTGAATGGTTAATATATTATTGTTATTATTTCGAGATCTGGGAAATGGTCCCACAAGATCGACCGATATGGATTCCATAGCCGAGTACGGAGTATCTGTTATTATCATACGTTGTTTAGTTTTAACACGAACCAATTTTTTTAGTTGGCAAGTTAAACAATGTCTAATGTAGTTTTGTACATCTTTCTTAATATCTGGCCAATAAAAACGTTGTTTTATACGTTTATAGGTTTTTGTTACCCCTTTATGTCCTGCACAAGCAGACTCGTGCATTTCGCGAATAATATTTTCCCTATTACTTTCTTCCACACATTTTATGAATCCTAAACAAATAATTATTTTTACATTAATTTTTCGTAGGGTTATACTTATTTGTTTCAATATTTCGTTCCATGAAACGTTTTCAATAAATTCGCTCTTTGCGATACTTATTGAACGTAATTTTTCTTTTAATATAATATTTTTCAAATTTAATAGATTCGTTTTTAGATTGTTAATAATTTCTGAAGTACTCAGTCGCTCTTCGTCACGTAACACCATAGCAAAATGCATTTTTCCGTTTTTGTTATTGATTCTTATTTCTCCTGGATTTAAATTGGAAAAATGAGGTAACAATAATTTTGAAGCCAAATTTCTGGATCCTTCATCTAAAGGCATTCCAGTCGTAGTTATGAAATAAACGTAATTATCTTTCCTCATAAAGAGTTGTTCTTTAACTTCAATGAATTTCTTTTCATCATTTGGTTCTTCGTAAACATCCTTCTCTTCCCAGGACTCGTCAAATTTGTTGTTAAAATTATCTATCTCCATGGGTTGTAATCTTTTGTCTGAGTTGACTATCGTTTCAATTTCCTCGGGGGCTTCTTGTATTATTGGAAGGTTTTTGACTGGTTCTTTTGATATATTTGACTTGTTGGGTCGTTTAGCTCTCTTTTCGTTGTAGTTTGGCCGTGTTATTTTTCCTGCACGACTGCGTGTTTCCATAGAATGATTTTTAATAACATAAACGGGTTCTTCTATTGGATTTCTTGATAACGCGTCAGCATTAACGTTACTTTTACCGGCTTTGTATACGATGTCAAAGTCGTATGCATTCAGTTTTATTCTCCATCTACTAACTCTAGATGTCGGATCTACTGAGTTTTTAAACCAAACAAGTGGTTTATGATCTGTTATAATGAGGAAACGACGGCCTCTTAGATAGCAATCGAACTGAGTAACAGCATACAGTATGGCTAATGCTTCCCTTGAATAAGTATCATATTTTTGCTCGGCTTTGTTTAATACTCGTGAAACATAAGCAACTGGTAGGTCGGTTCCCACCTCTCCTTGTGATAATATTGCTCCTATTGCTGTACCGCTAGCGTCACAAGTCACTATAAATGGTTTGTTAAAATCTGCGATTTGTAGTATTGGTTGCTTACACAATTTTTCTCTTAAATCATCGAATGCCTTTTGAACCTCGCTGGACCATAGGAAAGGTGCGTCTTTCTTTAATAAATTACTTAATGGTCTAGCTATACCCGAAAAATTCGCAATGAATCGTCTATAATAACCTGCTAATCCTAAAAATTGACGTATGTTTTTCACTGTTTTTGGAATTGGAAATTTTTTTACTGCTTCTAATTTTTTTGGATCCGGCAAAACACCTTCTGGTGATAGTACGTGTCCCAGATACACTACTTCTCTCTTCAAAAATTCACATTTGTCTGGCTGTAATTTCAGATTTGCGGCGCGTACTCTTTGCAAAAATTTTTCAAACTTTTGGTTATGCTCCTGAATATTTTTAGCGTATATAACTGCGTCGTCAAGGAATAAAAATATTTCTTTGCCTTGCATGCCTTCGAAAACACGATCAATCATTCTTTGAAAAGTGGCTGGAGAATTGCATAATCCCATAGGCATTGTTTTAAATTGAAATAAACCGAATGAAGATGCGAAAGCTGTTTTATGTCGATCTTCTTGTGCTAACGGAACTTGTAAAAATCCTTGACATAAATCCAAGACGGTGAATACACGATTTTCTGGTCCGATTTGATCGATAATATCTAGTATATTAGGTAATGGGTATCGATCCTTTACGGTTTTATCGTTTAATTGTCGAAAATCGACAACTAGTCGGTATCGTTTATTACCTTGACTATCAGGCTTTTTTGTTACTAGAAAAACAGGTGATGTATAATTGGAACTTGATGGTTCAATTATGTCTCCTTCAATCATTTCTTTTAATTGTTTATCAAGTTCGCTTTTGAGAGCATGAGGAAATCTATATGGCTTAGCTGTGATTGGTATGTCGTCGACAGTCGGTATCTTATGTTCTATAGCATTTGTCACGCCTAATTCTTCTCCTTTTAGACAGAAACAATCCGAATATTTATCAATTAAATTTTCTATAGATTGTCTTTGTTCCTCGTCCATTTTATCAAAATGCAAGGCTTCTTTTAACCGTTCATTACGATTAAGTGTACTCGTATCCTCCGTTATGTTAAGTATCCTTGCTTCAGATCGATTGTCAGAAATGTCGTGTATGTCGACCTCTTCACTTTCATAACTATAAAAATTATTAATATAAGGTTTATTTGAATAAACCAAATAACTGTTATTCATTTCGTTTTCGTGTATGGCTTCGACAAATTCGCTTCGTAAATTTTCGTTTATAACTCGTTCATTCAATAAAAAATCGCTAGGGTCCTCATCCTGTTCATTTTCTTCCTGTATGTTTATTAAATTCTCATTATTTATCTCATTTTCAGTTTCTTCAGTTCCTTGTTTATTTATCCATAATATTTCGGTTCTCGGGATAGTATCTAACTCTTCCCCCGACATAACCAATTCTTTGTTATTCAATTTACTAACATTTTTATCACGAGGTCCGCATTTATCGCCCTCCTCGATTTCGTAATCCATTCTTACTGGACAATTCATCTTTTTATCAACAAAATCTTGCTTATTTTCACGAGGTCCGCATTTATCGCCCTCCTCGATTTCATAATCCATTTGTACTCGACAATTCATTTTTTTATCAACAAAATTTTCCTTATTTTCAGGAGGTCCGCATTTATCGCCCTCCTCGATTTCATAATCCATTTGTACTCGACAATTCATCTTTTTATCAACAAAATTTTCCTTATTTTCACGAGGTCCGCATTTATCGCCCTCCTCGATTTCATAAACCATTTGTACTCGACAATTATTAACTGTCTTATTCAATAAATTTTCTTCATTTTTTATTTCATTTTCAATATCATACTTCAGGTCAACTTCGTTTTCATAATTAGTACAGGATGGACTCCCACCCATCCTATCGAACAATGGTGCTTCAATAATACCATAATTTTCAGTAATTTCATCAAATTTCTCTTTAATACGTGGCTCAGTCACATCACATACCCGTGGCTGCGCTTTTCCATTATTTATTTGTAATCGTTCTTCTTTCATTAATCCATAACAATTTTCACTTGCTTTACATGTATTATTCCTTAGATCCGACTCCTCGTCGATCTGATGTACTTGTATTTCGTCATTTTTATAATCGTCATATAACTCTTGTTCTTTTTCACTGTGATTGTATAGGTTTTTGTCGTTGCCATTTTGATTTCTTTCATTTTTTTGTTCTTGCTCGTAGATTTCATACGATTCGTTTGTGTCAAATTTTATAAACGTTTCATCATTTTCGTGTAATTGAAAATCACTTGACGTTTCTGAGTCACTATCGGTATAATTATAAAATCTTGAATTTTTCATGTTCGTATAATCATTGTTTTCCCTTGGTTTTGGTATATATCGTATTGATTTTCGGTCATAATTTTCGATATTCTCCATTATATATATCGATTCATCCGTTTGCATATTATTTGCATTTTCAAAGGGGAGAATTAATCCGTTAAATTCTAAATATTGTTCCAAATAATTGATTTTTGCATCGTTTCTACGGAAAAAATCGGTGCCTAAGATTCCGTCTTGTTGTATAGGGAACGAATCATGTACTAAATTGAGTTCCACGGGAGATCCTTCGAAATCTACTCTGATTTTACCACGAGTAGTTAATGAGTGGTCAGTTATGCCTTTTAACAATATAATATCATTTTCGTCAATTTTTACGCGAGAGTCTACCTCTGACTCTTTAATTAGACTTACCGATGCTCCTGTATCTAGCAAGAATTTTAACGGACGTCTTAACTGACCGATATCGAAGATTACGACCGGGGCTGAACTCTGTTGGCTTAAATTTATTTTCGCGGTGCGGAGGGGACGTTTGAGCGGGTTTCCGCACTCGAAGTAGAGGGAATTTGATTCGTAGCCTCTCTCTCGACCCTCCTCGGAGAGAGAGTATCGGTGTTTCCCTGATTTTGATTTCCTTCTCTTATCTCTCTTTGTAACTTATAACAATCGCGCTTTATGTGACCGGGTTTTCCGCAATGAAAACAAGTAACTGGTGATCTTATATTATTATTCGATTCGTTATTAATATATCGTGATTCTTGGGAAGTTGGATTAACCGGCTCGCGCACACCGCGAGTCCCGGAATTATTTCCCCGATCTTCTTTATTAAATTGCTGCGACGAGTATTTATTATTATTATAACGAACAAAGGAATCATTTTTATCTCTGTCTCTATTTGGTAAAAATTCCGTCTGATTTTGATACTCATTCCAACCACCAAATTGTAAATTTGGTCTATTATAATTACGACTATTATCCGAGCGATTTTGTGGGCTATATGAACTGTTTATGGGATTGCGTCGGTTGTTATTATCGGAAAATCTTTCCGCAAAACTTCGTGCTAATTTGAAACAATTTACGGCTCCATGACCAGTCTTAGAACAATATTGACATACAATCGGAGAGTTATTAGAAATATAGTTTACTTTACGCGTTTCTCGAGTTGAACGAAAACGAGTCTCTTCTCGGCTCGGCGTCTCCTCGTCCAAGACGCTACAAGCGAACTCGCGCTCCACCTCGAGCGCTTGTTCACGAGCTTGTTTTATAGAACTTGGAGTCCCTAAACGCGCACGAATTTCCCAACGAAGCCCTTTTAAAAAGAATTTTAAACAATCTCGCCTTAGTTCAAGCATGAAATGATCTGCTATCGCGACTCGTCCCTCTCTGTCGGCCGCTTTGACTATTTCATTTTTTATTTCTTGTAACCGATTAAAATAAGCAACGACTGTCTCATTGTTTTTTTGTTTTAATTTAGCTAGTTCTCCCGTCCACTCGTAATATGTTTTTATCGATCCGAAGGTGTTTTCGAAAAAATCGGATATCTCTTTGATAGAATTAAAATTTTCTCCGCGCGCACAAGTTAAAGCTTCCCCATATAAACGCATTCGAATAAGTTTTGTTAATTCTTTTTCATACTCCGACGGTAAAATTTCTTTTGCTTCGTTGCATCCGTCCAAAAATTGCGATAAATTTATATTATGACCGTTAAATCGCGGTATTAAATCTAGAGCGTCCTTTAGCGATAAACCTCGAATTTGAGACGTCATTGTTTTATTGTTAATTTGTTTTTTAACTTCACTCCTATCTAGTTTTTTTGGTTTTGTTCCGGTGCTTGTTCTTAATTCGTCTAAATTAATTTTATTAAATAATTCGTCTTTAATCTTAGAAGAGTTTGCTTGTTCGGGCGATTTTTTAATTAATTGATTATCGAAGGGAATTGTAAAATCTGTCGCGCCTTGAATTAGTTTTTCGTCGAGTACTTTTGCCGTGTCGATCGGTGCGGAAAAAATATTTAACGCGCCTTTAATCTTATTTATGATACCTTGAAAAGTTGTCCCTTTTTTTACACTTTCTTGTAAACTTTCTATGATTTTAGGTTCCTCGAGATAAGAATCTAACAACTCTTTTTTTACTTCAGTCGCGAGCCGTTTTCTTACCGAGCTTATAACGTTATCCGGTGTTAAAATCAATGGTTCATATGGACGATAAATTGGGGCTGGCGTACTAAAATTTACAGGATTATTCGCAATAAGTTCTTTTTGTTCCTCGTAATTCAAAACTGCGGGTTTTAAACTAAAATGTTTTACACGCGTGGGAGTAATTATTGTGTCTTCTTGTTCGTCTTCACTAACTTCGGAAATAGAAAGATCAGTTGGAAAAAAAAGGGTCTCTATATTCAAAATCGCGAGGTATTTTTATAGATAATGAAATATTTGCTGCACTTTTTTCTATTCTATCCTTTAAATAATTTATTTCTTTTGTCAAATTTTGCACTGTTTCCCTAGGAGTTTTAGTTAAATCGAGAGTATCGAGAGTCTGAACTTTTTCTTTGTATAAATTTAATAACGTATCATTCATAGAAAATTCTAAACTCGTGTTTCTTTGTTTATTTACATAACAATCAGTATTTTTAGGCGAACCTGACATTTTATATCTAAACACATTATTCCTTTAATCTCTTTTTTTCTCTCAAAAATGTGAGTTTCCCGGCCGATGCACCAAATTTATTATAATAATTAATACAATCTGTCACGTCCAGACTTGCACCAATCACTATAAAAAAATATTACAAGAAGGCAAATGGTTAATAAACCATTCGCGTTCCTTTCGCTCTTGTTTGACTAGGACTAGCCTTACGTCTCCGGGAGTAGCGAGCGAAGTTATTTTGAGAGTAGAGATGCAGGATATAATGCGGGATAAATAAAATAATATATGTTTTATTTCGTATTAATTATGCATTATTTATTTAAATATAATATGCTGCTTTCCTTTAAATGAACAAGTGTGACTAAATTATTACAGCTTTTTAATGGGCAAAAACACATAAAATTACACTATTTTATTAACAATTGTATAAAATTATTTAAGTCGAATAACTATTAATTTTGATTGAATAAACAAGTGTACGGCGAACACATTAACACATTATAGAATAAAAGATACACAAGGTTTTTTATTATAAACATTAATAATCGAAATAAGAATTATTATAAATAAATGCAGATTTAATTAAAAATTGTTGTCGTTTTAAACATGAATTATTGTTAATAAAGTGTATTTCAAACCGCGAATATTGCAAATTAAATGCAATACAACGTATAATTATTATAAATAAATTGTAATATATAATAATAATTGTTATAAAAGAAAACGGTTGGTTCAGCAATCGAAATAACATAAAATATCAGGTTGCCTTTACGAATAATACAAGCGTATAGATAGCCGAAAAGAATATACCTTAAGTACCCAAATATATAGATATATATATGTATATATATATATATATATGTGTGTATATTCGGTGAGGAACGAAGGTCCGCCTTGAACGTGGGTAGCGGTGTCAGATTGCCGTATAATGTCCTGCTAGACCTGCGGGCGTCGACGTTAGATGTGTATGCTGTTGGAGCTCGACGATTTCCAGATGTCGAAGTCGTAGTTCCTCGACTATGGCTTGTAGATGTCAATGATACGTCTCGATTCCTCTTGTGATTTTTAATACGTATTACTTAAAGTTCAAGTAGCAGAGCCACGCCCTCGGATAAAAATCAAAGATTTGTCCAGCAGAGCTTCGCCTTGCGAAAGCTTTAGATGAAAATTTAGGAGTGCCTGTGTCTGTTCTGGGTCCTCTTTATATACCCTAAAATCTATGCATCTCTCCTTGTCTTACACTTCTTCCTTGTCTTACACTTTGCCTTATATGGAGATGTGTAAGTAGTTCTCGATTTTTCTGTGCTTGCACCCGATTGGACCGTTAGATGTGCGTAGTTAAAAATTGTCGAATCCCATGCATTTTCTGTATCGCTTCGTAGTTAATTCGGAGAATTTGCTGTCCCCCTTTTATTACTGCGACGTTATCCAAAGAACGGCTTAATTTATTACTTCCTTCTAATGCTCGAATTTTCTAGTCGATGTTTCCCATTGCCGGCTCTTCTCCGAGCATTGATTTTATAGTGCAGTACAAAAAAAAACTCTTGCGTAACCCTTCGTTTCGATCTCACTATCGGCGATCCCGCTTATGTGCGTATTGGCTTTGAATAATATCTTCAACTCTACGTATCAGTCTCTGTTTCGTTTGAAACACTCGTAAAATAATCTGTTCCTTAGCTTTATAAATTATATTTTATATTACTGCATTTACTTAGAACCATTCTTTATCAACCTTATTTTGTTCGTCTTCTACGCCGTATTTTTATTCTAAACTACGCAGTACTTTTTACGAAAAATAATAATATAATTTTCGTCGGGACGCGACAATATGCTGTTTTGTCAGCCTTATATCCAAGTGAAAGTAATCCCTGCAGGGTAAATCACTATCGTATGTACGAAGATAAATTAAACTTTGGTGATATACAATTTCCAGTGAAACTTAAAGACGTGACAAAATTTGAAAAACTTAACAATATTTCCGTAAATGTGTATATGTTGAAAAAATACGGTTCCAGATATGAAGTATTACCTTGTCATATTACTGCTGATAAAAAGAATCAACATGTAAATCTTCTTATTATTCAAGATTTTTACATAGATGAGTATGAAGAAAATAATTGTGAAAATGATGAAAGTGTGCCCCATTATCATTATGTATGGATTAAAAACTTATCCCGTCTTTTGGGTTCACAAATCTCAAAAACAAATATAAAATCCTATCATTGTGAAAGGTGTTTACAAATTTTTTATAGTGCGGAAAGACTGAATATTCACGAAAACGATTGTAAAAACTTAAATAAATGTCGAATAAATTTGCCTAGCTCTGAAAATAATATTCTCAAATTTGAAGAGTATAATAAAATTGAAAAAGTGCCATTTGTTATTTATGCAGATTTTGAATGCTTGCTGAAACCTACGGAAAATGAGAATGCCTTTCAACTTCATGAAGCATACAGCATAGGCTACTATATAAAATGTAGTTATGATGACAAATTGTCGAGTTATAAAGCATATAGATAAGAAAATGAAGACGAAGAGACACCTGCAATGTGGTTTGTTCGAGAATTAATGTCAATTGTTGAGAAAATCGAGCAACTGTATAAAAATCCAAAGCCATTGAAACTTACAGATAAAGAAGAATTAATCTTTCGGAGATCAACCATTTGTCATATATGTAGGAAACCAATTCGTGGTGAACAGCAAGCAGTCAGAGATCATTGTCATCTTACAGGACGGTATGTTATTAATTTTATTGTTTTTAATGAAAAAATTTTATCTAGTTTTCTAAAAAAAGGATTTTTGTATTACAGGTTTAGAGGAGCAGCTCATAATGCATGTAATTTAGGATATAAAGACTCAAGATTCATTCCAGTCATCTTTCATAACCTCAATTATGACACACACTTCATTTTAAAAGAGATTGCCACTTCCTCAACAATGAAAGGACGAGTTTCTCTGATACCGCACAATAAAGAGAAATATATTTCATTCTCAAAATATATAGATGGCTGCAACATCAGTTTCAGATTTATAGATTCATGGAGATTTCTTCCATCATCACTAGAAAAACTAGCATCATATCTAGAAAATGTGCCTATTGCAGTGAGTGAATTTTTAACAGATGGATTTACTCATGATCAAATTACTCTTCTAAGACGAAAAGGTATATTTCCATACGATTATGTTGATGGGTTAGATAAATTAATGAGTACAAAACTACCAGAGAAGAGACAGTTTTACAATAAACTGACAGATTCCCACATTGCTGAAGAGGATTACAAACATGCTGTTCAAGTCTGGGATGCCTTTCATGTAAAAAATCTAGGAGAGTATTCTGACTTGTACTTAAAAACGGATGTATTATTGTTGGCTGATGTCTTTGAAAGTTTTCGAGAGACATCTCTGAAAGCATACGGCTTGTGTCCAGCTCACTTTTACACAACTCCTGGACTAACATTTTCAGCAGCTCTTAAAATAATAAAGGTAGAACTGGAGCTACTTACAGATATAGATATGTTAATGTTTATTGAATCAGGTATTCGGGGAGGAATAAGCCAGTGTTGTAATCGCTACGCAAAGGCAAACAATCCATATATGGGTTTATCATACGATGAGAAACAAACAACAAAATCTCTCTTTTATTTTGATATAAATAATCTTTACGGATGGGCAATGGTGCAACATTTACCGATCGGTAAATTTAAGTGGATTGAATATGAGTCGAATCCAAACTTTTTCAATGCACCACCAGACGCTGATACAGGTTACTTTGCTGAAGTAGACTTGCAGTATCCTGAAGAAATACACGATGATCATCGAGACTTACCTTTTTGTGCAGAGCATCGTTCACCTCCTGGTTCAAAGCAGACAAAACTTCTTACAACGTTAGAGGATAAAAAAAGGTACGTCATTCATTATCGTGCATTAAAACAAGCAATAGATAATGGACTTGTATTGAAAAAGGTCCATAGAATCTTAAGTTTCGAGCAAAAGGCATGGCTCAAACCTTATGTTGAAATAAATACAGAAAAGAGAAAGCAGGCAAAGAACAAGTTTGAAAAACTTTTTTATAAGTTACTAATTAACGCTGTATATGGAAAATGTATAGAGAGAGAGAGGTCTCGAATTGATGTGCGTCTAGTAAATAAATTTACAGGCAGATACGGAGCAGAAGCACGTATAGCGTTACCAAATTATCACAGTTGTGCAATCTTTGATGAAAATTTGGTTGCTATTCAGCTGAAGAGAACGAGTATCACAATCAAGAAACCAATATATGTTGGTCTTTGTATACTTGATTTATCTAAGACATTACTTTATGAATTCCATTATTCATATATGAAGCAACGTGTAGGAGAAAAATGTAAACTTCTCTATACCGATACCGACAGTTTGATATATGAAATCAAAGACATAGATATGTATAAAATAATAAAAGAAGATATTCATAGATTTGATACTTTGAATAATCAATTTAACATTCCTCTGGCAAATAAGAAAGTTCTTGGAGTAATGAAAGATGAATGTTCTGGCAAGATTATGACAGAATTTATCGGTCTACGAAGTAAAATGTATAGTATTTTAGTTGAAGGAGGAGACACAGTCAAGAAAGCAAAAGGTATAAAATCTGCTGTTGTAAAAAAATCAATTACTTTCGAAGATTACAAAAAATGTCTTCAAGATTATGTTATTATAAAACGTGAGCAGTGTAACATTCGGTCAAAATTACATGTAGTACACACTGAAAAACAATTGAAAATTGCACTTAGCCCTCACGATGATAAACGATACTTATTGCCTCAAAGTACCGACACTCTACCTTGGGGACATTACAGAGTTGTAGAAGAACAGATGGCGCAAGCGGCTGTGCAAGTAGAGAGAGAAATGGAGAGGGGAGATCCTACAACAAATCACAAAAGCCTGAGAGAGGTGAATACTGAAGTAGCCAATGAGATAAAAGAACAGAGGGCGCAAGCAGCTTTACAAGTAGATAGAGAAATGGAGAAGGGAGATCTGACATCCATCCAAAAATACTAAAGGGTGGTGGATGATGAAACGGAGAAGGGGGATGAAGCAGCCAATGAAATGCTGATTGAATATGATCTTATCGAGGAGATCATGCAAGATTGGTCGTTATCAGTGGAGAGGGAAGGTTCTCAAAAAGTTGAAGGAAGGGATATATTGCAAGAGGCAATGGTAGGGGCAGGAATCGAGGATGGGATCGGCTTATATGAAGGAAGAGACGATACTGAGGAGCACATTCGAGCAATCGAACAACTAGAGAACTGCCAACCTTGTAGAAAGAAAGCTAGACTCAACTAACCTAAAAGTAAGCTTTGTTTTTATTTATTACCAAAAAAAAAAAAAATTATACTTTCTATTTTTGCTTTTAACATAAATACTTATGTTTTTTCTTATTTTGATTTCAGAATGGATCTATCAGCTTTAAATAAAGTTGCTGAATTTGTTTTCTTGCCAAGGAAAAAAGTGACAGACTTGGAGAAAGGTCACCAGTACATGGTGACTGCATTGGAGGAGATGAAGACCAGGTTTGGTGACAAAGTCGTGGCCGAACTTGATGAAAGCTTCCAAGTTTTCTTACCAGAAAAGATTTCAACAACCATGCTGAAAAATCAAGAATTTTTCTACAATTTAGCTAACATAGCAAATAAACTCAGCTTATTTGTAACTTATCAAGGCGGATCATCTTTTAAGTTTGATTCTTGCTAATCAATAATAAGACAATAATTATTTTAATCATGTATATTTATTCAAATTTTAATTTGTACATATTAGATAAATAAAATATGATTAAATAATGTATACAATATGTTCTCTTATTTAGTATATCCATTAATTTCCTATATTATTTAATTTCATTTTTATCTATCCAACTATTATGCTCGCTACTAAAGCCTAACCATTTAACATATACACGACTACCTTTTTTCTTCAAAACTTTTTCTACTAAATAAACTTCCGGATACATAGTTTTCTGAATTTCCGTATCATAAAAGCCGCCAGAGACGGGATTATCATTATAATCTTTGACGTGATAAGTTATAGGATTAGTTTTAACAACTCGCGTTATTGTGAAAATTTCAGTAGACCAGTTTGGTGTATAGCCTTTTTCGAAAACATGCTTTATTTTACTTATTCGCACTTTATCTCCTACTTTAAATTTCGGTTTTTTAATAGGTACATTCTCGGCTATAAAATGCTTCTAGATCTCTCTTTCATTTGCCTGTGTAACATTTTTGGGCGCAATCCCAATTGTCCGATGTTTCCTTCCATTGTAAGCTTTGACCAAATCCTGCAGAATATCAATCCATTTATAGTTCCCTCTTTTACTGAACTCTATCCACATTGCATTTTTCAGTGTTCTATTAAATCGCTCACATATACTTGCATGAAGGTTACTATGTGAAGAGTATAGATGAATCTTATATTTTTTCATTAGATTTTGAAAGTTTGAATTGTAAAACTCTTTTCCTTCGTCGGTTTGAAGCTTAGACGGTACACGTCCTTGCTTTAATATTGTTTCATTGCTAAACTAACATCACTTCCATTTTTGGATTTTACCGGGACGACCCATGCATGTTTTGAAAATATATCTATAACTGTAAGTAAGTAACAAAACCCTTTGTTCTCCTTAGAGTAAGGAATCATTTCTACAAGATCAGCTTGCCAAGTTTCATCTATTGCTCGTATATCGTATTTTCTTCTCTTATATCTACGTCGTGCTGGTTTGTGAAGTTCTTCAGCTATTTTTGTCGATCCATTATAGTTTACTATATACTGAGAATGTTTTTATTTAATTCTTTTTCACGATCTGCTTTATCTTCTTGTAGTGTTCCATTTAATTCTTTAACAATGAAATGAATACCAGAAAAATTGCGTTGTGTTAGATCGTAAAGATATTTTAATTTTGGCTCCACTTCGGATTTATATTTTTGAAGTTCCTCCTTATACTGACTTACAGCATCAACAAGTTCACCGATTTTAGATGTTAAAAAATCTATTTCAGTCTGTAGAATAACTTGTAGTGCATGCAAAGAGACGGCATCGTTTGGTTGACTGGCTTGTCCAATATTACACACCCGTTTATTTTCTAAATCGAAATTACCGTCTATTGTAAAATCGAAACCAACACCTGGTGGGCCGCGACTCTCTTTCGAGCCCACAAGTTTTCTTCCAAACACATCGAGACTCATGTCGGAACTGATTAGAAACTTGTATGCATCAGTATATATGTCCTGCTTCACGTAGTTCTTCAATAATTGATTGAATTTCATTTGTGTGATTGTTATTTCCTGCTGACCGTTCAGCAATCAATAATCGAAGTCGCTCGACAAGCTCATTTGGATCATCCCAGTAGATTAGATCTATAGATGAATTTTTTTTGCTATTTTATACTTTGGTATGAGACTTCCTCCGCTGGTAGGTTTGATTTTGCGATTGCTGCGAAACATAGGTGCAATAATATTTGTGTATTTTCTACTTCTCGAGGTTCTTATAGACCCATTTTTGTTATGTCTTTTCCGATGAGCATTTGTTGCCTCTAATATGCTTCGATAATTTTCACGATCTGTTGAACTTAAAAGATTATCATTTGGTTCTTTTTTAAACAGTAATTCCATTAGTCCACTACTTTTAGGATAAGATGCATCATTTACTTTTATAAATTTATCAAAAAATTGAATTTCTGCATCGCCAATCATATACACTCCATTAACGTTTCGTACTCCATATATATTGTCAATTTTGCTTCGACTTTTATGCAATAATGATAAAAAATCATCTCCATTGTCTTCTTGAATAGACTTGAATGTAGAATTAACCAAAGTTTCATACTCTGAAAAATTATCATCATCATCTAGTGTAGAATTCGAATCATTTACATCATTTACTACATAACTCGACCGGTCAAATCTCATTCGCCTTCTTGCTTTTGAACTTTGCTTAGCAGATTGAAGGCTTTTGTTTTGTGAATCGACAAGTTTCTCGAGTGGTGAAATAACTGGTTTCAATGTATCGCTGATAACTTTTTAAAAATCTTCTCTCTGCTGTTTCAATGAAGAGTATTTTTGTTTCATAGCTTCACGTGCTCGCGAGAGCTCACTAAGAATATAGCTCACTAAGAGCTCACTATATATATATATATATATATATATATATATATGTATATATATATACACATATATTTTAATGAATCCTTTTTTATTGCAAAACAGTCGAATCCTTTCCTGTATGTACCATCATTTATGGCCCTATCTTCGTCAATAACAACGAATCCATAGTTCATTTTTCCAACATTCCGAACACAGGTTTCGAAAATCATTGAAAGTTAAGTCAGTATACACATGCTCTTCATAAATATGTTTAAGATTAACATCATCTTGACGATAAATCACCATCATGTTGATATAATCCCTAATGAGATGTTTTGGTATATGTGCATAGGACTGACATACATAAAAACTGTCTACACTTTTATGTCTGCCCATACAGAAAAATGCTTTAATATTATCCTCTTTCTCACAAGCAACGTCATAAAAATCGTAATTGAATTTGGTAGAGCGTCATCTGGAGATACCACAGACTCATGTTCACTGAATGGTAAGTATGATACACCATGAATTGGCTCCAATACTTTTTGAAGAAATTGATATTTGGGTTGATTCAAAGATTTAGAGTAAACATAAACATTTTCGAATCTAAGACCATTAGGATGTGTAATTAATGCTAACAAACTATTTGTTTTTCCACAGTTTGATGGACCACAAAAAACTGCTCTTATAGTGTCTGGTAGTAATTCTCCATGTCGCTTCCTTTGTTTTACTTTTCCAAAATCAAAGTTGCTTACGGGGAGTTTGACATTCTGCTCAGTGAAATCCATGTTCACATCACAAAGTCAAGTTTTACATTAAGCTGTTGAAGTATATAAGAATCTATTTTATATCTTTTTCATCAGTTGTAATTCATCATTCAAAGAGTCATGATTGTATACAAATCTAAAAGGCGAGCGGTAGGCTCTGGATTACTTGATAAAGTAATCAATAACTTACCTTTTGAAATGCATCTTCCTGGGTATCAATATTGCGGACCCGGAACTAAATTGAAAAAACGATTGAAAAGAGGTGATCCTGGGATCAATCCACTTGATCAGGCATGTAAAGATCATGATATCGATTACTCAAATAAAAATGTTGACCGTAAAGTAGCGGATTTAAAGCTTGCCGAAAAAGCACTGCAGCGCGTTAAAGCTCAGGATGCAAGTATTGCTGAAAAAGTATCGGCTTTTGCTGTCGCAAACGCTATGAAGATGAAAGCTAAAACTGGAATGGGATTGAAATTTGGTAAATTAATGGTTGCGGCTAAGAAATCACTAAAACCGAGTGAATGTTCACGCAAAGTTATTCAATCAGCCTTAAGAGGAGCTCGACAAGCTGTCAAGAACGCAGGAGGTAACAAAAAGGTTATCTTGCCAAGAGTACTACCCATTCCATCAAAAATTGGTGGAGTTATTCCTTTTCTCATACCATTGTTCGCTGGACTAAGTGCCACCGGTGCTCTGGCTGGAGGAGCTGCTGGAATAGCTAAAGCTGTAAATGATGCAAAAGCTGCACAGAAAGATCTTGAAGAAAATAAGAGACATCATAAAGCTATGGAAACTATTGCTCTTGGAAAAGGTCTCTATCTTAAACCATATAAAAAAGGAATGGGATTGTTTATTAAACCGCATATTGGTAATGGTTTGGTTAAAAAAAAAAAAACTTCGATTTAATTTTACCAAATCGTGCATTGACTGATTATGATCTTATAAAATTTTCACGTATATTGAAAATCCCAAATTTTAGAGGAGTTTTTATGAGAAATAATCTGCCTTCCAATGGTCCATGGTTAAATGACTCTGCTATCGTTAATTTGGATGACTTCGAAAATAAAGGGACTCATTGGGTTTGTTATCGAAAATGTGCATCTGACGTAATTTATTTTGACAGTTTTGGAGATCTTAAACCTCCTATTGATCTCATGTTATATTTTAATGTGAAAGAAGTGAAATATAATTATACAAGATATCAAAATTTTGATACATATATTTGCGGTCATCTTTGTCTCCAATTTTTAGCCGGTATGCTATAAAAGAGAGGGATTGATGATCAACAAGATCATTCTCTTCTAACCAGTCATGGAAGATAGTTTCACTTTGAGTCTTTCTGGAAAATCATCTGTTTTAGAAGCGCAATATTTTCCTTCATTTGAACTACCTCATAACAAAAATTTTGCATTGGGTTTAGTTGAACTTTTAACATTCAACTCGATTCCTAATGTCGATCATACAAATAATAAACTTCATTTAAAAAGCGGAGATACTATTTCTATCCCGACAGGCAGTTATGAAATAGATGCTATTAATAAATTTTTACAAGAAACTTTAAAATCGAAAAATATTGAATTTACAGTAAAAGCTAACAACAATACTCTCAGAAGTGAAGTTAGTTGCAGTCAACCACTAGATTTCAGACCAGACGACTCAATAGGTCGTCTTCTTGGATTTACTCCTCGCATGCTCAAAGAAAAAATACAACACAGCTCAGATTTACCCGTTAAAATACTGAAAATCAATGCACTCAGAGTAGAGTGCAATATTACTAGTGGAGCCTATATCAACGACAAAAAAGTTCATACAATTCACGAGTTCTTTCCTAGAGTACCGCCAGGATATAAAATTATAGAAGTTCCATCTCACGTCATATATTAACCACTTAGTGTAAAGAATATAGATCACCTTCAAATTCGAATTGTAGATCAAGACGGAAATTTAGTGAATTTCCGAGGAGAGGAAATTACTATTCGACTTCACATCAAATCAGTATAATGGATATTGTTTTCAATTCTAGCTCCCATATAAGACAACTATCATGTCAAACAACCACCAGTCGAGCAAAGAAACTCAAACCGTTAACACGGAAGAGCATTCTTTTCCTAAAAAGTCTAGGACTAAAAGTTCGTGGAAAAAATACAGTTGTATAATTCTCTGCTGCTTTCAGAAAAATGGACGAAATTCTAAGCATTCAATCAGGTGTCGTTTTCGATGAGTCAATAGCTCATTACGAAATTCACGCACACCAACCACACTCATCTGCAAACTTTAATAACAGTGATGAAATTCGCATTTCTATTCAACATCAAGATCTGTGTCTCCTGCCATCACGCAGCACAATACATGTATGTGGAAAATTGCAAAAAACAGGTGGAGGAGCATTAACTAACACTAGTTTCGTTAACAATGGCATTTGTCATCTGTTTGATGAAATTCGATACGAAATTAATGCGGTGGAGATAGATAAAAGTAAAAATGTGGGTTTAAGCAGTCTCATGAAAGGATGGACATCGTTTAATCCAAATCACACTAACATGTTAGAAAATGCAGGATGGCTTGGTAATCAAGAAATAACTAAAACTTTAATAGATGCAAACGGAAACTTTGACGTTACAATTCCTTTAAGTATGATTCTGGGCTTTGCTGAAGATTATAAAAAAATTATAGTAAATATGAAGCATGAATTAATTCTCACAAGATCAAGAAGTGACTTGAATGCAATAATTCAGGAAGGTACCCTATCAAATAATGTTACTACTTATGAGGATTATCAATTAAACATAACAAAGATAGAATGGATGATGCCATATGTTATTGCATCCGATAAACAAAAAATTCAGATATTGAATTTTATTGGTAAAAATAATCCTATTTCTATGTGTTATCGTTCTTGGGAATTATTTGAATATCCTCTTCTTCCATCCACAAATAAACATGTTTGGACTGTGAAAACATCAAATCAATTGGAGAAACCACGTTTTGTCATTCTTGGATTACAGTCAAAGAAAAAAAATTTAAGATCTGCTAATGCAAGTCGCTTTGATCATTGTCAAATCAGCAATGTGAAACTTTTCTTGAATTCACAATATTATCCATACAACAACCTGAATCTTGATATTAATAAGAATCAGTTCGCTATTCTCTATGATATGTATGCTAATTTCCAAAAATCCTACTATGGAAGGGATCCACAGCCATTACTGACAAAGTCAGATTTATAAGATATGAACCACTTATTGTTATTGATTGTTCACGTCAAAACGAATCTATTAAGAGCGCACCCGTCGATGTGCGAATAGAATTCGAATCTAAAGCTGAATTTCCAGCTAATACTTCAGCTTACTGCATGATCTTACATGATCGCATCATTCAATATAATCCTATCAGTGGTGATGTGAAAAAACTTATCTAAAATAGCACATGTATTTAAAAAAAAAGAAATAATAAATAAAAAAAATAAAAAACAAAAAAAAAATAAAGAAAAAAAGTAGAAAACGCTATAGGCATTCTGGCATAAGGAGAGGGGAGCACGCTTTCCCTTTCCCTAGGATTCTGGATCACCGTCAGAGGTAGTGAGCCAGAATCCGTACGGGTTCTAGCTCACTGGCGGCGGAGAGGGGGGTGAGCCAGAACCCGTATGAGCCAGAATGCCTATAGCTTATCTACTAATTTTTTTAATCAATAAAATAAAATAACAGTGTATTATGTTTGCAACATTGTATATACTTATTTAATCTTAGTCATTACTCAGAGTTTAAAGATACTAACATATTTCTACATAATACTGATCAATTGAAAAAAATAAAAATAATCGATATGACAAAACTTACACTGGAGTAGGGAATTTTCATTTTTGTTTTTAATACGTAATAACACATATATCACTACTTATAATAGTTCCACACTTATCGTGTAGGATGCTACATCAATCTAGTAACAAATGTGTTATTTTTCTAGATAATGAAATATTTGCTGCACTTTTTTTCTATTCTATCCTTTAAATAATTTATTTCTTTTGTCAAATTTTGCACTGTTTCCCTAGGAGTTTAGTTAAATCGAGAGTATCGAGAGTCTGAACTTTTTCTTTGTATAAATTTAATAACGTATCATTCATAGAAAATTCTAAACTCGTGTTTCTTTGTTTATTTACATAACAATCAGTATTTTTAGGCGAACCTGACATTTTATATCTAAACACATATTCCTTTAATCTCTTTTTTTCTCTCAAAATGTGAGTTTCCCGGCCGATGCACCAAATTTATATAATAATTAATACAATCTGTCACGTCCAGACTTGCACCAATCACTATAAAAAATATTACAAGAAGGCAAATGGTTAATAAACCATTCGCGTTCCTTTCGCTCTGTTTGACTAGGACTAGCCTTACGTCTCCGGGTAGTAGCGAGCGAAGTTATTTTGAGAGTAGAGATGCAGGATATAATGCGGGATAAATAAAATAATATATGTTTTATTTCGTATTAATTATGCATTATTATTTAAATATAATATGCTGCTTTCCTTTAAATGAACAAGTGTGACTAAATTATTACAGCTTTTTAATGGGCAAAAACACATAAAATTACACTATTTTATTAACAATGTATTAAAATTATTTAAGTCGAATAACTATTAATTTTGATTGAATAAACAAGTGTACGGCGAACACATAAACACATTATAGAATAAAAGATACACAAGGTTTTTATTATAAACATTAATAATCGAAATAAGAATTATTATAAATAAATGCAGATTTAATTAAAAATTGTTGTCGTTTTTAAACATGAATTATTGTTAATAAAGTGTATTTCAAACCGCGAATATTGCAAATTAAATGCAATACAACGTATAATTATTATAAATAAATTGTAATATATAATAATAATTGTTATAAAGAAAAACGGTTGGTTCAGCAATCGAATAACATAAAATATCAGGTTGCCTTTACGAATAATACAAGCGTTATAGATAGCCGAAAGAATATACCTTAAGTACCCAATATATAGATATATATATGTATATATTATATATATATGTGTGTATATTCGGTGAGGAACGAAGGTCCGCCTTGAACGTGGGTTAGCGGTGTCAGATTGCCGTATAATGTCCTGCTAGACCTGCGGGCGTCGACGTTAGATGTGTATGCTGTTGGAGCTCGACGATTTCCAGATGTCGAAGTCGTAGTTCCTCGACTATGGCTTGTAGATGTCAATGATACGTCTCGATTCCTCTTGTGATTTTTAATACGTATTACTTAAAGTTCAAGTAGCAGAGCCACGCCCTCGGATAAAATCAAAGATTTGTCCAGCAGAGCTTCGCCTTGCGAAAGCTTTAGATGAAAATTTAGGAGTGCCTGTGTCTGTTCTGGGTCCTCTTTATATACCCTAAAATCTATGCATCTCTCCTTGTCTTACACTTCTTCCTTGTCTTACACTTTGCCTTATATGGAGATGTGTAAGTAGTTCTCGATTTTTCTGTGCTTGCACCCGATTGGACCGTTAGATGTGCGTAGTTAAAAATTGTCGAATCCCATGCATTTTCTGTATCGCTTCGTAGTTAATTCGGAGAATTTGCTGTCCCCCTTTTATTACTGCGACGTTATCCAAAGAACGGCTTAATTTATTACTTCCTTCTAATGCTCGAATTTTCTAGTCGATGTTTCCCATTGCCGGCTCTTCTCCGAGCATTGATTTTATAGTGCAGTACAAAAAAAAACTCTTGCGTAACCCTTCGTTTCGATCTCACTATCGGCGATCCCGCTTATGTGCGTATTGGCTTTGAATAATATCTTCAACTCTACGTATCAGTCTCTGTTTCGTTTGAAACACTCGTAAAATAATCTGTTCCTTAGCTTTATAAATTATATTTTATATTACTGCATTTACTTAGAACCATTCTTTATCAACCTTATTTTGTTCGTCTTCTACGCCGTATTTTTATTCTAAACTACGCAGTACTTTTTACGAAAAATAATAATATAATTTTCGTCGGGACGCGACAATATGCTGTTTTGTCAGCCTTATATCCAAGTGAAAGTAATCCCTGCAGGGTAAATCACTATCGTATGTACGAAGATAAATTAAACTTTGGTGATATACAATTTCCAGTGAAACTTAAAGACGTGACAAAATTTGAAAAACTTAACAATATTTCCGTAAATGTGTATATGTTGAAAAAATACGGTTCCAGATATGAAGTATTACCTTGTCATATTACTGCTGATAAAAAGAATCAACATGTAAATCTTCTTATTATTCAAGATTTTTACATAGATGAGTATGAAGAAAATAATTGTGAAAATGATGAAAGTGTGCCCCATTATCATTATGTATGGATTAAAAACTTATCCCGTCTTTTGGGTTCACAAATCTCAAAAACAAATATAAAATCCTATCATTGTGAAAGGTGTTTACAAATTTTTTATAGTGCGGAAAGACTGAATATTCACGAAAACGATTGTAAAAACTTAAATAAATGTCGAATAAATTTGCCTAGCTCTGAAAATAATATTCTCAAATTTGAAGAGTATAATAAATTGAAAAAGTGCCATTTGTTATTTATGCAGATTTTGAATGCTTGCTGAAACCTACGGAAAATGAGAATGCCTTTCAACTTCATGAAGCATACAGCATAGGCTACTATATAAAATGTAGTTATGATGACAAATTGTCGAGTTATAAAGCATATAGATAAGAAAATGAAGACGAAGAGACACCTGCAATGTGGTTTGTTCGAGAATTAATGTCAATTGTTGAGAAAATCGAGCAACTGTATAAAAATCCAAAGCCATTGAAACTTACAGATAAAGAAGAATTAATCTTTCGGAGATCAACCATTTGTCATATATGTAGGAAACCAATTCGTGGTGAACAGCAAGCAGTAAGAGATCATTGTCATCTTACAGGACGGTATATATAACATGTTATTAATTTTATTGTTTTTAATGAAAAAATTTTATCTAGTTTTCTAAAAAAGGATTTTTGTATTACAGGTTTAGAGGAGCAGCTCATAATGCATGTAATTTAGGATATAAAGACTCAAGATTCATTCCAGTCATCTTTCATAACCTCAATTATGACACACACTTCATTTTAAAAGAGATTGCCACTTCCTCAACAATGAAAGGACGAGTTTCTCTGATACCGCACAATAAAGAGAAATATATTTCATTCTTAAAATATATAGATGGCTGCAACATCAGTTTCAGATTTATAGATTCATGGAGATTTCTTCCATCATCACTAGAAAAACTAGCATCATGTCTAGAAAATGTGCCTATTGCAGTGAGTGAATTTTTAACAGATGGATTTACTCATGATCAAATTACTCTTCTAAGACGAAAAGGTATATTTCCATACGATTATGTTGATGGGTTAGATAAATTAATGAGTACAAGACTACCAGAGAAGAGACAGTTTTACAATAAACTGACAGATTCCCACATTGCTGAAGAGGATTACAAACATGCTGTTCAAGTCTGGGATGCCTTTCATGTAAAAAATCTAGGAGAGTATTCTGACTTGTACTTAAAAACGGATGTATTATTGTTGGCTGATGTCTTTGAAAGTTTTCGAGAGACATCTCTGAAAGCATACGGCTTGTGTCCAGCTCACTTTTACACAACTCCTGGACTAACATTTTCAGCAGCTCTTAAAATAATAAAGGTAGAACTGGAGCTACTTACAGATATAGATATGTTAATGTTTATTGAATCAGGTATTCGGGGAGGAATAAGCCAGTGTTGTAATCGCTACGCAAAGGCAAACAATCCATATATGGGTTTATCATACGATGAGAAACAAACAACAAAATCTCTCTTTTATTTTGATATAAATAATCTTTACGGATGGGCAATGGTGCAACATTTACCGATCGGTAAATTTAAGTGGATTGAATATGAGTCGAATCCAAACTTTTTCAATGCACCACCAGACGCTGATACAGGTTACTTTGGTGAAGTAGATTTGCAGTATCCTGAAGAAATACACGATGATCATCGAGACTTACATTTTTGTACAGAGCATCGTTCACCTCCTGGAACAAAGCAGACAAAACTTCTTACGACGTTGGAGGATAAAAAAAGGTCCGTCATTCATTATCGTGTATTAAAACAAGGAATAGATAATGGACTTGTATTGAAAAAGGTCCATAGAGTCTTAAGTTTCAAGCAAAAGACATGGCTCAAACCGTACGTTGAAATAAATACAGCAAGGAGAAAGCAGGCAAAGAACGAGTTTGAAAAACTTTTTTATAAGTTACTAATTAACGCTGTATATGGAAAATGTAGAGAGAGAGAGAGAGAGGTCTGGAATTAAGGTGCGTTTAGTAAATAAATTCACAGGAAGATATGAAACAAAAGCATGTATAGCGTTACCAAATTATCACAGTTGTGCAATCTTTTATGAAAATTTGGTTGCTATTCAGCTGAAGAGAACAAGTATCACAATCAAGAAACCAATGTATGTTGGTCTTTGTATACTTGATTTATCTAAAACATTACTTTATGAATTTCATTATTCATATATGAAGCATTGTGTAGGAGAAAAATGTAAACTTCTCTATATCGATATCGACAGTTTGATATATGAAATCAAAGACATAGATATGTGTAAAATAATAAAAGAAGATATTCATAGATTTGCTGTTTCTGATTATCTCGTAAATAATCAATTTAACATTCCTCTGTTAAACAAGAAAGTTCTTGCAATAATGAAGGATGAATGCTCTGGCAAGATTATGACAGAATTTGTTGGTCTACGAAGTAAAATGTATGGTATTTTAGTTGAAGGAGTAGACACAGTCAAGAAAGCAAAAGGTATAAAATCTGCTGTTGTAAAAAATCAATTGCTTTCGAAGATTACAAAATATGTCTTTAAGATTTTGTTATTATAAAACGTGAGCAGTGTAATATTCGGTCAAGATTACGTGTAGTGATTACGTGATTACACACTGAAAAACAATTGAAAATTGCACTTAGCCCTCACGATGATAAACGATACTTATTGCCTCAAAGTACCGACACTCTACCTTGGGGACATTACAGAGTTGTAGAAGAACAGATGGCGCAAGCGGCTGTGCAAGTAGAGAGAGAAATGGAGAGGGGAGATCCTACAACAAATCACAAAAGCCTGAGAGAGGTGAATACTGAAGTAGCCAATGAGATAAAAGAACAGAGGGCGCAAGCAGCTTTACAAGTAGATAGAGAAATGGAGAAGGGAGATCTGACATCCATCCAAAAATACCAAAGGGTGGTGGATGATGAAACGGAGAAGGGGGATGAAGCAGCCAATGAAATGCTGATTGAATATGATCTTATCGAGGAGATCATGCAAGATTGGTCGTCATCAGTGGAGAGGGAAGGTTCTCAAAAAGTTGAAGGAAGGGATATATTGCAAGAGGCAATGGTAGGGGCAGGAATCGAGGAGGGGATCGGCTTATATGAAGGAAGAGACGATACTGAGGAGCACATTCGAGCAATCGAACAACTAGAGAACTGCCAACCTTGTAGAAAGAAAGCTAGACTCAACTAACCTAAAAGTAAGCTTTGTTTTTATTTATTACCAAAAAAAAAATTATACTTTCTATTTTTGCTTTTAACATAAATACTTATGTTTTTTCTTATTTTGATTTCAGAATGGATCTATCAGCTTTAAATAAAGTTGCTGAATCTGTTTTCTTGCCAAGGAAAAAAGTGACAGACTTGGAGAAAGGTCACCAGTACATGGTGACTGCATTGAAGGAGGTGAAGACCAGGTTTGGTGACAAAGTCGTGGCCGAACTTGATGAAAGCTTCCAAATTTTCTTACCAGAAAAGATTTCAACAACCATGCTGAAAAATCAAGAATTTTTCTACAATTTAGCTAACACAGCAAATAAACTCAGCTTATTTGTAACTTATCAAGGCGGATCATCTTTTAAGTTTGATTCTTGCTAATCAATAATAAGACAATAATTATTTTAATCATGTATATTTATTCAAATTTTAATTTGTACATATTAGATAAATAAAATATGATTAAATAATGTATACAATATGTTCTCTTATTTAGTATATCCATTAATTTCCTATATTATTTAATTTCATTTTTATCTATCCAACTATTATGCTCGCTACTAAAGCCTAACCATTTAACATATACACGACTACCTTTTTTCTTCAAAACTTTTTCTACTAAATAAACTTCCGGATACATAGTTTTCTGAATTTCCGTATCATAAAAGCCGCCAGAGACGGGATTATCATTATAATCTTTGACGTGATAAGTTATAGGATTAGTTTTAACAACTCGCGTTATTGTGAAAATTTCAGTAGACCAGTTTGGTGTATAGCCTTTTTCGAAAACATGCTTTATTTTACTTATTCGTACTTTATCTCCTACTTTAAATTTCGGTTTTTTAATAGGTACATTCTCGGCTATAAAATGCTTCTTGATCTCTCTTTCATTTGCCTGTGTAACATTTTTGGGCGCAATCCCAATTGTCCGATGTTTCCTTCCATTGTAAGCTTTGACCAAATCCTGCAGAATATCAATCCATTTATAGTTCCCTCTTTTACTGAACTCTATCCACATTGCATTTTTCAGTGTTCTATTAAATCGCTCACATATACTTGCATGAAGGTTACTATGTGAAGAGTATAGATGAATCTTATATTTTTTCATTAGATTTTGAAAGTTTGAATTGTAAAACTCTTTTCCTTCGTCGGTTTGAAGCTTAGACGGTACACGTCCTTGCTTTAATATTGTTTTCATTGCTAAACTAACATCACTTCCATTTTTGGATTTTACCGGGACGACCCATGCATGTTTTGAAAATATATCTATAACTGTAAGTAAGTAACAAAACCCTTTGTTCTCCTTAGAGTAAGGAATCATTTCTACAAGATCAGCTTGCCAAGTTTCATCTATTGCTCGTATATCGTATTTTCTTCTCTTATATCTACGTCGTGCTGGTTTGTGAAGTTCTTCAGCTATTTTTTGTCGATCCATTATAGTTTACTATATACTGAGAATGTTTTTATTTAATTCTTTTTCACGATCTGCTTTATCTTCTTGTAGTGTTCCATTTAATTCTTTAACAATGAAATCAATACCAGAAAAATTGCGTTGTGTTAGATCGTAAAGATATTTTAATTTTGGCTCCACTTCGGATTTATATTTTTGAAGTTCCTCCTTATACTGACTTACAGCATCAACAAGTTCACCGATTTTAGATGTTAAAAAATCTATTTCAGTCTGTAGAATAACTTGTAGTGCATGCAAAGAGACGGCATCGTTTGGTTGACTGGCTTGCCCAATATTACACACCCGTTTATTTTCTAAATCGAAATTACCGTCTATTGTAAAATTGAAACCAACACCTGGTGGGCCGCGACTCTCTTTCGAGCCCACAAGTTTTCTTCCAAACACATCGAGACTCATGACGGAACTGATTAGAAACTTGTATGCATCAGTATATGTCCTGCTTCACGTAGTTCTTCAATAATTGATTGAATTTCATTTGTGTGATTGTTATTTCCTGCTGACCGTTCAGCAATCAATAATCGAAGTCGCTCGACAAGCTCATTTGGATCATCCCAGTAGATTAGATCTATAGATGAATTTTTTTTTGCTATTTTATACTTTGGTATGAGACTTCCTCCGCTGGTAGGTTTGATTTTGCGATTGCTGCGAAACATAGGTGCAATAATATTTGTGTATTTTCTACTTCTCGAGGTTCTTATAGACCCATTTTTGTTATGTCTTTTCCGATGAGCATTTGTTGCCTCTAATATGCTTCGATAATTTTCACGATCTGTTGAACTTAAAAGATTATCATTTGGTTCTTTTTTAAACAGTAATTCCATTAGTCCACTACTTTTAGGATAAGATGCATCATTTACTTTTATAAATTTATCAAAAAATTGAATTTCTGCATCGCCAATCATATACACTCCATTAACGTTTCGTACTCCATATATATTGTCAATTTTGCTTCGACTTTTATTCAATAATGATAAAAAATCATCTCCATTGTCTTCTTGAATAGACTTGAATGTAGAATTAACCAAAGTTTCATACTCTGAAAAATTATCATCATCATCTAGTGTAGAATTCGAATCATTTACATCATTTACTACATAACTCGACCGGTCAAATCTCATTCGCCTTCTTGCTTTTGAACTTTGCTTAGGAGATTGAAGGCTTTTGTTTTGTGAATCGACAAGTTTCTCGAGTGGTGAAATAACTGGTTTCAATGTATCGCTGATAACTTTTTCAAAATCTTCTCTCTGCTGTTTCAATAAAGAGTATTTTTGTTTGATAGCTTCACGTGCTCGCGAGAGCTCACTAAGAATATTCTTTTCTTTTTCAAAGTTAGACATGGTGACGAGATGGTGTCTATACTTGTACTGCAAGTTTCATATTAATGGATCCTTTTTTATTGCAAAACAGTCAAATCCTTTCCTGTATCTACCATCATTCATGGCTCTATCTTTGTCAATAACAACGAATCCATACTTATCATTTTTCCAACATTCCGAACACAGGTTTCGAAATTCATTGAAAGTTAAGTCAGTATTCACATGATCTTCATAAATATGTTTAAGATTAACATCATCTTGACGATAAATCACCATCATGTTGATATTATCCCTGATGAGATGTTTTGGTATATGTGCATAGGACTGACATAGATAAAAACTGTCTACACTTTTATGTCTTCCCATACAGAAAAATGCTTTAATATTATCCTGTTTCTCACAAGCAACGTCATCAAAAATCATAATTGAATTTGGTAGAGCGTCATCTGGAGATATCACAGACTCGTGTTCACTGAATGGTAAGTATGATACACCATGAATTGGTTCCAATACTTTTTGAAGAAATTGATATTTGGGTTGATTCAAAGATTTAGAGTAAACATAAACATTTTCGAATCTAAGACCATTAGGATGTGTAATTAATGCTAACAAACTATTTGTTTTTCCACAGTTTGATGGACCACAAAAAACTGCTCTTATAGTGTCTGGTAGTAATTCTCCATGTCGCTTCCTTTGTTTTACTTTTCCAAAATCAAAGTTGCTTACGGGGAGTTTGACATTCTGCTCAGTGAAATCCATGTTCACATCACAAAGTCAAGTTTTACATTAAGCTGTTGAAGTATATAAGCATCTATTTTATATCTTTTTCATCAGTTGTAATTCATCATTCAAAGAGTCATGATTGTATACAAATCTAAAAGGCGAGCGGTAGGCTCTGGATTACTTGATAAAGTAATCAATAACTTACCTTTTGAAATGCATCTTCCTGGGTATCAATATTGCGGACCCGGAACTAAATTGAAAAAACGATTGAAAAGAGGTGATCCTGGGATCAATCCACTTGATCAGGCATGTAAAGATCATGATATCGATTACTCAAATAAAATTTTGACCGTAAAGTAGCGGATTTAAAGCTTGCCGAAAAAGCTCTGCAGCGCGTTAAAGCTCAGGATGCAAGTATTGCTGAAAAAGTATCGGCTTTTGCTGTCGCAAACGCTATGAAGATGAAAGCTAAAACTGGAATGGGATTGAAATTTGGTAAATTAATGGTTGCGGCTAAGAAATCACTAAAACCGAGTAAATGTTCACGCAAAGTTATTCAATCAGCCTTAAGAGGAGCTCGACAAGCTGTCAAGAACGCAGGAGGTAACAAAAAGGTTATCTTGCCAAGAGTACTACCCATTCCATCAAAAATTGGTGGAGTTATTCCTTTTCTCATACCATTGTTCGCTGGACTAAGTGCCACCGGTGCTCTGGCTGGAGGAGCTGCTGGAATAGCTAAAGCTGTAAATGATGCAAAAGCTGCACAGAAAGATCTTGAAGAAAATAAGAGACATCATAAAGCTATGGAAACTATTGCTCTTGGAAAAGGTCTCTATCTTAAACCATATAAAAAAGGAATGGGATTGTTTATTAAACCGCATATTGGTAATGGTTTGGTTAAAAAAAAACTTCGATTTAATTTTACCAAATCGTGCATTGACTGATTATGATCTTATAAAATTTTCACGTATATTGAAAATCCCAAATTTTAGAGGAGTTTTTATGAGAAATAATCTGCCTTCCAATGGTCCATGGTTAAATGAATCTGCTATCGTTAATTTGGATGACTTCGAAAATAAAGGGACTCATTGGGTTTGTTATCGAAAATGTGCATCTGACGTAATTTATTTTGACAGTTTTGGAGATCTTAAACCTCCTATTGATCTCATGTTATATTTTAATGTGAAAGAAGTGAAATATAATTATACAAGATATCAAAATTTTGATACATATATTTGCGGTCATCTTTGTCTCCAATTTTTAGCCGGTATGCTATAAAAGAGAGGGATTGATGATCAACAAGATCATTCTCTTCTAACCAGTCATGGAAGATAGTTTCACTTTGAGTCTTTCTGGAAAATCATCTGTTTTAGAAGCGCAATATTTTCCTTCAATTGAACTACCTCATAACAAAAATTTTGCATTGGGTTTAGTTGAACTTTTAACATTCAACTCGATTCCTAATGTCGATCATACAAATAATAAACTTCATTTAAAAAGCGGAGATACTATTTCTATCCCGACAGGCAGTTATGAAATAGATGCTATTAATAAATTTTTACAAGAAACTTTAAAATCGAAAAATATTGAATTTACAGTAAAAGCTAACAACAATACTCTCAGAAGTGAAGTTAGTTGCAGTCAACCACTAGATTTCAGACCAGACGACTCAATAGGTCGTCTTCTTGGATTTACTCCTCGCATTCTCAAAGAAAAAATACAACACAGCTCAGATTTACCCGTTAAAATACTGAAAATCAATGCACTCAGAGTAGAGTGCAACTATTACTAGTGGAGCCTATATCAACGACAAAAAAGTTCATACAATTCACGAGTTCTTTCCTAGAGTACCGCCAGGATATAAAATTATAGAAGTTCCATCTCACGTCATATATTACCACTTAGTGTAAAGAATATAGATCACCTTCAAATTCGAATTGTAGATCAAGACGGAAATTTAGTGAATTTCCGAGGAGAGGAAATTACTATTCGACTTCACATCAAATCAGTATAATGTAAGACAACTATCATGTCAAACAACCACCAGTCGAGCAAAGAAACTCAAACCGTTAACACGGAAGAGCATTCTTTTCCTAAAAAGTCTAGGACTAAAAGTTCGTGGAAAAAATTCAGTTGTATAATTCTCTGCTGCTTTCAGAAAAATGGACGAAATTCTAAGCATTCAATCAGGTGTCGTTTTCGATGAGTCAATAGCTCATTACGAAATTCACGCACACCAACCATACTCATCTGCAAACTTTAATAACAGTGATGAAATTCGCATTTCTATTCAACATCAAGATCTGTGTCTCCTGCCATCACGCAGCACAATACATGTATGTGGAAAATTGCAAAAAACAGGTGGAGGAGCATTAACTAACACTAGTTTCGTTAACAATGGCATTTGTCATCTGTTTGATGAAATTCGATACGAAATTAATGCGGTGGAGATAGATAAAAGTAAAAATGTGGGTTTAAGCAGTCTCATGAAAGGATGGACATCGTTTAATCCAAATCAAACTAACATGTTAGAAAATGCAGGATGGCTTGGTAATCAAGAAATAACTAAAACTTTAATAGATGCAAACGGAAACTTTGACGTTACAATTCCTTTAAGTATGATTCTGGGCTTTGCTGAAGATTATAAAAAATTATAGTAAATATGAAGCATGAATTAATTCTCACAAGATCAAGAAGTGACTTGAATGCAATAATTCAGGAAGGTACCCTATCAAATAATGTTACTACTTATGAGGATTATCAATTAAACATAACAAAGATAGAATGGATGATGCCATATGTTATTGCATCCGATAAACAAAAAATTCAGATATTGAATTTTATTGGTAAAAATAATCCTATTTCTATGTGTTATCGTTCTTGGGAATTATTTGAATATCCTCTTCTTCCATCCACAAATAAACATGTTTGGACTGTGAAAACATCAAATCAATTGGAGAAACCACGTTTTGTCATTCTTGGATTACAGTCAAAGAAAAAAAATTTAAGATCTGCTAATGCAAGTCGCTTTGATCATTGTCAAATCAGCAATGTGAAACTTTTCTTGAATTCACAATATTATCCATACAACAACCTGAATCTTGATATTAATAAGAATCAGTTCGCTATTCTCTATGATATGTATGCTAATTTCCAAAAATCCTACTATGGAAGGGATCCACAGCCATTACTGACAAAGTCAGATTTTATAAGATATGAACCACTTATTGTTATTGATTGTTCACGTCAAAACGAATCTATTAAGAGCGCACCCGTCGATGTGCGAATAGAATTCGAATCTAAAGCTGAATTTCCAGCTAATACTTCAGCTTACTGCATGATCTTACATGATCGCATCATTCAATATAATCCTATCAGTGGTGATGTGAAAAAACTTATCTAAAATAGCACATGTATTTAAAAAAAAAAGAAATAATAAATAAAAAAAATAAAAAACAAAAAAAAAATAAAGAAAAAAAGTAGAAAACGCTATAGGCATTCTGGCATAAGGAGAGGGGAGCACGCTTTCCCTTTCCCTAGGATTCTGGATCACCGTCAGAGGTAGTGAGCCAGAATCCGTACGGGTTCTAGCTCACTGGCGGCGGAGAGGGGGGTGAGCCAGAACCCGTATGAGCCAGAATGCCTATAGCTTATCTACTAATTTTTTTAATCAATAAAATAAAAATAACAGTGTATTATGTTTGCAACATTGTATATACTTATTTAATCTTAGTCAATTACTCAAGAGTTTAAAGATACTAAACATATTTCTACATAATACTGAATCAATTGAAAAAAATTAAAAATAATCGATATGACAAAACTTACACTGGAGTAGGGAATTTTCATTTTTGTTTTTAATACGTAATAACACATATATCACTACTTATAATATTTCCACACTTATCGTGTAGGAATGCTACATCAATCTAGTAACAAATGTGTTATTTTTCTACCAGAATAATATTTTCAACAACAAAACTTATAATATAAAATTATTCTTTGAACATTATACATATATTTCATGCTTTTTCATGATGTTTCATGGAAAGAAGATGAAGAATTTAAAATTTAATACAAAATTTTAAACTCAAATAATGCATCGTATGTATTCAATTATTCTTTGAAACAAATACTTATACATAATAATTGAATTTATAACATTTTGTTCAGATTAAAATTGTGGCTAAAAGATCTATTTTTACATTTTATTACTTTTGTTTTATTTTCAAAAACCTTTTCTAAAAAAATTTTATTAATTGCATCCAAAAAATATCAATGATATTATACAATTACAATGATAAAAAAATTGAAAATGAATTATAAAAGTTATTCTACTATTACATTTGGTATTACATTAAAAATAAAGAAAGAAGAATAATATTTTAATTTATTTAACCACCTTCCTCACGCATTTTACACCTTATAAATAAGAGATGATGAAGAATTTTTGTAAAAAAACTGTTTAAATGTAATAAAAAAGATAAAACACATTGTCAAATAAAATTGATATTACATTAAATTATATATATTATATTATATGTTATGAAATTTTATTAGAGTAATAGTACTGTTTTGTCAATGTTCGTATTACTGTGACCACTTTTTTTACCGAAAAACCCGATAAAATATTTTTGGAATCTTTCTACTAAACCCCCCTCATACCCCCACCCCTACAATCATTACATAAGGGATAAATTAAGATTGGTTGCCATATTCAATGTTAACCCTTCCTCTCTCTTTCTTTCATCATTAAAATGGGGGATAAAAAAGAATGACTGTCATATTTTACTACAACATAAACGAAAATCCCCATTACAATTTTTCAGAATTTTTATATTTTTAAACTCTCCTCCCACCTCCTACATTTAATCTTTAAAATCAGGGACAAAAACGAATGGAAAAAAATGTTCTAACTTTACACTCCTCCCGCCAAACCATTTCCCTATCTACAATTAAATGGCGAATGACTAGAGACTGGGAGTCATATTATTATTCTCCGTAAACGAAATTCCTCGGCATACCTCAGAAATTCCCGAAATATCCAGGAAATCCCGTAATTAGTGGATTTATCCCAGAACAACTTTGAATTTCCCAAAATATCCAGGAAATCCCGTAATTAGTGGAGTTATCCTAAAATACCTCAACAATTCCAGAAACAGCCAGGAAATACCGTAATTAGTGTAGTTATCCCGGAATACCGCAGAAAATCCCGAAATATCCAAAAAATTTCGCAATTAGTGAATTTATCCCAAAACACTACAAAAATTCCAGATATATCCAGGAAAACCCGTCTTTAGTGGAGTTATAAGAGAATACCTCAAAAGTTCCCGAAATATCAGGAAATCCCGTAATTAGTGGAGTTATCCCAGAATACCTCAAAAATGAACGAAATATCCAAGAAATCCCGTTCTTAGTGAAGTTATCGCAGAGTACCTCAGAAATTCCCGAAATATCCAGGAAATCTCACAATTAATGTAGTTATTACGTAATACCTCAAATAATCCTGAAATATCCAGGAAATCCCGTATTTAGTGGAGGTATTCCATAATACCTCAAAAATTCTCGAAATAACCAGGAAATCCCGTAATTAGTAAAGTTATCACAGAATACCTCAGAAATTACCGAAATATCCAGGAAATCCAGAATTTAGTAGAGTTATCAAAAATTACCTCAAAAGTACCCGAATAATCCAGGAAATCCCGTTCTTAGTGGAGTTATCGCAAAATACCTCACAAATACCCGAAATATCCAGAAAATCCCATAATTAGTGGAGATATTATGTAACACCTCAAATACTCCCGAACTTACCAAGAAATCCCGAAATTAGTGGAGTTATCCCAGAATACCTCACAAATACCCGAAATATTCAGGAAATACCGTACATAGGGGATTTATCCCAAAATACCTCAAAAATTCCAGAAATAGCCAGGAAATCCCGTAATTAGTAGTGATGTCTCGGAGTACCTCTGAAATTCCCGAAATATTAGGTTAATCCCATAATTAGTGGAGTTATAATGTAATACCTCAAAAATTCCCGAAATTTCCAGGCAATCCCGTAATTATTGGGGTTATCACAAAATAGCTCAATATTCCCGAAATATCCAAGAAATCCCGTAATTAGTGCAGTTATCCCCAAATACCATAGAAATTCCCGAAATATCCTGGAAATCCCGTAATTATTGGGGTTATCCCAAAATATCTCAAAATTCCCGAAATATCCTGGATATCCCGTTCTTAGGGGATTTATCCCAAGATACCTCAAAAATTCCCGAAATATTCAGGAAATCCCATAATTAGTAGAGTTATTATGTAACACCTGATATATTTCCCAACTATCCAGGAAATCCCGTAATTAGGGCAGTTATCCACAAATACCTCAAAAATACCCGAAATGTCCTGGAAATCCCGTAAATATTGGAGTCATCACCAAATAGCTCAAAATTCCCGAAATATCCTGGAAATCCCGTTCTTAGTGGATTTATCCCAAAATACCTTAAAAATTCCCGAAATATCCTGGAAATCCCGTAATTATTGGGTTATCACAAAATAACTCAAAATTCCCGAAATATCCAGGAAATCTCATTCTTAGTGGATTTATCCCAAAATACCTAAAAATACCCTATATATTCAGGGAATCCCTTAATTAGTGGAGTTATTATGTAACACCTCAAATACTCCCGAACTATCCAGGAAATCCCGTAATTAGTGGAGTTATCCCAGAATACCTCACAAATACCCGAAATATTCAGGAAATACCGTACATAGGGGATTTATCCCAAAATACCTCAAAAATTCCAGAAATAGCCAGGAAATCCCGTAATTAGTAGTGATGTCTCGGAGTACCTCTGAAATTCCCGAAATATTAGGTTAATCCCATAATTAGTGGAGTTATAATGTAATACCTCAAAAATTCCCGAAATTTCCAGGCAATCCCGTAATTATTGGGGTTATCACAAAATAGCTCAATATTCCCGAAATATCCAAGAAATCCCGTAATTAGTGCAGTTATCCCCAAATACCATAGAAATTCCCGAAATATCCTGGAAATCCCGTAATTATTGGGGTTATCCCAAAATATCTCAAAATTCCCGAAATATCCTGGATATCCCGTTCTTAGGGGTTTTATCCCAAGATACCTCAAAAATTCCCGAAATATTCAGGAAATCCCATAATTAGTAGAGTTATTATGTAACACCTGATATATTTCCCAACTATCCAGGAAATCCCGTAATTAGTGCAGTTATCCACAAATACCTCAAAAATACCCGAAATGTCCTGGAAATCCCGTAAATATTGGAGTCATCACAAAATAGCTCAAAATTCCCGAAATATCCTGGAAATCCCGTTCTTAGTGGATTTATCCCAAAATACCTTAAAAATTCCCGAAATATCCTGGAAATCCCGTAATTATTGGGTTATCACAAAATACCTCACAAATACCCGAAATATCCAGAAAATCCCATAATTAGTGGAGATATTATGTAACACCTCAAATACTCCCGAACTTACCAAGAAATCCCGAAATTAGTGGAGTTATCCCAGAATACCTCACAAATACCCGAAATATTCAGGAAATACCGTACATAGGGGATTTATCCCAAAATACCTCAAAAATTCCAGAAATAGCCAGGAAATCCCGTAATTAGTAGTGATGTCTCGGAGTACCTCTGAAATTCCCGAAATATTAGGTTAATCCCATAATTAGTGGAGTTATAATGTAATACCTCAAAAATTCCCGAAATTTCCAGGCAATCCCGTAATTATTGGGGTTATCACAAAATAGCTCAATATTCCCGAAATATCCAAGAAATCCCGTAATTAGTGCAGTTATCCCCAAATACCATAGAAATTCCCGAAATATCCTGGAATCCCGTAATTATTGGGATTATCACAAAACAGCTCAAAGAATCCCGATATATCCAGCAAATCCCGTTCTTAGTGGATTTATCCCAAAATACCTAAAAATTCCCGATATATTCAGGAAATCCCAAAATTAGTGGAGTTATTATGTAACACCTGAAATATTTCCGAACTATCCAGGAAATCCCGTAATTAGTGCAGTTATCCCCAAATACCACAGAAATTCCCGAAATATCCTGGAAATCCCGTAATTATTGGGGTTATCCCAAAATATCTCAAAAAATCCCGATATATCCAGCAAATCCCGTCATTATTGGAGCTATTAGGTAACACCTCAAATACTCCCGAACTATCCAGGAAATCCCGTAATTAGTGGAGTTATCCCAGAATACCTCACAAATACCCGAAGTATTCAGGAAATCCCGTACATAGAGGATTTATCCCAAAATACCTCAAAAATTCCGGAAATAGCCAGGAAATCCCGTAATTAGTAGAGATATCTCGGAGTACCTCTGAAATTCCCGAAATATTAGGTAAATCCCATAATTAGTGGAGTTATAACGTAATACCTCACAATTTCCCGAAATTTCCAGGAAATCCCGTAATTATTGGGATTATCACAAAATAGCACAAAAATTCCTGAAATATCCAGGAAATCTCGGTCTTAGTGTATTTATACCAAAATACATCAAAAATATCCGAAATATCCTGGAAATCCCGTAATTATTGGAGTTATCACAAAATAGCTCAAAATTCCCGAAATATCCTGGAAATCCCGTTCTTAGGGGATTTATCCCAAAATACCTCAAAAATTCCCGAAATATTCAGGAAATCCCATAATTAGTAGGGTTTTTATGTAACACCTTAAATACTTCCGAACTATCCAGGAAATCCCGTAATTAGTGCAGTTATCCCAAAATACCACAGAAATTCCCGAAATATCCTGGAAATCCCGTATTTATTGGGATTATATCAAAACATCTCAAAGAATCCCGATATAACCAGCAAATCCCGTTCTTAGTGTTTTTATCCCAAAATACCTCAAAAATTCCCGAAATATCCAAGAAATCCCGTTCTTAGTGGATTTATCCCAAAAGACCTAAAAATTCCCGAAATATTCAGGAAATCCCATAATTAGTGGAGTTATTATGTTACACCTGATATATTTCCGAACTATCCAGGAAATCCCGTAATTAGTACAGTTATCCACAAATACTCAGAAATTCCCGAAATATCCTGGAAATCCCGTAATTATTGGGGTTATCCCAAAATAACCCAAAAAATCCCGATATATCCAGCAAATCCCGTCATTATTGGAGCTATTACGTAACACCTCAAATAATCCCGAACTATCCAGGAAATCCCGTAATTAGTGGAGTTATCCCAGAATACCTCACAAATACCCGAAATATTCAGGAAATACCGTACATAGGGGATTTATCCCAAAATACCTCAAAATTCCAGAAATAGCCAGGAAATCGCGTAATTATTGGGGATATCACAAAATAGCTCAAAATTCCCGAAATATCCAGGAAATCCCGTTCTTAGTGGATTTATCCCAAAATACCTAAAAATTCCCGAAATATTCAGAAAATCCCATAATTAGTGGAGTTATTATGTTACACCTCAAATACTCCCGAACTATCCAGGAAATCCCGTAATTAGTGTATTTATCCCAGAATACCTCACAAATACCCGAAATATTCAGGAACTCCCGTACATAGAGGATTTATGCCAAAATACCTCAAAATTCCGGAAATAGCCAGGAAATCCCGTAATTAGCAGAGATATCTCGGAGTACCTCTGAAATTCCCGAAATATTAGGTAAATCCCATAATTAGTGGAGTTATTATGTAACACCTGATATATTTCCCAACTATCCAGGAAATCCCGTAATTATTGGGGTTATCCCAAAATACCTCAAAATTCCCGAAATATCCTGGAAATCCCGTTCTTAGTGTATTTATCCCAAAATACCTCAAAAATTCCCGAAATATTCAGGAAATCCCATAATTAGTGGAGTTATCCCACAATACCTCACAAATACCCGAAATATCCAGGAAATCCCGTACTTAGTGGATTTATCCCAAAATACCTCAAAAATTCCAGAAATAGCCAGGAAATCCCGTAATTAGTGGAGTTATAATGTAATACCTCAAAAATTCCCGAAATATCCAGGAAATCCCGTTCTTAGTGGATTTATCCCAAAATACCTCACAAATACCCGAAATATCCAGGAAATCCCGTACATAGTGGATTTATCCCAAAATACCTCAAAAATTCCCGAAATATCCTGGAAATCCCGTAATTATTGGAGTTATCACAAAATAGCTCAAAATTCCCGAAATATCCAGGAAATCCCGTTCTTAGTGGATTTATCCCAAAATACCTCAAAAATTCCCGAAATATTAAGTAAATCCCATAATTAGTGGAGTTATTATGTAACACCTCAAATACTCCCGAAATATCCAGGAAATCCCGTTCTTAGTGGATTTATCCCAAAATACCTAAAAATACCCTATATATTCAGGGAATCCCTTAATTAGTGGAGTTATTATGTAACACCTCAAATACTCCCGAACTATCCAGGAAATCCCGTAATTAGTGGAGTTATCCCAGAATACCTCACAAATACCCGAAATATTCAGGAAATCCCGTACATAGGGGATTTATCCCAAAATACCTCAAAAATTCCAGAAATAGCGTGGAAATCCCGTAATTAGTGGAGATATCTCGGAGTACCTCTGAAATTCCCGAAATATTACGTAAATCCCATAATTAGTGGAGTTATAACGTAATACCTCAAAAATTCCCGAAATTTCCAGGAAATCCCGTAATTATTGGGGTTATCACAAAATAGCTCAAAATTCCCGAAATATCCAAGAAATCCCGTAATTAGTGCAGTTATCCACAAATACCACAGAAATTCCCGAAATATCCTGGAAATCCCGTAATTATTGGGGTTATCCCAAAATATCTCAAAATTCCCGAAATATCCAGGATATCCCGTTCTTAGTGGTTTTATCCCAAAATACCTCAAAAATTCCCGAAATATTCAGGAAATCCCATAATTAGTAGAGTTATTATGTAACACCTGAAATACTTCCGAACTATCCAGGAAATCCCGTAATTAGTGCAGTTATCCACAATACCTCAAAAATACTCGAAATATCCTGGAAATCCCGTAAATATTGGAGTCATCACAAAATAGCTCAAAATTCCCGAAATCCTGGAAATCCCGTTCTTAGTGGATTTATCCCAAAATACCTCAAAAATTCCCGAAATATCCTGGAAATCCCGTTCTTAGTGGATTTATCCCAAAATACCTCAAAAATTCCCGAAATATTCAGGAAATCCCATAATTAGTGGAGTTATTATGTAACACCTGATATATTTCCCAACTATCCAGGAAATCCCGTAATTAGTAAAGTTATCACAGAATACCTCAGAAATTACCGAAATATCCAGGAAATCCCGTAATTATTGGCGTTATCACAAAATACCTCAAAAATTCCCGAAATATTCAGGAAATCCCATAATTAGTGGAGTTATTATGTAACACCTGAAATAATCCCGAACTATCCAGGAAATCCCGTAATTAGTGGAGTTATCCCAAAATACCTCACAAATACCCGAAATATTCAGGAAATACCGTACATAGAGGATTTATCCCAAAATACCTCAAAAATTCCAGAAATAGCCAGGAAATCGCGTAATTAGTGCAGTTATCCCAAAATACCTCAAAAATTCCCGAAATATCCTGGAAATCCCGTAATTAGTGGAGTTATCCCAAAATACCTCACAAATACCCGAAATATCCAGGAAATCCCGTTCTTAGTGGATTTATCCCAAAATACCTCAAAAATTCCCGAAATATTCAGGAAATCCCATAATTAGTGGAGTTATCCCACAATACCTCACAAATACCCGAAATATCCAGGAAATCCCGTACTTAGTGGATTTATCCCAAAATACCTCAAAAATTCCAGAAATATGCAGGAAATCCCATAATTAGTGGAGTTATTATGTAACACCTTAAATACTCCCGAAATATCCAGGAAACCCCGTAATTAGTGGAGTTATCCACAAATACCTCAAAAATACCCGAAATATCCTGGAAATCCCGTTCTTAGTGGATTTATCCCAAAATACCTCAAAAATTCCAGAAATAGCCAGGAAATCCCGTAATTATTGGGGTTATCACAAAATACCTCACAAATACCCGAAATATCCAGGAAATCCCATAATTAGTGGAGTTATCCCACAATACCTCACAAATACCCGAAATATCCAGGAAATCCCGTAATTAGTAGTGATGTCTCGGAGTACCTCTGAAATTGCCGAAATATTAGATAATCCCATGATTAGTGGAGTTATCCCAAAATACCTCAAAAATTCCCGAAATATTCAGGAAATCCCATAATTAGTGGAGTTATTATGTAACACCTTAAATACTCCCGAAATATCTAGGAAACCCCGTAATTAGTGGAGTTATCCCACAATACCTCACAAATACCCGAAATATCCTGGAAATCCCGTAATTATTGGAGTTATCACAAAATAGCTCAAAAATACCCGAAATATCCAGGAAATCCCGTTCTTAGTGGATTTATCCCAAAATACCTCAAAAATTCCCGAAATATTAGGATAATCCCATAATTAGTGGAGTTAAATGAGGGAGGGCATTTAAACTTATTTACGATCGCTCTGAAACAGTTCAAGAACTTCGTAGCCTTTTCTCCCTCATTTTGTGTTCTTGATCGAAGTTCCATGAGTAAATCTTTGTCATTTATTATACGGCCATACTCATTTAGGAACTCGATCTCAAAATCACGCCAATCTCGAAGAGATGGCTGAACTGTTCTATACCAGAACAGTGCTGATTTTGAGAACACATTGGGCAGGGCACTGAACATCCTGCGATCTGAGAACTCGTTGTCATTTCTGAAGTCGTGCAAACGGTTCAGAAATTCTTCCGCGTCCTTTTTGGTCTCACCATCAAAGGACATGTTCCAGATACGCAGCTCTCGTGCGCACCCTGTCCGATCGTGCGTTCGGTTATCGTCTTCACGATACCTTGGCCTGGCCTCGTAGGATTCTCTTTCCCGACGGTCATCTCTATTATCCGTCCGGGAACTCCTACGCCTACTGGTAGAGGGATTCCTATTCTCTTGTCGGCCTTCAGCCGCCCTACGAGAATCGGATCTCCTACGAGCAGGTTCGCGATCAGACTGATACCCATCGGACGAATCCGTCTGAGTACTCTGATCGCAAGTGGCCACCGCACGATTCTCTCGA